>OW240912.1:290770891-290849306 GCA_933207985.1 Pelobates cultripes
TAGCCAGTCAGGCACAAAGGGTTTGCACCAGGTCTGGGGACACAGGGGACACCGTCTTAAAGGGGCAGTGTCCCCAACAAGTCTGGGGACACGGCCTTAAAGGGGCAGTGTCCCAATCTTCCTGATGTCCCAAAAAGGTGTTTAAAGGGCCAGCACCAGTCACATAAAGAGTCCATAAGCCCCAATATACCCACCGACAGTCTTAAAGGGCCATACACACCAAATAAAAGTGCATACATTTTCACAATCTCCCAGGGGCCATAGTCATGCGGGAGGAGGCTGGCAAGTAGGCTTCTCACAACCCAGGGAAGCAGGGCAATTTGCCATTTAAAGGGCCCGTTACAAATAGCAGTTTGTAACAAGGTGTCAATCCATATGCAGTATTTGATGAGGGGACCAGTCCCTATTCTGCTCTGTGTCGGTGTGTATCAGGGAACCTTGGGCGGGTGTCAATCCATAATACCCGTGACGATGTGGGAACAGTCCCTATTCTGCTCTGTGTCGGTGTGTATCAGGGATCCTTAGGACAGGTGTCAATCCATATCTGCCAAGTGACCCTATGTAGGGGGACCAGTCTCTATTCTGCTCTGTGTCCGTGTGCATCAGGGGCTCTGAGGACAGGTGTCAATCCATATGTCAAGGTGTCAATATGTCATATGTCAGGTGTCAATCCATATTGATTGTGATTTAGGAATGTTAGGTGATTTCTGCCCTTTATGGATTAAAACCAGACTCTGTATCAACTGTGTAATTTTCCATGGGAGTTTTGCCATGGATCCCCCTCCGGCATGCCACAGTCCAGGTGTTAGTCCCCTTGAAACAACTTTTCCATCCCTATTGTGGCCAGAAAGAGTCCCTGTGTGTTTTAAAATTCGCCTCCCCATTGAAGTCAATGGCGTTTCGGGCGGTTCGCGAACATTTGCGGAAGTTCGCGTTCGCCGTTCGCGAACCGAAAATTTCGGGTTCGCGACGTCACTATTAACCACCAACGCAGCTATGGACACAAATACACAGGTTTATACAAACTGAAAAAAGTTATACGGACAGCCACTAGATGGTGCTTTCTCAATATGAAACGATTGCAACTTGGTTCTCGACTTTCGATATTCACACACCTTCGTTTTGGCTGAATGGATCGAGCCAAAATAGAATTTTTTTGGGGGTGATTTACGAATTTCGGCCATGACAAAAGAAAATAAACTAGACAAGCCAAAAACGGGTTGCAAGAGTATTCTGAGAACGGACAGCAGCTGAAATAGCCTACCCTTCGGTGGGTCCCCGCTCAGAACATACTCTTGAGACCTGTTTTTTGCTAGACAAGCCAAAAGGTGCAAAATATAAATATTATGCATATATTACACAAAACAACAATAAGTGCATTTACCTGCCATTTGGTTCACACAAGTGAGAAAAAAATAACTAACAGAGGGGAAAAGAGGATGAGCAGTAAACAAGCTTTATATTCCTGTATTTCACAACAGTTAAGATTAAGCAGGCCTAGATTTTATATTATGCGCAAAAGGCTAATATTGTGTCTGACCTGGCCAGGGTTTAACCACTTGCTGTAACAGTCACCTGGGGACTTATGGAACAGTTTACCAGGAGTTGGAGCCCAGTTGCAGGAGATGGCACAAGGAGGAGACAAAATCCAAAAACACAGTACAGATAAATGGGTAATCCAAAGGCAGGGTCAGACGAGAAGCAGAAGTCAGGGCTGGCAGCGGAGTAACGTAGTCGGTAAAGCAGGCAGAGGTCAGAGTCCAGGAAATCAGGCAGGAAACACCAAACAGGCAAAATGACCAGATACTAGCTTTTAGGCAGGGCTGACTTTTACAGCCTGCTAATTAGATGCAGCTGACCCTAATTGGAAAAGGGTTGCAGGTGGATCAGTGCTGCTTAACCCCTTAAGACCGGAGGGCGTACTATTATGCCCTATTTTAGGCAGCTCGAAATGCCGCCGGGCGTATTAGTACGCCCTCCGTTTTATTTTTTACTTACCCGGTCGCCGGCGATCCCACGCCAGCGATCGCGGTTGGGGGGACTCCCAGGGAGCCCCCTGTGGCACATCCAGCCTCCTGCAGCCCCCCTGGCCATGTGAGAGTGAGGTCCTTGCGAGGACCTCACAATCACATGGCCGGGTTAGCTGGTTGCTGTATTGCCAGCAGGGGGACTGCCTGTAATGACAGGTAGTCCCCCTGCTGGCTGGAAATCGAATTAAATTAAAGTTAAAATAAGTGTAAAAAAAATAAATTATATACTTAGATCATATATATATGATCTAAGTATATATATATACACATATACATACACACTCATACACTGTCTAGGTGTATTTTACTATTAATATATATATATAATTTATATATATATATATATATATATATTAATATCAAATTAAGCGTAGATTGATACTGATAAAATATATATATAATTATTGTTATATATATATATATATATATATATTTATATATAATATAAAACAAATATGTAAATACGTTAAAAAATAAAATTAAAAAAATAATTAAAATAAATAAATTAAAATATATATATGTTTGCTCCAGAGGGGGTACTAGTTTTGAGGGGATTTGTTCCCATTTTTTAGGGATTCTCTCCTCATTCTTTTTTGTATATTTGTTAAGACAAGGGTTAGCCCCTTTTTAGTACCCCCGTAATCCATTTTCTTTGCATCTTTTAGCTGGAATTTTTTCAGCTAAGAGTGCATTGTGTTTGCTAAAAATATATAGATGTATGTTATTTCGTTCTAACTGTATTGTGATATTGAACAAGTAAATTTTTGTATTGTGATATTAATATATATATATTTATATCAAAATACACGTAGAATGAAATAATATATATATATATCTATATACATAAATATATACGTATATATCACTATATATATACCTATATATAAATAAAAATATTTTAAAAAAATTATATACATATATATATATACACACACATACGTATATATACATATATTAATTCTAAATATATATTTATGTAATATTTTTACATAATTAGGTGTCTTAATTAATTACAATTAGCGGCACCTGCCTGACAACCCATGCCGAAACTAAAGGGAATTTAATTTGCTAGCACTATATTTAACCCTATAACTTTCCAAGACACCATAAGACCTGTACATGGGGGGTACTGTTCTACTCGGGAGACTTCGCTGAACACAAATATTAGTGTTTCAAAACAGTAAAATGTATTACAATGATGATATTGCTAGTAAAAGTGACGATTTTTGCATTTTTCACACACAAACAGCACTTACACGGACAATATTATTGCTATGATACTTTTTACTGTTTTGAAACACAAATATTTGTGTTCAGCAAAGTCTCCCGAGTACAACAGTACCCCTCATGTGCAGGTTTTATGGTGTTTTCAAAAGTTACAGTGTCAAATATAAGGCTTGTGTTTCATTTTTTTCACATTAAAATTCGCCAGATTGATTACGTTGCCTTCGACACCCTATGGTAGCCCAAGAATGAAAATTACCCCTATGATGGCATACCATTTGCAATAGTAGACAACCCAAGGTATTGCAAACGGGGTATGTCCAGTCTTTTTTAGTAGCCACTTAGTCACAAACACTGGCCAAAATTAAAAAAATATTTTCTCCCATTTCTTTCATATTAAATTATGTTTCATAGCTAAATATTTGATATTAAATGAAAGCCCTGTTTCCCCTGACTAAAATGATATATAATAAGGGTGGGTGCATTTACTATGAAAGAGGTGAATTATGGTTGGACAGACAAGTAGGGCAAATGCCAGGTTTTGTTTATATTTTGTTTTGTTCACAACGTGTACATTTGGCTCCGTCCCTAAGGGGTTAATCCAGGCAAAGGGTCAAGAAGCAGAAAAAATGCAAACAGAAACTGAAGCCCCCTGGTGGATGTCATGGCAGAGAACCTGACTGGGATGCTGGAGCTGTGAGTTCAAACCCAGCCAGGTTTCTAAAGGGGCGTCCACGCCTTGCTGTCTGCAGGGCTCTGGCTGTGCCGTGACACTCGCTCATGAAGACAAAGTAAACAGCACCAATACAAAGGTGACTCCCTAGGTCACCCCCTAGTTACCGGGGGTCTGACCTAAGCTCAATGGTATATTACAGCCCTGAAGACAGAGGATAATAACAGGACTAATGGCTGTTCTTCATGGAAGTCCACCTGCAGGGCCGGCCTTAGGGGTGTGCGAGCTGTGCGACCGCACAGGGCGCCATGGAACAGGGGGCGCCCTGTGGCCGACACAGCTCACTCATGGCCGGAGTGCAGGGGAGCTAAAAGAGGTACCTGGCTGGAGGATTAATTATTCTCCACCCGGGTCTATTTAAAAAAAAAAAAAAAAAATCGCGGCAGAGGGGGCGGGGTTTACCGAGCGGCGGAGGCGGGGCTTATCGAGAGGCGGAGACGGGGCTAATACCTCCCGAAGCCCCTGCTGTACAGGAAGAGGGAAAGATGGCTTCCCCATCAGCCAACTGCATCCACTGGAAAGAGGTAAGTGTGTCCTTGTGTGTGTGTGTGACTGCCTGTGTGTGTCTGTCTGTAACTATCTGTCTGTGTGTGACTGCCTGCCTGTGTGTGTGACTTTCTATCTGTGTGTCTGTCTGTGTGTGTGACTGCCTATGTGACTGTCTGTCTGTGTGTGTTGCTGTGCCATTGTTTGTGCCTGTGCCTGTATGTGTGACTGCCTTTAACTGAGTGTGTGTGTACATGCCTGTAACCGAGTTTAAATTTCCCCCACCCCTTCCTGTCAAGGCCGCACTTTGACTGACAGACGCTCACTCACTGACAGACGCACACTCACTGACAGACACACACTCTCATATACACTGACAAACAATGACATACACACATACACTATTACTTGGACACACACTGACAGATGCACACTCTCACTGACAGACGCAAGCACTCACTGAAAGATGCACGACTCCACTGACCGACACATACACACTGACTGACACACACTCACTGACCGACACACACTCACTGACCGACACATACACACTCACTGACGACACATACACACTCACTGACGACACATACACACTCACTGACTGACACATACACACTCACTGACTGACACATATACACTCACTGACCAACACACACATTCACTCACAGACACACACACATTCACTTACAGACACACACAATTACACTTACAGACACACACACACACACACACACACACACACATTCACTTCAAAATAAACACTCACAGACACACACACAGACATTTCCACTAACACTCACAAACTAATATTTTTTACATTTATTTTAAATCCACCCAGCCTCCCTGGGAAAGCTGGAGTGGATTTCTTACCAGCAGTCCAGTGTGGCTGCTGGGCAGGCAGGCAGGGGGCGCACAGGCTGAGTAAGCAGCGCTTAGTGATGCCGGGAGCCGGACTGACGTCATATTCTGGCTCCCGGCTTCATTAAGCGGCGCAGAGGAAGCTGAGCAGGAAGAGCTCAGGTGAGTATGCTCCTTCGCTGCCCGCTGCCAGCCTTGGGGGGGCTCAAAAGTGGCCAGCCGGTCAGCTCTTGAGCCCCCCAGGATGCGAGGCAAGCAAGGGATCTGCCTGGGGGTTTGGAGGGATGCTTTTTTTTGCCGCCCCCTGCAAAGTGGCGCCCAAGGCAGATGCCTTGTTTGCCTCGTGATACACACGTCCCCGGTGCCTGTGTGTGTTACTGTATTCAGGCAACTTGGTGGGAGGTGGGGGGGGCGCCGTGAAGACTTTTTGCACAGGGCGCCTAATTGCCTAAGGCCGGCCCTGTCCACCTGTATAGTACAGCTCTGAGGTCAGAGCAGAGGCTATTTCCAGTGAAAAAGAGCATCTTCCAGGTGACTAAAGCCAACACCTGTGTACAATACACGGCCCAAATGTGAATTTAACTACACTTGGCTTAAAGGGACACTTTAGTCGCCAGAACAACTACAGCTTGATTCTGTTCTGGTTTACATGACCTGTCCCTGCAGATTTTTTAATGTAAACACTGCCTTTTTTACATTCTGAGAAAAGGCAGTGTTTATAATCTTCTCTAATGGCAGTCACTCAGATGGGGCAGTCACTCTTGGGTCAGTGCTGCACAGTGTGCAGCACCAACATTCAGGAGACACTGAATGCTCCTCATAGAGATGCATTGATTCAATTCATCTTTATGAGAAGATGCTGATTGGCACAGCATGGCATTATTATTATTATTATTATTATTGCCATTTATATAGTGCCAACAGATTCCATAGCGCTTTACAATATTATGAGAGTGGGGATTTAACTATAAATAGGACAATTAGAAGAAAACCTACAGGAACAATAGGTTGAAGAGGACCCTGCTCAAATGAGCTTACAGTTCAAAGGAGGTGGCCATACGGGTATGAGCAGTGGACAGGAGAAGGTCACAGGCAGAGCGACCGAAAAGGGGCATACCTATGGATCTGTGAAGAGATATAAGAGGGGCTAGAATTGTTCAGTGCTTTATATGTATGGGTTAGCACTTTGAATTGACTCCTATAGGATAAAGGAAGCGAATGTAAGACTGACAGAAGGTTGAGTTGTATGAGGACCGACTAGAGAGGAAAATCAGTCTGGCGGCAGCATTCATTACAGACTGTAACGGCTTTTGGGAAGACCAATCAGGAGAGGGTTACAATAGTCCATGCGGGAAATTACTAGAGCATGGACAAGTTCCTTGGTAGCATCTTTTGTAAGAAAGTGGCGGATGCGGGCTATGTTTTTAAGTTGGAATCTACAGGATTTGGCAACAAACTGGATGTAAGGCTCAAAGGTGAGGCCAGAGTAAAGTATGACGCCAAGACAGCGTGCGTGCAAGTATGGACTTAAATGGATACCACTGACTTGAAGGGAGAGAAAGAGAGGAGAATCAGTATTAGGAGGAGGAAAGACAAGGAGTTCAGTTTTAGAGAGATTGAGTTTCAGAAAGCGGGAGGGCATCCAGTCAGAGATGGAAGAAAGGCAAGCAGTGACACGTTGCAGGAGGGCAGGGGAGAGGGAGTAGAGATATATGGGTGTCATCAGCGTACAGTTTGTAGTGGAATCCAAAAGACGCAATACATTTGCAAGGAGAGGCATTATAAAGAGAAAATAGAAGGGGACCAAGGACAGAGCCTTGGGGGACTCCAACCGAGACAGAATGGGGGGAGGAGGTATCCTTGGAAAAGGAGACACTGAATGAGCGTTGGGAGAGATAAGAAGAAAACCAAGAGAGGACAGAGTCACAAAGACCGAGCGATTGAAGAGTTCGAAAAAGGAGAGCATGATCAACTGTATCAGAGGCAGCAGAAAGGTCAAGAAGAATTAGTATGGATTAGTGACCTTTGGATTTACCTGCGATTAGGTCATTAGCAACTTTGATAAGAGCAGTCTCAGTAGAGTAGAGCCAGACTGAAGAGGGTCAAGGAGAGAGTTGGAATTGAGGAAGTGAGACACATGGGTAAAGACAAGTCTTTCCAGAAGTTTTGAAGAAAAAGGGAGCAGGGATATGGGATGATAGTTAGAGGGGGAGGATGGGTCAAGAGATGTTTTTCTCAGGATGGCATGTTTAAGGTCAGCACGGACAATGCCAGAAGAGAGAGAGCAGTTGAAGATGTGTGTTAAGGAAGGCACAAGACAAGGGCAGAGAGATCTGATGAGGTGAGACAGGATAGGATCGAGTGGGCAAGTGGTGGGTGAGAGGAAAGGAGAAGCACAGTCACCTCTTGTTTAGTAGCTGTGGAGAAGGTCTGAAGGGTAGGCAAGGCATGATCTACGTGTGGTTGAGAAAGAGAATGGCAAGGTGGGGAGAATTCTTTCCTCAGCTGTTCAATCTTGTCGGTAAAGTAGCATGCAAAGCTGTCGGCTGTAAGGTTAGTTTGGGGGGTGGTCACAGCAGGGCGAAGAAGAGAGTTAAAGGTGTCAAAGAGATGCCTGGGATTGCAGGGACATGAACTAATGAGAGAGGAAAAGTATGACTGTTTGGCAAGGGCAAGGGCTGCACTGTATGAACACAATATGAATCTATAATGGAGAAAGTCCGACTGGGTGTGAGACTTCCTCCAGGAGCGTTCAGCACAAGGGGAGCAACTTTGCAGATAGTGTGTTGATTTAGTATGCCACGGTTGGGGGCGTGTTCTCCTTGAGGTGCATGTTTGGAGCAGGGCTGCAGTGTTCAAGGCAGAGGTGAGAGTAGTGTCATATGTAGAGATGGACAGTGAGGGACAGGAGAGGAAAAGGATGGATAGCAGTTGTGAATCAATATCAGCTGACAGCTGCTGGAGGTCAATAGAATTAAGATTCCTCCTGAGTTGAGGGGGGTTAGGCTGAGGTTGTTGGGTGAGGGGGTACTCAAGTTGGTGATCAGAGAGAGGAAATGGAGTGTTGCAGATATTAGATACTGTACATGCATAAGAGAAAATGAGGTCGAGGGTATTGTTAGCTACATGGGTGGGAGAATTAGCCCACTGCAATAGCCCGAGGGAGGAAGTAATTGAAAGTAGTTTAGAGGCTGCTGAGGTCAAAAGTGGGTTAATGGGAATATTGAAGTCCCCAAGAATTAGGGATGGAATATTAGAAGAGAGGAAGTAGGTTAGCCAGGCAGCAAAGTGGTCAAGGAAGAGGAGAGGGGAACAAGGGGGACGATAAATAACGGCAATGTTAGCAGATAAGGGTTAGAAAAGGCGAGGGGAGGCGGGGTGGGCAGAGTTTTAAAGGAGCAGTGGGGTGAAAGCAGAAAACCTGGGTCTTGTCTCGGATCTTCAAATCTGAGCCTACATTGGTCTATTCTTAAGCAGTAGACATCTGCACCAATGAAATTTTTGTTTCGTACAAATGAATTCATACTAATTAAAAATGTCATTCATCAATCCCGAATTTTGGCCGCAAACCATTAGTTTTAGAACAAAATTTGTTAACAAATAATTTGTTTTCATCCATTAGGATGAAAACAGCACTGCACATGAGCAAAAAAAAATAAAAAAGCAAGGAGGGAGCTGGCAGCGCTACCAGCTCCCTCCTTGTAATAAATAACTATTCCTACCCCTCCGTCATTAAAACCTATGGGGGGTCACTCTGACCCCCATATTGATAAAAGGGAGGTTAAATCCTCCTGCATGCCCTACTCGCGGCATGTGGCAGGATTTAACCTCCCTTTTATTAATATGGAGGTCATAGTGACCCCATAGGTTTTTAATGCAGGGGTGGAGGGGGGGAGTTAGAATTAATCTTTATATATATATATATATATAGATATATATATATATATCTATATATATATATATATATCGATTATATTTTTGCGCACTGTTATTTCTCTGTGCTGTGGGAGTTAATTCCCCTGCAGCATGGAGTTTATTAAACAAACTAAATGAAAAGGTAATACATTTGGCATTTGACCTTTCGTTTAGTTTAGATTTTGTTTGTAGGCCTTTCGTTTACGTTTTAGTAAACAAATCCGAAAACCCTAGCATTTTCGTATTTGTTTGAAAACGAATGCACATGTCTATTAAACAGACCTGCATGGCTATATAAAAAAAGTTAAACTCTAGCTTTAGAGAAACTATGTGTCCTTTCTCACTGCTTACTACTGTTGCTGAATAATAATGACATTTACAAAAAAATAAGAATAAATGAAAATAAAAACAAAATCTGGAATTTGCGCTATATGTCTGTTTAACAAAACAATTACCACTTTCATAGTAAGTGTACCCACGCTTATTAGGTACCATTTTATTCAGGAGAAACAATTAAAGGGACATTAGTCACCAGTACAACTACAGCTGATTGTATTTGGTCTGGTAAGTGTAATAATTCCCGTCAGGCTTTTTGCAGTGAACACTGTCTTTTCAGAGAAAATGCAGTGTTTACATTACAGCCTAGTGATAACTTCACTGGCCACTCCTTAAATGACTGCTAATGCTGCTTCCTTAGGCAGTGCTGCAGAGTAAGCAGCACTGCCATTCAGTGTCTTCACCCTCTGCACAGAGACACTGAACTTTCCTCATAGATATACATTGATTTAATGCATCTCTAGGAAGAGATGATGATTGGCCAGGGCGTGTGCTGGCTCTGCCCCTGATCTGCCTCCTTGACAGTTTCAGCCAATCCAATGTGAAAACATTGTAAATGGCTCAGAGAAGCACTTTTTGATGATGTCAGTCATGCAGGCAGATCAGGGCCAGGGGCAACAGCTGCAAACTTGAATACAAGTAAGATTTTACTATATTTAAGGGGACAAGGGGAGGGCCAGTGGGGACTAGATAGTGGTTTAAAAACAAATAAAAATAAATAAAAAGGTTTCCCTTTAAACTGAATCCTGCTAAAGTTATTCCAGTAAAGATGACCAACAAGCTAACTATTCCATGTTTTCAATAAATGTTATGGTTAATAGAACATGGATTAGTAAATTGACCTAACTACTAGCACATGAAATTTGTTTAACCAAACAAACAATATCAATTTTGCTTTACCAGGGAGAACAACAAAATCTATTTTTACTGAAACATTTTGGCTGGTTCAAACTTCTGATTAACATTCAAAGCAATTTCATGGTAAAATGCATGGTTGCATTGCACTAATCTGTAACACTCAGTGATTTTGAAACGTATACCTATATTGAATTTTGTGTAAATAAACTATTTTATTTTCATTCGAATTACACACATGTCAAAATGTTTTGCTTTACTAAAGAGGAAATAAATCAAATGGCAAACACAAAGTGTATTAAAAACACAGATATACTGTGTGGGATATTCTTGACTATTGCACAACACAAATAACCATCTTATGAAGTTCTATATAATAAAAATAACCAGAGTCAGATTAACCAGGATGCCAGATTGGGCTCCCCTCCTATATTCCTGGGCTCTATTCTGCAAGTGTTGTGTACGTGTGAAAGAGATTGAGTGCCGTATGTGTGTGGTGGCTGAATGTTGTGTGGGAAGGAGACTGAGTGTGCTAGTGTGCTGCTCCAGTATTGTGTATGTGGTGGTTGAACTTTGTGTGGAGCAATTTAAGTTTTGTATAACCTAAACCTTTCCTAAAAGCATCACCCTATACTGTGAAAAACTCAAACCACATAAAATAACCTAAAACAAACCATAACGTGCATTAAGTCTGAAGGACAAAAACATAAAACCACTTAAATCACTCTAAATGTATTAAAGTACATATATCATATATCTGTGCAGATCACTGTGCAAAATACAAGCATAAAGTGAAATGTAAAAATGGGGGGAAGAGTCTGCGCTAGATAACAGAAATATAAGCAGCAAACCTAAAAAAGGGAATCCCTCAAGACCCTTCGTAAAACAAACTAAAAATGGTAAAAGTGGGTAAGGGCTGCGCTAAAAGCTAAAATACAGTAGTCTATGACAGTAGAGGCCAGACCAAATGGTCTCAATGAATAGACAACACCAAAATAGCCCTATATAACTAATAAAAAGTCTCTATTAAAATCAACAGAAAAAGAGGAAAAAAAAGAGTCCTTCCAAGTGGTAAAATGTTCGATAGGATAAAAATAAATAAATGAAACGTCTCACTGATATAGCTGAATAGGATATGTATACAGTCCTCAGGAGTTGATCCGTCCGGGTTGTAAAATAATCCGTATATGTGAAGACAAAAATTGAAACACAACAAACTGCCAATAGTGAAGTATTGTAAATCCAAGGATAAAATGAATAAAAGGAAGATAATACACTCACATTTGGAGGAGCTTAGGCCAGCTCTAAGATGGATGGCGTTTAGCGGTATAATCCCCGCTAAGAGATATACTGAAGAGGTGGGTCCGTCAGTCCGGCCTTGGTTATGTCGTACTCCACAATATATGAAAGACAGCAATAGTGCTCTCAGTTTGAAAAAATAATTACATCAGATCCGCCTTCTCAGTAACTCCAGTCTCTTATATAGTCCTCAGAGTGGGTGTATATCACTTGAAAAGTCCGATAAGACCTTTTCTCAATTGGCTACATAAAAAGCCTTCATTACCATATGTATCAGAACGAGGATTTAAACTCAGCTTAGGGGGTTGGCTAATCAGGATCATTGCGGCAAATCACCTAAATAATAAACATACTCCATATATTTGCACAATTGCAAATCTAAAAGAAATTAAAAATATCACATATAAACAAACCTTCAAACATTAAAAACAAATATAGATAACCTCTACTTATTGCACTAGTACCTACTCATAAAACAACAAAAGAAGCAAAAAAGAAGAGACATTAATACACATATCTCAGTATATATATGTATATATATTTAAACTTATAGTTCCATATCATATTTTTCTACTAGGAAACAATAGTAGAATGGAGTGGGTATAGAGGTAACCTCTGCAGCCTATATAAAATGTATTGTATACAGAATAATACCATAAGGAATTGTTTAAATAAATAAAAAATATTAAAAAAGAATACTATTTCATATAACATCATTATAATATAATATTACATTAAAAAATTCATAAAAAGTTTAAAGATCAAATTTTATATTAAGACCATATGGCTCCAGAGTTTTTAACTTATAAACCCACTTCATTTCTTCTCTACCAATATTTAAAATGTGGTCTCCTCCTCTAGGGGATTTATGAACTATACTTATACCTAAAAAGGTTAAGCCCCTTGGATCACTGTTATGGTGTTCCTTGAAGTGTGCTGAGACGCTATGTTATGTGACCCCTTTAAGAATATTATTCACATGTTTTCCTATTCTTTTATGTAGTGGGTGTATTGTACGCCCCACATCCTGGGTAAATTACATCACAAGTAAAACGTGATAAAATCGCTAATAAAAAAATCTTTGTTATTATGACTTGTCTTGAATTTGTCTATACATTTTAAAGTCTTATTTTTACTATATTTACAACCTGTGCACTTATTGCACGAATAAAAACCTCTTCTATCATTTAGAATGTGTTTATGTATCTCCTTTTTGGGATGATTATGGGTTAAAATTAAATTAAAATTAGGGGCTCCTCTGAATACAATGAAGAGTTTTTATGGTATTATTTTAGCTGATTCATTATCATTTTGTGCCAATGTTTATTTACTATGTGTTTAATGTCTCTATGTGCATTATTAAAATAAAAAAACAA
The DNA here is from genome assembly GCA_933207985.1 of Pelobates cultripes. Classification (NCBI taxonomy): domain Eukaryota; kingdom Metazoa; phylum Chordata; class Amphibia; order Anura; family Pelobatidae; genus Pelobates; species Pelobates cultripes. Next base: position 290,784,004 of record OW240912.1, read on the forward strand.
GAGGTACATCTTTCTGTCCTCTTTCTCCATTAAATTCATTTACTTTGGGACCAATACGGTCATTTTGACTATAATTTAAAGTATCTTCATAAACCTTTTCTACTAGATCCATAGAATATTTCTTATCTAAAAAACTACTTTTTAAAAGTTTTGCTTGTTCTTTAAAAACCTCTGTGTCTGTATGGTTCTTTCTGATCCTACGTAATTGGCCTATAGGGATATTATTAAGCCATGGAGTGTAATTGCCACTATTATATAAAACATAATTATTAGCATCAACTTTCTTAAAAATGTTTTTATTTTCATTTAATTATTATCCACATAGATTTCTAAATCCAGGTACTCTATTTGACTGGTACCATGCTTACTAGTTAATTTTATGTCACAAACGTTCTGATTCAGACTATTTAAACATTTTTCCAAACTACTAATAGGGCCATCCCATATAAATTAAATCATCCTTATATCTACGATATAAGACTAGGTTTGCTCCCCATTCTGGACTAGCATAAATATATTTGTTCTCCCATTCAGACATATATAAATTTGCACAACTGGGAGCAAACCTAGCCCCCATAGCATTCCCATGGCATTGCAGATAATATTTATTATTACAAATAAAATAATTGTTGGTTAAAATTCATTCTATACTATTTGTGAGAAACTCTACATGCTCCACTGAAAATTTTTCAATTCCTTGTAAACATTCACATATTACCTTACATCCTAAGTTATGAGGTATAGAGGTATACAAGGATCATACATCACTTGTCACCAAAATAAATGTTTCTTTTCACTCTATTCCCCGTAAAATCCTGATAGCTGTAGTATCCTTTAGATATGACGGCATGGCTTTCACTATATCCTGTAGGTGGATGTCGACATATTTGGTCGTAAAAGAAAAAGATAACCCTAACTTTATTTGGAGATAAAATCACAAACCGAGCAATGATAAACTCATTACATAGCGAATTTAAAAATCTCATCTGAGAAGAAAGAAGAAAGGGAGGAAGTCAGTAAACCTGATAGTATCCACTTAGTCTAAATATGTCAGGTCCCCGCTCCTGTGCTCATCTACCTCGCGCTCCCACACCACGTTTCCCTCTCCGTTTACGGAGTTGCCGCACCGGAGCGCGATGCTCCCTGTAGTGCAGCTGGCCCGACCATCACCGTCGACCACTTGTGTTCATCCAAGCAAGCCACTTCCCGACTGTGACTGTACAGAAGGAGGCACCTTGGGGGAAATCCTCTGGTGCGCGCCTAAGCAAGGCATCTTAAAGGGACAGTGGACGAAAATCAGAGAAGGGGGTGTACAGGAAGGTGGAGATGCCTCCTTTCCATATTTAAACTCCACTGATCCTTGACTCTTTGCTCAGATATACTGTGCTCCTGTCGTGTTAACTACCTTCAGTGCCTGTCCTGTTTTTGCATCTCCTGCTTGCCTCCGACTATGATCCTGTGCCGCCTGTCCTGACCTCTGGCTTTCCTGACCGCTCTCTGTTTGACCTTTTTTGTGCTGCATTCCTGTTTACTTCAGGCATTTTCTGCATCTTGAGCTCCATCTCCTAAACAGCGTCCTAAAAATATATCTCCAAAAAAATAGTAGCAATACTCTAATTAAAGAGATAAGATGATTTTTTTCTTCCTATACTATCCTGGTATGCTAAACTGTCTATCTAATAATGTGAAAACTGGATGGAACAGGTATATATAGAACAGTATGATAAGAAATTCTAGCCATAATACAAAGAGGAAAAGAAGGACCAATCACTTAATCCACCCTCCCAAAAGAATGTATGCACCTTAGCACTGCAATGGCTAGTGCCTACCTGAACCAAGTTTCCCTCAAATGAGACTACTGCAACACAACATTAAAGTGTAAAATGTGCTACCCATGTTGTGAAAAACAAAAAAGAAGGGATAAGAAAATTCCCTACTTTTACTTTTCATCTTATTCGCACTGTGCTCTCACCCGCTTGTTCTCCCAATTTTTTAAAGAGTCCATTGGGTTTTTTGTTTTTCTTTTAAGTTATTTAGCGCTAGGCTACCCCCAGTTAGAAAAGGGTGTTTTCTTGTTATTTTTATTTTGTTTTTCACAGTAAAGATAGACCTTGTAATTGTCATACATAAAAGTATGTATCTTAGAATTGTACAAGTTAATCATAATACATAATACGTTGAAGGCAACCCCCTATCCCCCTCCCCCAAAAGAAACATACAGTTCTTCAATGTATACAGTGTTATAGGACAGGTTTTTTTTATTTTTTAGGCTAAAGAAATATTGTCAATTTGCATTTGAGATAGGCAGAATTGACAGAGATGAGCATCTGACATATTATGTATAGCAAAAATGATACTAATTTAATGAAAGTCCTATTAAAACATGCATTTTCAAACTTAAGTATTTTCAGGCATAGAAGAAGATGATGGATGAACTCACCAAGTGATTTTAAGAATTATTTTTATTTCTGTAATATATGACCAGTAGGAATACATTAAGGTTTTAATGGGCTAGTTGGCGGAGTTGAGAATTGGATTAAGATAAAATAGACTTATTGCACATCAAATCAAGCATCACTTAGCAAGCAGGAATCAGGAAGAAAGAATCTTTGGCCACTGGGTAGTCGACTCAGTAAAAGTGGGTTCTCCAGTGCAATGTGATGATTTCAGCTAATCAAACTATAATTGTGAGTTTATATTTTAAAAACATATTTTAAAATGTAAAATCAAGCAGTGGATTAGGTGTGTAAGTACAACAGCTTGGATATGGTGTAATCCGTTATAGCAGAATAAGCAACTCATTTTTGACGAAGAAGATTTGACCAAATTGGTCATCAATATGGACATCAGATTGTATGATGTGTGGCATATTTATTGCAGGTAGCTAATTAACACCACAATAAAATTAAAAAGAAGAACACTTTAATACTTCCTTAATTCCAGAATGTCCACAACACCATATGGATGATCAGCTTATCTTGATCAAATACGAATATAAGTCATACCGAACTCTATATGTATAATTGTCCCTCTATTCCATAAACGAATGCACATTCAAATCAGATGTTTGTAGCTTTTAAAAATGCACATATAAAAACACGAGACTTAAAGCAATACTATGACTTTCATGTTTCACACACAAGAACTCTCCATCAACTTCCACAATTCCATATAGGCTTTATTCAAAAGGCTACCATACAATGTGGCCTTTAACCCTACATTGCATTTGGCACTCAAGCTGACGATTCCAAAACAGTGTAAAAGATTAATAAAGATAAAAGTGTTTGCTATTAAAAGACAGATGAAAGGGTATTGTGCCTGAAGTCCTGATCAACTTTGGTAGAGGACTTTTTAGAGCACAACATTCCCCTTCGTTCTGCTCGCTTATTGGCTCTGTCATTAACACATAGAAACTGGGGATCAATATAACTGTGCACGGTATTTTCTACGTTTATCATTCTAGAGAAGAAAATTCCACAAAATCAGGGGGCGTGGCCTGGAACTGAATGAGAGCGGTCGCATGCTCAGGTAGCTCCGTGCAAACTAAGCCCTCACACAGCTTTTATGACCAAAATATCTCAGGAAAACGACAACGAACAACCTACCTGACCATGTCTCACCACAAAGGCAAATGGACCAACGAAAAACAGGACAAACTAAATTTTTTTGGCACCAAATAGGGGCAGACGAGAGGAACCTTACAATGGGAAGACTCCCAAGATGGCGACGATACAGACGGCGAACAGGCGGGAAACCCAGACCCCACAGGCCTCATACTCACAACAGAGAGCCTGCAAGTTATGTTTGACAGCATGGCATCCAAGCTACAAGACACATTACAGAGTTCCTTCACTGACCTACGCACAGACATCCAGGCACTGGGAACCCGTACGGCGGAGCTGGAGTCCGCCATGGAGACGCACACGGAGGCCCATAATAACCTAGTATCCAAAGTGGAGGAGGTATGGGACAGGATCACCGCACATGAGGACAAGCTGGCAGATATGGAAGATTGGCCTGCCGCAGCAACCTCCGCCTTAGAAACGTGCCCGAAGCTGTAGGCCCGCAAGACCTGCCGGCATATGCAACAGGACACTTCCGACATTTGGTCCCGGACTTACCCCAAGATGTCCTGCTAATGGACAGAATACATAGGGTGGCTAAACCACAATACCTGCCGCCTGACACCCCTAGGTCCTCAAAATGATTTATTACCACGCCAAGGAGGAAATCCTTAAAGCGAGTCGTACACAAAAAGAGCTACTGGCCGAATACCTGAAAGTTAAAGTTTTCGCAGATATCTCTGCCATGACGCTTAAGAAACGGAAAAAATTCAGCACCGTCACTGACACGCTTAGGAGCAACAATATTGCATATCGGTGGGGATACCCGACCAAATGCCATCAACACACCAGAAGACGGACTAAAAAAGCTGACAGAGTGGGGACTTAACCCACCAACACAACAATCAGAAAAGCCTACGCCTGGACGCTTGGCCCATGTCTGGAAGAAAGCTCACAAGCAGTAGCCAAGTCATGGGCAGCAAAGCATCTAACAGCACCAAAGACTTTCCTGAGTTCACAAGTATAATGTCTTGTCTCCATATATTTAACCATATGTCAATGCCTTAATAACGAACTTGTGTAAAAGTAATACTAGAGGCTCCAGAGCAGCCTAACAGCCATAACCACAATAAAAACAAAACAAAAACATAGCCGCCCATGTACTAAGGCTTCTAAATACCGGGGCACAGGCTATGACAAATACGCTCATAGAACAGGGAAAGGCACGACATTTGAATGCCATAACATGGCCATTAACTACAGATGAGTAATATGGAACCAGGAAATATAGCATAGAGATTTTAAGGTCACATTGCCTATTCATCATGTTTGGTGAGCGCTAACCTGCAATACCCAGGATCGAAGCCTTCTGCTCCGACCGCCAAGGCACATCCTATCAGTGCCTAGCCACACTCTTGGCTATTAAGTTAATACTTCTATGTTGGTTTACTAATTACGTTGCTGTTTATATTATGTTTTGTTTTTATGCTGTTACAAATACATACCCAACCTTCCCCCCCCCAAAGAGGGCTTGATGGGCAGCCTATGTACACCTGGTGTCTACTGTTATGATATGTCGGGCATGATCTCCGCACTGGGGCTGGCCTCCGGGGCGGGACTCCCGGGTCAGACACCCAAATACCTACAGGGCACTAAAGGAGGGAAATTCCTAGCTCGGCTGAGTTGGGAAGGGCATCACCTACGGAAAATTAAATGAGGGAAATACGACAAAGCGATGCTGACATTGTATGTCTGCAAGAAACCCATTTCAGAGGAGCAAACCACCCACGCATCCTGACCGACACCTTCCCCCACCAATACCACTCCACATCACAAACAAAATCCAAAGGTGTATCCACCCTCATAAGCCAGAAAGTAGCCTTTGACTTAATCCTTGAGGACACAGACAGAGAGGGCAGGTATGTCATCCTAGTGGGATGCATAAATAATACCCTTTATACTATAGCAAATATCTACGCTCCCAATACCAACCAGAGGAACTTTCTTCATATGATAATTAACATGATCTCTGGTATCCAACAGGGTACGACTATAATCTGTGGGGATCTAAACCATGTATTAAACCCAACAATGGACACTACGTTGTCCTCTAAGAGTACTAGATTCAAGCCACTCAGGCGCCAATGTAAGGCTCTGGTGAAGCTGTTAATGCTACACCATTATTACGATGCATGGAGGGTTCTGAACACTGAGCCTATACGCACCACTCAACAGTCCATAATACCTACTCAAGGATAGATGGATTCCTGCTGGGGTGAGCAACTCTGGGACAGATAGTTGATTGTAGGATAGGACAAATAGTGTGGTCGGACCACGCACCAGTGGAACTAATCCTAAGAGACTCCTATAATTTCAAACCCTGAAGGCTCAATGACACCCTCTTAACAGACCCGAACTTTGCGGATAAATTGTCTGATTCCCTACACCAATATTTTACAGAAAATGCCGACCCCGGGCTACCACACCACACAGTTTGGCAGGCCCAAAAATCGGTAGCGCAAGGAATACTTATAAAACGAGCCTCGTACCTTAAACGCAAATCGCAATCCCAATTACTACTCTGGCAGAAAGAGCTATACACCCTGATGACTCAAAACCAAGTTTGCCCATCCCCGTCATTACGAGAACAAATCTCCAACATACGTTCGCACATTCATCAAGGTCGGGTACCATATGCGAAGGCTTAAAACAATCCACTACTCTCAGGGCAATAGAGCAGGGAAACTGATAGCCTCAAGGCTAAAAAAATAGCAACAAACACAGAAGATAGCGTACCTGACGACCAAGGCAGGAGGGAAAGTGTTGATGCCCACTGACATAAGAAATGAGTTCGCAAGCTATTACTCAGCCCTTTACAATCTCAAGCGGGACCCGCACATCCACACCCCCTCAGACTCTGACATAGCGGCATATCTAGTTAAAATAGACATGCCATCCCTGACAGAACACCACTGTGAAGTGCTGTCCCAGCCCGTCACCCCGGAGGAGGTCCAAGCCACGATAAAAATGCTACCTAAAAGCAAGGCCCCGGGCCTGGACCGATTCACCAACTCCTACTACAACAAATTTCAAAACATATTAGCACCCCGGCTAGTGGAGGTCTTTAACAAAGCCATAAAAGGGGAATCACTTCCTGAGGAAATACAATTGGCACACATTATCACCCTCCCCAAGCCAGGGAAACCACCAACATGCCCGTAAAATTTCAGGCCAATTTCGATCCTCAACACGGACGCAAAACTGCTGGCCAAACTATATGCGCTGAGATTAAGACCCATACTCCTCCACATAATACACGACGACCAAGTGGGATTTGTGACCGGATGAAAGGGGGCAGATAACTCCAGGAAGGTCCTCAACGTGATACAGAGTCTTAATGCATCCAGGGTAGGAAGGACTACTGCTCTCCCTGGATGCAGAAAAGGCCTTTGACCGGGTTGGGGGTTCCTGGAGGCCGTACTCTATAAGTTTGGGCTGCCTGGGAGCTTCATCTCTGTGGTTAGAGCCCTGTACTCCACCCCGATTGCGCGAGTTCTAAATTCTGGGTTTGTGTCCGAAAAATTCTCAATCACCAACGGAACCCGACATGGGGTGCCCCTGCTATATGTGATGTTGCTGGAACCCTTGGCTTCAGCAATCAGGTCGATCCCCTCCATACAGGGGATACAGGTGGGCGACAAAACCTACACATTGAACCTCTTTGCAGACGACATTCTACTGACATTGACACAGCCACAGGTCTCACTTCCAAACCTATTACAACGCAGTCTCCTACTACAAACTCAATCTAAACAAAACACAAGCAATGGGGATAGACCCCCCCCGGGCACACCCTACAAAACCTAAAGTAATCCTTTAACTTTGACTGGAGGGAAGACTATATCACCTTTCTTGGGATTAGACTAGCTAAAACTACACATCTCCTTCACAAATATAACTATGAGAAATTATACCAAGAAATCATACAAACGCTCCAATCCTGGAGTGGGGATTTTTTGTCCAGGTACGGGAGAGCTGCGGCGTTTAAAATTACGCTGCTCCCAAAACTACAATACCTGCTTCGCACGCTTCAGATCCCACTATACAAACATTACTTAACAGCACTGCAAAAATCCATTACGAGGTTTATCTGAAACATGGCAAAAGTCCATGCTAGACTGCCATTCCACACACTGATAGCAGCGTGCACCCTGATAGCCAGAGCATGGAAATCCATGTCTGCCCCTACAAAGCACAGTCTAAGGCAACAAATCCAGACAAATTGGGAATACGAACTCATGACAGCTAAACAGTTTGGTAGGACAGGGGCAACAGTAGAGGCTGGATGAATATGGGAATCATACTGGCACACAGTGAGAGAACAGGAGACTGAAGATGGAGAATAGGGGGGAACGAGTGAGAGAGGGACGGGGAACTAGAAATAAGAATAATGTGAGTCAAGATCGAGCAAAGCTGGGAGGTCATGGATGCCCTGAGACACAGTAACAACTCAACTACTGTACACAATGCCCATATGTATATAGTTTGCTTCCCTTCTCCCCTACACCCTCCCCCCACCTCACCCTGCTGGTACATGTAAGACCAAACAGGCCTATACAAGGTTAAAATAAAGGGGAAGAGAAGACTTTAGAATAGGTCTGACACTGTGCATGTTACAAGCCAAAATGTCTTAGATTGCTGTAACACTGAATGTGAATGCAATTCTGTTCAGTGGACACTGACTACAGTACTAGAATGTCAACACAAGACTTGCATACCTCAATGTTGCATGATATGTACACATTACAACTGGTATGAGCCCCTCCCCCCCTTTTTTTGCCTTCTGTATCCTTCCCTCTTTAAAAAATGAAAATAAAAATTGTCAAATTGAAAAAAAAGAATATTCCACAAAATCAGACTGTTGGACCTCTGGCATCTATGGTGAGTTCATGGAAAGTATTTAGCATTTTTCTATTATGTGAAAATTTTTAATAATAATTACAATATTATCATTATTTAAAATAGCAATAGTATAGTATGACATATAAAATTAATATCAACCTAGCTCAAAATATTGCCCAGCATGAGTCTTTCCTATTTACAAGGGATCAATTTCTACTTTTAAAGAGTGAAATAATGTATTTCATTTATTTTTAATTTATTATTTCCTCTTCATTGAGCACAAACATATTGTGTGCCATTTCAGACATTTAATGTAATGTCTTTTTAAAATTTACTTTTCAGCAACTCTGAAATGCTAAGCACAAAGATATAAACACAATTTTTCTCTTCATCTGAAATTTCATAGCAAAATTATGAATCTATAGATCCTGGAGCATTAGCTTCCAGGATTTCTTGATACTTAGAATAATCTTTGTGCCATGTAGTTTATAATAGAATAATAGAGTTGTTATGGATACCAAATGAAAGCTTATTTAAATTTTAAAAACGTTGGAATACTATTACAGCTAAAGAATTAATTTGATATATTAATACATCTTTGGATTGGGGCTTATGCTAAATGATATATTTGTGTAACCGTAGTCTACAGCTAAAAAAAAATAAGTGACTACAAAAACATTTTAAATAATCCTGTTATAGGAAATACTAATTTGTTCCTATCGTGTTAACAGTAAGTTTTATATAGATTGTTGATTTCCTTTTGATCAGCATTTTAAAGCAAAATTAAATATCTTACATCAAACCTCACTTCTATTCACCAATGCATGCTCCAACTTGCCTGTGGAGTGGAGAAGCAAAATACTCTTGGAACTGAAAGGGACTTGGAAATTACATTACTTATTTGTGTTTTTGTACTGTATAGGAGTCCGCACTGATCTATGTTCTAGGTTCATTAGTGCTTATGTGAAGCCTTCAGTAGCAGCCTATAATACAGATACCTGATTTTAACCAGGCCACTACATTCACCCCTTTTTAAAAAAAATCATACCCACTACATGAAACACACATTTTTGCTTTCTTTACTATTTTATGAAAATTGTATTAAAAAAAATGCAATACAAGATAATTTTTAATATTCTTTCAATTGTAATTATTAATATGTTATGCATGTAAGCTTTCCCTCTGCCGAGCCTTCCAAGGATAACGTGCTTGTGCAAGTACTGCACAGTAGACCAGAATAACTACCCCAGTGCGTTAAATCTTCATGTAGATTATTTGCAGTCATAAAGGGGTTTTGTTTTGCTTTCATTACTAGTCTACAAGCCTCACTTTTAGTCTACTAGATTTTGTTTTGACTTTAACAGTTCATCTTAACTTCTATTCAGGGCTGATGCAAGGATTTTTGTCTACACAGGCAAAGACGCATTTTGACACTCCCAATATTCATCTACATCTGTGTGTCTATAACTATTGCGCATTTTGTCACTTTTAGTTCCTCTTCCCTTTTTGCATATTGTATCCCTTTTGTCATTCCTTTTATGCTTTTGAGTCTTTTACCCCCTTCTGAATGTCTTTCCTCCTTTTACTGTATCTCATCTCTTTTGTCTCTTGCCACAAACCTTTGTCCTCTTACCTTTTGTTTCATATATATGATCTTTTTAAAACACACTATTGCTCACTGACCTATACTCACTCTCAATGACACAGTTTTACTAATCTACACACACAGATGCACTCATACATAGGCATATAAAAACAGACTGGGTCATAGACAAACACACAGGCTCACACATACCTGCTGACACACACACTTACTCACTGGCTCTTCCATACCCACACAATACCATGACTACTGCAGTGCTTTGAAAAAGTCATAGTGTAACAAGTCTGTATATGCAGTGCTTCAGTATTAAATGCTGTACATACAGAGATACCTAATGCAACTACTGAAGGTCCACCTCGGCAGCATCAATAGCAAGCCTAAAATGAGAGCTCTGGGCTGCTAGTGATAACCTGTACATAAAAATGTCAGCAACTAGCATGCATGGCGGTATGCTGACAGACATCCAAAGGTTATTGGATGCCACACTAAGCCTTCCCTCAGTCCTGAATCTGAAACAACCCTCCCCACACTCAATAAGGAAGAAGAGTCAGACTACAAGGAGATCTTGGCGTCAGTGCTGTATTATGGGTAAATTTGTTGTTATTTTTGTTTGTTTGTTTGATTTTTTAATTGGAGGGCATGGCAACAAGGCTATCTCCAACCAAAAAATAACAATGCTATTTTGGTGTTCTTTTTGGCATAAACCTTTAATATTTTATGCTGTGTATAGTTGATTTCAAGTAAATGTTTTATTTCAACTCAGTAATGAAGGTTCCACTGCTAGTGTTTAAATATGTCTAAAAATATGATTTTATGCAGTAATATTATGAGGATTTCCTTAAGGGGATGAAATAACTAATAACAGCGCCTATTGTTTTAGCTTCAGTTACATTGGATGCTCTGAATCCTACATTTTCAAGAGATGACTCAGGTTTGTTTAGTCAATATCAGTTTCATAGTAGTAGTATTAATTATCCCAACTTTGCTGTGCATATAAAGTTCGGATTTAATAATATTTTTTGCTTTTTACTCATGCCTTTAGTCACATAATTTGATTTACAGGTAACGAAATCCAGTCACATAATGATAGTGTGCCTGTAGAGAATAAAAACTTTTTAAGACAGCATTTTTTTAAAACATAAAATAAACTCTTTCGAAATACAAGGGCACTTAATGAAAAATCCAATTTGCTGATAGATTAATTAAATTCTTCACTTTCCCAACTGTAAAAGAATGCTCCTCTTGAGAGGGAGATGGAGTGATGAATTTGCTAATTAATGTTATTACATACTGTGGAACAAAACACAGCAAAGAACGGTCTTCTATTTTATAATTTACTCAGCATCATGATAGGAAATTGTCATGCATAATACATAGTATGTATTACTACAATGTTTCTTTTTAAAGTGACCAAGATTATAGATCAGCTTCGAAATCATTAGACATTTCTGTTGCTAGACTCTCATAACTCTTCTTTTATTTCTACATAGTTTAATTATCAAAATACCAGTCTTCACAATATAGAATAAAAGATAAAGCAACAATAAATCAAAGAAACTATAGTGAAAAAGAGTAATACATTGCTTTTTAAACTAACAAACGGATGGCATGTTCCCCTCTACTTGATGGGTATTGGAAAAATCCAACCTCCTCTTCTCTATGACAGCTGGCAATTATTGAATTATACATTACTCTAGAGATGACTCTTATCAGAAATATTGGTTCTATCCCCACCATGTTAGATAGGAGAGGGATGTGGGGTTTTCTAAAAATGTACTTGTCCAAGGATCTAGAGCAGTAGCCCAATATACTTGCCCGTCATCAAAAATATATTTGTCCTGACACAAAATAATTTCAGCTACAAAGATTGGGGTCTCTGCCAAGAGCCCTGAGCATTGACAGTGCTATCTAATAAACTCTAAATTTGCACAGAAGCAGAGGAACAAAATAGCTGACCTGAAAACATTCTCAGACTCTGCTGTAGTCACAACACGCTTATATTTGCCTCAGTTTTGTCATTTGGATTTATTTTGCAAACATTCTGAACTTTGTGAATTAACCCGAGTGTCTCACTCTATTTCCTCCCATAATCCCTCCCTTTGTTATAGTGTATGTGTGGTGTGTGATGGCTGTGTATCACGTGTTTGTAGAGAGTGCTGTCTCAGAGTGTGTAGTGTGCTGTCTGTATATAATGTGTATAATGTGTTTGGTGTGTGCTGGCTGTTTGTAGTGTATGTTGGCTATTTGTAGTATATTTAATCCATAAAAAGAGAACAAATTAGGGCAGCGCAAACAATTGCAAATGTGCACACCAAGATCTACAAAAAGATTTATTTTCAAACGTTTTGGGTTATCCCCTTTATCAATGCATTTGTAATTGTTTGCGCTGCCCTTGTTTTTTCTTTTTTTGTGGATTACTTTACTTGGAGCTGCAGAGGGAGGTGTCAGCAGCACAATAGGAAAAATGAGTATTTTGATTTTCTCTGGGTACTGCAGTAGCCCTTACCTCAGCTATATACTGGTCATGCAGTATATTTAATGTGGTGTGTGTGTGATGTGTGTGTAATTTAGGTAAAATAAATAAATGAAATAACATGTCTTGAGATGTTTACATGGTAAGATTCTTGTGAAAAATTATTTGTCTGTACATGGTATTATGGAGAAATATTCCAGTCTACAGGGGGCAGGAAGATGATACATTTTAAGGTGCCAGTAGCATAGTTGTTGGCGACACACAGAAGTGAATTACGGGATTAATGTGATCCCATGCCTTCCCTATATTCGCTGTCCTGGCCACAGGGCAAATGTTTCACACTCTTGGTATAAACACTTTCTCCTGTTTTTTAGATTATCTAAAGAAATGCACACCCACAGCTAAAATTGCTGTCAATATCCTGGCATTCAGTGAGTCAGAGTGCATGCTGGGAATTCACTAGAGAGCAGAGAATGTGATTACTGAAGTCTGCAAATGTCTCACTCCTCCAGCTCCAGGATGAGTATCCCCTGCAGCAGGGCTATTTGAATTAAAATAAACGTCCTGCCTGGTGCCCTGTACTGCATGTTCTGAGTGTTGGTCAATATAAGTTTACATCATTGTAGTGTATGCAAATCTTGGAAGGATTGGATGACAGTGTAATGCCATTCTATACAAATTGCCCACACTTACATGACTTTCATTTCTAAATACACTCACTTTGTGAGCCTGTGAACATAACACTTAAGAAAATTAGGTTTATTGTTCACTGTTTAGGAAAAATGCACCTTACTTTTTTGTAACCTCCTTCTACTTGAACAAAGTTACACTTTCTTGTTTACAAACAGGCCTGTAAGACACTTTAGACTCATTATCCATACATGACTTTAATATAGGGTCTTAGTTGCTACACGGCAATTATTCAACTATTTCTCACATTTTTTTTATTTTTTTTATTTTTTTATGTGTTCCTGTAGTTTAGTTTAGTTTGGATGTATGAGTGTGAGTCTAATAGTTTAGTACTAATTAACTTTTGAATACTTGTTCTGGTAAAATATGAATTTATATTTTTCCTAAATAGTGAACAATTTAATTTCATTCAGCCCAGACACAGATATTTAAGGTCTGCAAAGAGCATTCTCACTTGTGAGAGCGTACTTTTTTATTACAATGTTTCAGATGGGATATATCCACTAATAAAACCAAAGTGGCAACATTGTATATTGTTACTTATAGACTGGTCTCAGATACACCCGTAGATCTTTCAATCATTTGACTACCTTTTACGGATTTCTTGTGTGACACTCTATTTGCTGATTTCTTAGCCATTTTTTAGATTTGTGTATTTTTTTATATTTATAGGAGAGTTCCTTATACTGGCGGAGGGAGTCCATTAGGTTTTCCTATGGCTTTTCCTACTTCTCCTTTCTTATTATTTTTTTTTAATTAATTATATAATAAAACTAGAAAACAACTTTTTTAAGTTTTGACATTTAATTTGTTTAGTAGACAACTCCCTTATTTGTTATCCTTATGTGAGATTGACATATTTAAGGATCCCAAATTAAAGAGCTATCTACTAAACACATACAGATGTATTTACATATAGATATAACCACAGATATACACATACACACACATACACACCACAGTTCCTGCATCTCCAAATAGGGTGGTATGCTCCCTAATCATGCCTGGCTGTACTACTGAGCCAATTTATAGCAATATCTCCTAAACAACGTCATACTATTTCTGAATTTTTTTTTTCTTGAGATACTTAAACCCACCACCAAAAAAATGGATACCAATCACCACTTCTCAAGAAAAAGGCAAAAGTTGCCTAAACGGACATATTGGCATATATTCCCAGAGCTAGGTTATAGTTCTGGAGCATGTGAGTGCCCCATTATTTTGTTCATTATATATATATGTAAGAGGGTACTACACTATTTTTCACTATTTATGTTTGTCTTGAAGGTATACATACCATCAGATTGTAAAAGGCACATAAATATATGTTAAGTAAATATTCACAACCACTGTTAAGCGCTCCACTGTATTTGGATATACACAATCAAAGACCCCAGGCAAGATGTCCTGATGAAAGTTCCGTAGAGGAACTGAAATGTTGATGTCTCTGACAATAAAAGAACAACACTGACTATAAAGCCAGTAGTGCCTGTATTTTCTAAATAAGGTACACACAAGCACAGATATACACACAATCACAGACTCCCACACACAATCAATCACAGACCTATACACATAATCACACACATACACACAAATATTCATATTATATATATATATATATATATATATATATATATATATATATATCCTCCAAGAAAAAAAGCTAGCACTCAAGGACTTCAACTAAAATGAAGGCATTTAATCCAAATGGTCAACATTTCAGTTCACAGTTGTGAACTTTCCTCAGGACACAAATTGCATAACATAAGACATTGACTTAAATAAGAAAGACTAACTTACCAAACCTCCACCAGCAGCGTGTACTGCTCCCCTGTGCGCATGCGTGTGATAAAGCTCCTCCCCCTCTGATGTCATAATATCCGGTTTGTGCCATGCCCATCACCATAGCAACATGTATACAAATTACTAAATGAAGTAAAGTTCTGTAAGCGTATCATCAAATACGAGGCTGGTGAAAAACAGACTGGTGCTGACAAAGTGAAGCTGAGCAGTCTATGTAATAAACTATCAATTATAAATACACTGTGCATAGACTATTAGATGTGTCTAAATATCGGCACGCATGCGCACAGAGGAGCAGTACATGCTAGCACACAGGTGATGGAGGTTAGTCTTTCTTATTTAAGTCAATGTCTTATGTTATGCAATTTGTGTCCTGAGGAAAGTTCACAACTGTGAACTGAAACATTGACCATTTGGATTAAATGCTTACATTTTTGCAATAATGCCCCACATTATCACAGACCCACACACATACACAAATAATTACTGGCATACACATACAAAAATCACCTTCATACACACACATTTAGTAATTAGTAATTAAGAGATCCACCCAGCCTCTCTACCTTGCTCTAGGAGAGCTAGAGTGCATTCTCTCTTGGGTGGCCAGTGGTTGTTGCTGTGATGTTCCTGCACAAGTCCTTCCCTCGCGTGCTCAATATTGATGCCAATGCTGGGATGGAGTCATATCCCAGCTGCCAGCTAGCACAGTAAGTAATATTCCCCCAGTGTTTTTCATACAGCAAATGCAAAGACTGCAAAACTAGTAGCACTACATTTTCCCCTCTAATAATTCCTTTTTTTTTTTTTGCATTTTTTTAATTGGTGGCACTTTTTTGTATTTCTTTATAGTGTTCACTTTGCTGCTACTGTTCAATGCTGCTTACTGTCATGTTTTGATTAGTTACATGTGATTATGCATGTATTAATATTTTTATTAAAAGTATTAACAAAACTTCTTTGTCAACATATTTAATGCCTTAAATAGACTAATCTGCATTCATGCTGTTTAAGACTTCACATTCTAAATAAATGCTGTTTCATCATAGGATGCAAACAGGATGTCAAGCATATTTTTATGTTTCATGTTTGCCTGGGTCTTTTCATCACCTCTTTGACATAATTGGATCTCCCAAAATGTCCCTTTCAATCAGCTCAGTGAAGATAAGTTCCTTCTACTTTTGAGAAATTCATCTCCCTAAAAGCTTCTATCAGAGTCAAACAACACATTCTGTGCCACTTTATTGCCACTTCAATGCACTTCCTCTGCCTGTTACCGTTTATGGCATTTGTCTACAGTTACCTCTTTCACATTGAAGCCGTTTGTGTCACTGGTAAATATTAATGGCAAGAATTTTGGCACTGAACAAAAAACTACATTACTGCTGCTCTGTCATAAAATTAAATTTAAAGAGAAAAATGGAAACATTTAACAGCTATCTACTTCCCTTAAAGAATTGGCAACTGTGTGACACATTACATTTTGTAAAGTCACTATGGGTGAGAAAACTATTCTACAGTAATAAATCACTTTTCTTCTCAGTAGTAGGCAACTTGAATAGATTTACAGATGTCCTAGGAAGACAAGTTCTGATTACACTTAAAGGTTTTTAAGGCAAAAATGTCAACTTCTAAAACCACCCAATATACTGCTACATCCTGTATCTGAACAGTGATTATATGAATGATTTACCATCCTGTCTTACAACTGCAAATGTATTATGGTTAATCTGCAAATGCCAGTAACAATTTCAAGTTATTAAAAATGTTAGCTGCCAGCAAAGTACAATTTAAAAACAGTTTACAGAGAAAGAACATATACAAACTATTATTAATACAGTGTCAAAAGTATGTTCAATTATATTTAAAAGCCAAATATAAGCTCCTCAGATAGCTTTCGAATCTTATGAATATCTACACATCCGATACCCATCCAACATTACAGAGCCCTTATCCTAATCCTACAGAATGCCCTGCATCAATAAATAACTTTCTCTCCTCCAATCAGCCTAGATGGAGCAGAGAGTTGGGGCTTACACCACACGAGCACTCCTGAGCCTGGAAGCACACCCTGCTGGGCCTGCTGGAACAAGAGTGGAGATTCCTTCACTCTGGGCGGATTACTATTTTGCCAACTATTTAGTTATTTATTTATAAAATATTTTACCAGGATGGATACATTGATATTTCTCTCGTTTTCAAGTATGTCCTGGGTCTTTGTCCACAAAACATTGCATTTTTACAATAGGATACAATATTACAAAAATACAATATACAAACTATATTTATACACACATATATAAAGCTAATACATAACAGGTAATAAATATGTTCAACCATGACAGGTGCATTCTGTGCTGATGTATATTGCCATAGATCTCTTAAAAGATTTTAGATTGAATGAAGATTTGACTGTTATTCCATAATTGTGGTGCTGTGTAGGAAAAGGAGGATCGAGCCAATTTATTTTTGTATTGCGGTATGCTAAATACCATGCTAGTACTGGATCAGAGGTTATAAGAGGTGGAAACAGCTGGGGAGAGCATTCTACTCAGGTAGGGTGGGAGCTTCCAGAAATGCTCTTATGCACAAGGCTATCGTGCTAACCATGGGGCAACACTCACTAAAACAGAAAGCTACATCAGAAAACAGGGACATAGGGGCCATGCTCCAAAGGCCAGTACAGCCCTAGCCAGCTCCTGCGGAAGAGCCACATGATATGGCACAAGTCTCTGCAACCAAGCTACTGGAACCGGAAACTTCTCTGTGTTCCTGTGGCACGAGCCACTTACCTCCAGAGCCCTTGGACAACTTGGCACCAATGATGAAACACGATTTGAAGGTACTACTGGTGGACATACGCGAATTTCTAACTGCAAATATATCCCTCATTAAAACCTAAGTACAGGCGGTCACAGACCGAGTAAAAGCCTCAAACGAGGACATTATTGATGTGCAAACTGATGTGGCCATTCTTCAAGAAACAGTACAATAACTGTAGTCCCAACAGAGGGCTTTATCAATTCAACTAACAAACATAGAGGACCGCCACTGCAGAACCCACATCAAGATTAGGGGTATCCCTGTAACCATCCTTCCAGAGGAACTCCCACACTACACGCGATGCCTACTAGCTACCATTATGACAAAGGCATTTGCAAAGAAAATCACCTTGGATGGAATTTACAGGGTATTTGGACCTTCCAAACTGATGCCTAACATTGTCAGAGATTTTGTTAACCAATGCTTGACAACACAGGACAAGATCCTAATCATGACAGCAGTGAAAGGCAAAACTCCACTGGTTTTTGAGGACTCCAACTTAACATTCTTTCAGGACCCCTCTAAAAATACCCTGCTTTGGTGCAAGTCATTTGGCCCTGTTACAAGCCAACTGCGAGCAGCAAGGCAAGATCTACAAGCAGTGTTAATTTTTGAGGCAAATTTCAATTTCATTTTAGTCATAGTCTTTTGACAAAAAAGCCATTTTAGTTTTAGTCGTATTTTAGTTGTCTGAATGTTTCCAAGCTAGTTTTAGTTGACTAAATCTCAAAAATTTTAGTGGACTAAAATTGTTAGTCAACAAAATTAACACTGCCTACAAGTGGGGGACTAATGGCTATATGGTGTTGCAACTCAATGGGACTACCCACATTCCCACTTCCATGGCAGAGGCACCTACCTTCCTGAAGGAGATTGGTCTGGCCCCTCAACGGAAATATGAGATCCTGCTAACATCGTTCCTTCTTGCAACAATTTGTTAACCCATACTGTGCTTAGTATTCTCCAACTGTATCGAAGTCTTCTTATATATATATACAAAAGGGTTTTATTTATAATTTGTCTAACCGGCACTTAAATACTTGTTTGCCGTTAATCTTTTGAGACGTGTATGTGTACACTTGATTGACATGCAAAGCACTACAAAAATAAAGAATTTAAAAAAAAAATCAAATGAACAAAATATAATGTTTTAATTTAGGGTATTCATTTGAATTTTGCATAACTGTAGGAACTGTCACCATTTTTCCTAAGCCCCTTTGGCATCGAATGAGTTAAATGCGGCGTGTAATTATAAAAAAAAAAAAAAATAAGGAAGACCTGAGTCATGGATCAAAGCTAACTAAAATTAAGACATCTTAGAAAGCATCACACTACATAGATGTAAAAATAAAATTTGAAACTTGCTGAAAGGAGATTTTACCTTTAGCAGTAGACAGGTTTGTTTACTGTAAGAAGAATCAGTTACAAAACTCAACACCTAAAGATGTTTCAAAATAAAAAAACAATAAATGCCATTACAAAGGACTGGAAGTATTTTCAGAAACGAAAAACAGAATATACACCTATTTAATAGCTTATATAAATATCATGAATAATTATAGCTCATTTACTTATTTAGATGTCCAATTTTCTTCCTTGAAGCAGATCAAGAAAAATATTCTTTCAGAGCATATTTTTGTATTCATTTGGATCAGGAGCAAAAGAAAGTTTATGTACAACAGACATTAATATTTTTACAACCTAAATTATTACACTGTTATCAGTGCCTGTGGATAAATATTTTGAATACCTGTAAAATTAATAATAAAATAAATTGACTGTTATAGCTTTGATAAGGCTTCTCTATTGTGAACAGATGTGCGATTTGTAGATCTGCAACCACCATTTAAATGACATTTCAACATTAACTTTCTAATTTTCTTTTTCATTATTGCATTGTCCTGAATTAGAGAACAAAACCCATGCATCACTTACCATGTGCCAAAACATCCTAAAAGAAGTAATTTAGCTTAGCATCATGGTGGAAAATTGTCAAGTAAAATAAATAGAATGTGTTTTTTTTTTTGCTGTAATGTTTGTATGTAAAGTAATCAAGACTACAGGTGAAATTGTTTCCAAAATTCTTTTATTTCTGAAAAAAAAAAAAGTTTATGTAATTGTATTTTTACTATAAACTGTATTTTAACATCAGATTACACATCTTCATGTTTTGATCTAACAAACCCCATTTAATTGATATACTAATATTAAACTTCTGCTTGATTGTTTTCATTATGCCACTTTCATGAATAAAAGCATATAAATAAAAGAAGTATGCCTTACAATTCCATAACTAAATAGTACCTTAATTACCATATCTCGAAAGAAAACCATCTCAATTCAAAATTCAAAAGCTAAGGCAAAAAAAAAAAATTGTCATTGCAACAAAATCAAAATGACCAAAAATGCTATTCACTAACAGGTGAATTGACCAAAAGAAGTAATAAAGATAGGGCGTATATAGAATACAGTGTTGGTAAATAAGACAAGGGGGTAAGCCCAAAAACTACTAGTAAAAAAAACAAGATTGATTCCCAACACCAAATAATAAAAATAAAACATAACTTTTATGGTACTTCCCAAATAAGACCTTAATAAGTCAATAGGATAGGTAAAAATGAACCATTATAAAACACAAGTGAAAACATCATGTGTTAGCTGGTAAGATTTTTCCTTTACTGCAACTTAATCCACCGGTTAAATGGTCCCCTTAATAATCAGTGCCTCAAGGGCATCTAAATACAAATATCAAAAAAACAGGAATTCGACAAAAAGACTATTTATGCTCAAAAGCGGTCTAAGCACAGAAAAGGGGGAGGGGCACAGGATATATGAATAATTGCCAGACCTAGTACAGGGATACGCAACCTTCGGCACTCCAGATGTTGTGGACTACATCCCCTATAGTGCTCTTACACCCATAATGCTGGCAAAGCATAATGGGAAGTGTAGTCCAAAACATCTGGAGTGCCGAAGGTTGCCTTTGCCTGACCTAGTAGATAGAATCATCCTGCTAGTGCTGTGAAAACAAAAAAAAAAATACCAACAGTAAGAGAAAAGCAACATAGGTTAGCAATGATGAGAAGCTGATAGTGATAAAGGGATGAGGCTGATAAGTGGAAACCGCAATGCTCTCCACTAGTCTTTTCCTCAGGGTCACTAGTCTCTAAATCACAAAACGCACTAAGCTAGCTGGATCTATGTTGAAGTGCAATGATGCAGGCTGAGAAACATCACACAGATGTATGTCAGAGTTGTTAAGAAAATTATACAAAAATAACAAAAACAAATAATGTATAAATATGAAAAACTGGCATTGTGACCGGCAGCACTAGAGCCCAGACATGTGGTTCACCAGTTAAGCAGCTATTCAAGGGGGAAAGAGTCAGAACGCCAAGACACTTGAAAGGAGCATGGTCACTAGTAATTGAGCCCCTTAGGTTACAATTAAATACATGAGAAAATGTGAATGGACCTGTAAGGGTGGTGGTACTAATAAGAAACTCTGATAAGAAAGGCTGATACTGATGGCACCCGAAGTAAGGATCTAATGAGTATGTGAAAATGAATGGAGTAAATCATCAACAGGAATATGAAGCTGGGATAGTATTGTCACAAACTATTTATGAACAGAATACAGTGTAGAATACAGCCCAAACGAACGATAATAAAGGAGGTGACCATCTGATGACAAACTACCCTCCATGCTCTAATGTAGGAAAAGCTCAAGCCGTATAATAAAAGTATATAGAGTCTTGCCCCTCCTTATGTTTAAGTATCTACTGTTAAGTCTAGTAGTCATGGAAACTATATTTACAGCATGGAATAATTATATTTATCAATAACTTTACCTACTTCACAAGGTTCAATATCGGGCTAGACGATATACAGAAATATTTGGGCATATTTCATTAAAACACATTACTTCTATTTAATTCATGTACTGTTGTCCTTTGTAATTAAACAAATACAAAAGATAAAGAGCAAATACAAAATAAGAGTAACATGAAAATGGGGGAAAACATAAAAAGCAGTCGAGCTGACAAAAGGTCCAGGTTTGTACACAGAAGTTTAATGTATGTATTTCAAAATTCACCTGTGTGTAACAGAGAAGCCATATATTAAACAGGTATAGAGAAAACCGTTATAAACAGGGAGATTTTACCAAGATGCAATCTATGAGATATAAACAAAATATCAATAAGTGTATCAAAGATAACAGCAGAGGTAAGAATTTATCAACTAAGAAACTATCAAGAAAACCATTTCTGAGGATAAATAGAACAAAAACAGAGTATTTGACATACAAGTAGATATATTCGTATAGGCAAACTGCTCAGTGAAAACCTTAGGTGTACGTATTAGACATAGCAAGAAAATATAACAAAACAACTAATTTAAAAAAAATGAAATAGAAAACAAAATATGAAAGATATATAAAAATAAATTATATGAAAAGAATACAAAGACATGATTAAATAGGGTAAAGTTAAATTCTTCATTTATTCCTTTAGGGGACATTCACATTAAAGTAGCAAATGGTAAAAGTTCCCTTTCTGGAGTTTAATCTTAATTCTTCAATTTGTTTAAATTGCAAATTAGAAGGACCTGCAGTATAATTAGGGACATTTGATAGGTTTAGATAAATTCATATTGGTAATTGAATTGATTAGCTGTAAAATCCTCCACCGAAAGGATTGGTATGTTTTACCAATGTATTGCAGCCCACAACTGCAGGTAATTAAATAGACCAGCAGAGTGGAACTGCAATTGACAAATTAGTTAATGTGTAACTGTTCAGAGGTCTGATTGCAAATAACAATCTGGGAAGGCTTAATGAATTGGTAGGCTTTACAGTATCCACAGTGATTCCAATATTCCAAAATTTCAATTGTAGGTGTAAGCCAGAAGGTTTAGGAGGTTTTAAATGGCCATGGACCAGAAGATCACATTAGTTTATAGACCTTATGGCTGTCATATCTGGAGATGAAGTAAGCGCCTCTTGGGGATCAGTGTCATGTTGTAAAATGTGTCAGTTATGTGAGATGATATTTATGACTGCATCCCAAAGGGGCACATGCATTGTATGCTAGGTTTCTGATGTGTTTTTCATTAAGCAGAAGATCTTTCCAAAGAGAAAAATCGTTGCTTTTACAGTTGAGGAAGTATCTCTGAAGAAAGACAATACACATTCAGTCACCTTGTAGATTATTGCCTGTATTATTTTTCCTCCCCCACTCCTTCAAGTTCGTATGTTATGTAAGTGTTATATGATTTGCTTGGTAAGGGATCTTATACCATCTTGCAACATTTATGTGGTGTGTGTTTTGCCATACTAAGTATATCATTCTATACTTTGCATAGTTTAAGCCCTACCATCTTCAAAGGAGTAAGATTTTGCGATCAAGGAAGAACAACTTATGTCCATCAATGACATGCGTGAGTTGGAACCCAAACAGAGATATTTATGGACTTTAGGTAGATGATAAAATGTGGAAACAGTAGGGTTCATATGTTGGAGAATTCATTTGGCTGGCTGGGAGTAATAGATTTTAAATCACTCAAAAATTTTAATATCTAATCAGAAGGTAATAACTGATAGCAAGAGGTGTCATTCAGGCGTGACATGCACATTTGTACATGCATATCCCTATTGAGAAGAAAAATGTTGCCCCTGTTATTTTATGATTTCATGATAACCTTGGTTAGACTTTGAAGTTAATGCAGAGCCTGTCATTCAAAAGAACTAAGATTTGTTTTCAGTGGCCTAATAGAAGGCAGGGCCTGAATTTCATTAGAAGTCATCTGAACAAACAGCCCAAAATTAGAAACCTCTGTGAAATTTGGAGCAAACAACTTAAGAATTTAACATTTGGTGGCGTGGCCTGGACACCGACGGGAGCAGCCGCATGTAAACACAGCTCCGCGCCAACATACCTAACTTGAGCAATTGTTACAGAAAAGAATGGCAGACAATAATCACCATATCCACAATGTCTCATCCCAAGACCAAGAGACAAGCTGAAAAGGCGGACAAGACGCAGTTTTCGCCCCAAAACAAAATACTCCGCAAGAATCCTCTCAGCCGGCAGGCAATCAAGATGGCGCCGAAGATAGTAATGAGGCAGCTCACTGTGCGCCCAATGATCAAGGGCCTCTAACCCAGGCAATAATGCAAAGCATGCTAGATGGGATGTCGATCAAAATAATGAAAAGTGAACAAACCTCCATAGGTGATCTGCGCAAGGAACACATAGATCTCGGCTCCAGGACCTCTAGAATTGAGGAGAAAATGGCCGACGCTGTGGAAGCGCATAATGAACTGGCAGGTCGACTGCAGCAAATGGCAGAACGTCTCACAACACAGGAGGTAAAATTGGCAGATATTGAAGACAGAAGCCGCCATAACAACCTGCGGCTGAGGGGGGTGACGGAATCTGTGGGCATAACTGACCTGCCAGCACATGTCACGGCCTACCTCAAAGCATTAGTGACAGACATCCCACAAGACATGCTCCTCTTTGACCGCGTCCACAGGATGGCAAGACCTAAGTTTCTGCCCCAAGATGCACCCAGGGACATACTGGTGCGCATGCACTACTATCACACCAAAGAGGCTATTCTGAAGAGCAGTAGGACACACAAGGACTTACCAGAGCAGTACCGCAGCATCATGCTATTCGCGGATGTCTCCGCATACACCCTTCAAAAGAGGAGAGAATTCCAGGACATCACTGCAGCGCTTAGAGAACACCGCATACTATACCGCTGGGGATATCCAGTTAAGCTGCTGGTGCAGAGAGCAGGGAAGACCACGGTGATAGCAACCCCAGAGGAAGGGGCTGATGCCCTGAGAGAATGGGGTATAGAAAGAGAACACCAGAACAATATCCCAACTAAAAGACACTTACTAAACCGAGAGCTCAAAAAACAATGCGCAGAAGTGGTGTGCCTGCAGGAGGCCCACTTCCGTACCAAGGACCACCCAAAGATTATGGAGCTGGAATATCCACACCAATTCCACTCTACTTCCCCGACTAGAGCTAAAGGCACTTCTATCCTGATAAGTAGACATGTCTCCTTCTCCCTAAAATCACAACACATAGATCAATTGGGCAGATATGTGGTGATAGTGGGAATGATCAATGACATAGAGTACACCATTGCGAGTATATACGCGCCCACTCAAAACCAGAGAAACTTCCTACACAAAATGTTTCAAACCCTAGCCCCTATACAACAAGGTATAACACTCATTTGCGGTGACTTTAACCACATTTTTGACCCGACCATGGACTCAACCATACGCCGATCTAGTGGTCGATACAAAACCCTCAGACGCCAGGGCAAGGCCCTCCAGACCCTATTACACACATACCACTACTACGATACATGGAGAATCACACACCCCTCGGAGAAGGCATATACGCACTTTTCACCCATCCACATCTCATACTCTAGAATAGATGGATTTATCCTCCAGGGATCCCACCTCAATCAAATTCTAAACTGTAACATAGCACATATTACATGGTCAGATCATGCGCCAGTACTTCTGGAAATTAAAGACCTATACGACTTCAAACACTGCAGCCCATGGAGAATCAATGATTCTCTTCTTCTCAATCCGCAGTTTGTGGCTGACCTGACCACACAAATGAAACAGTACTTTGCGGAAAATGAGACGCCTGATGTGTTGGCTACAACGGTCTGGATGGCCCCTAAGCCTGTGGTACGCGGACTACTGATACGTCGGGCCTCATACCTCCGAAAACAGACACAAAAACTAACACTTGAGCTGCAAAAAGAACTCTATGACTTAAACCTGGAGAACCAACTCTCCCCCACGGATGACAGACGCTGACGCATAATCCAAATCACTAGGAGTCTGCATACACAAGCACTAGAACGCACAGAACACACCCTGAAACGCCCAAAGCTACAACAACATGCCCAGAGCAACAAAGCTAGCAAACTACTAGCGCACAGACTTAAGACATGACAAGCCTCACAAAAGATAGCCTACCTCACCTCACACACAGGCCTGAAACTGACCACTCCAAAAGCCATTAGTGATGAGTTTGCGCATTATTATGCCAAATTGTACAACCTGCGACTAGACCCCACAACCCCGCAACCAAGAGAGAGGGATATACAGATGTATCTGAGAGACACACACCTGCCCCGACTCACTGCCCAACAGCAGTTGGAACTCACAAAACCACTATGTGAAGAGGAAATAAGGAATGTAATAAAGACCCTAACATTGGGCAAGGCCCCGGGACCTGATGGGTTAGATAACATGTACTATAAGAAGTTCAGCGCCACCCTGGCACCATACTTAGTCAAGGCCTACACACAGGCCACTGCACACAGAGCTTTACCCCCTGAGATGTTAACTGCGCACATAGTTACCCTACCTAAACCAGGGAAGCCACCCACAACCCCACAGAACTTTAGGCCCATATCCCTACCGAACACCGACGCTAAAATCTTGGCCAAAACATACGCACTACGGCTGGGGTCAATATTGCCAACGATTATCCACAGCGATCAAGTAGGCTTCGTCAAGGGGAGGCAGGGGTCAGATAATACTAGGAAAGTACTAAATATTTTACAATATCTCCGTAAACAGAAGCAAGGGGGGATGATGGTCTCCCTGGACGCAGAGAAGGCCTTTGATCGCCTAAACTGGCAATTCCTGCTTGCAGTGTTGAGCAAGTTTGACATCCCGGAGGGGTTTGTTTCAGTAGTGGAAGCCCTGTATAGCTCGCCACGGGCCCAGGTGCTTAACTCAGGGTTCCTCTCAGAGCCAATAACACTATCCAATGGCACCAGACAGGGGTGCCCCCCTTGTCACCCCTGCTATATGTTCTAGCCCTAGAACCGTTAGCGGTGAAAATAAGAAATAACCCAAACATATATGGTGTCAGGATCAATGAACGAGAATATACTACCAACCTATTTGCAGATGACGTCCTGCTGACACTTACCCAACCCCAGATCTCCCTCCCCAACCTATTGAAAGAGATAACTACATATGGAACCCACTCATATTACAAACTCAACATTACGAAGACACAGGCCATGGGGGTGGGTATCCCGGCAGGCACACTAGACCTTCTACAGAGGTCATTCAAACTAGATTGGAGACAAGACCATTTAACTTTCTTAGGAATCAATATTACAAAAAATCCGACAAACCTCATAGCCGCTATGACCCATTGCTGAAGTCTATAGCAAACACACTGAAGGGGTGGGAAGGCAAGTTCCTGTCGTGGCTGGGAAGGATGGCCGCAGTAAAAATGATAGCGCTGCCGAAATTCCAATATTTAATAAGAACCCTACAAATCCACGTACCAAAAAGCTACCTAGATAACCTACACAAGCGAAAGTGCTGTGCAGGCAGCAGGCAAATGGAGGCCTGGGAATGCCGGACGTTCGGCAGTACTATAAGGCGGCTATCCTGGCCACTGCTATACAAACACATGCCAGTGAGGAAGTACCGCAGTGGGTAGACATGGAGGCCTTTTGGGCATGTCGCAAGGGCTTGAAATATCTGTTTTGGATACCTAACAGACACAGGAAAATTCACCAGGATGTGCCACCCACGACACAACTCTTATTGAAGGTATGGGACACGGCCACAAAACAATGACGACAAGACAGGGGGTGGGCGCAAGAGACCCCCCTATACAGCCTACATCTGGCAAACCCAGCCTTTGACTATAGACCCTGGATAAGTCGGGAGTGCAACAGGGTAGGCCACCTATATGACAAAGGCGAACTACTTAACTTCCCAGACATACAAAGGAAATACATGCTACCACACAACACCATTTTTCAATACCTACAGCTAAAATCCATGCTACAGGGATCTAACATTACCACTGCAACGGCCAACGCAAAACACATCGAACAGATGTGTACAGCTACAAAACAGCCCAAGAAGCTATTATCCACCCTTTATAATATGTTGATCCAACCGCACACAGACCCCCCAGACAAATTTAAGGAAGCTTGGCAGGTGGATATAGGAAAAACCTTCACTAAACAACAGTGGGGACAAGCATTCTTAGCGCACAAGAAGAGGACAAATTGTGCCTCTCACTTGGAACAAATGCGCAAAATCCAATACCGTTGGTACATGGTACCGGAGCGATTGGCAAAGATTTACCCAAATACCTCCAGTGTATGCTGGCGATGTCAGGGAGACAGGGGAACAATGTATCATATGTGGTGGATGTGTCCAAAAGTAGCAACATACTGGAGGGAAGTTGAGGAAGTAGCGAGATTGGCCCTAATCAGAGAACTCACACTTACACCGGAGTGCGGACTCCTGTTTATGGGGTTGGAAGAGCTCAACATCACAGACTCACGTCTACTATTTCATATCCTCATATCAGCAAATACCCTAATAGCTAGGGCATGGAAGCAAGATCAGGCACCCACTAGAGAGGCCCTGATTCAACAAATTACTACAAATCTGATATTAGAAAAGGGATTGAACAGGCAAAGTCCCTCAAACAAATATGTCAACTTGGCCCATGCGCAATGGGTATTGAGATTGGGCAGGGAGGGGGAGTGAAACACATAGGGAAAGGTGACTGCCGCCCACATGGAACATAGCAGACCACTAAACATAGTAACCCACATGTATAGTTTACAGTTTTGAACTTGTAAAAAGAAAGGAGCCAGGGTGCAGGACCAAGCTTCACGATAAAGTCCAGAGGAGCGTACAGGCAGGAAATAACAAGGAAGATAGGCCGAGATACGGCCATTGAGAACAATGGCTCTAAAACCATAAGGGGAATGCATAAGGGCCAAATAAGCATCACCGAAAGGTGACTCAAGATAAAATAATAGCTGGGTGTTCCCCCTTGAACCTTCCTCCCTTCTTCCCTCCCCCCCTTCCCAATTCATTTCTGTACCCTCATCCTCTCCCCCCCTGCTTTTTTCCCTATTGTTACTGAACAATTGCTCACCAGGAAGATGAAACAGCAATGTTGTATATTGAATGCCGCGCTTGATGCTGTATTGATGTCCTTAAAATGTTTGATGACTGCAACTCATGCACCCCCCTCCACCCAATTTCTCTTCTGTACCACTAGCAAAACCAATAAAAATTGTCAAATTAAAAAAAATTAAAGAATTTAACATTTGTTAAAGATTTAGATTGGTCCTGTTCAGAACGGAGTTCAACAAGAGACTGAATTGAAAGACCCATTTCTTTAGCACTCCTCAAGTCTTATATATGACAGTTTATGTAGAAACGGGTTCACGACTACAACCCAATTGAATGTATTTATATTTGGGGTTGAAAAAATTAGCAATTTTGTTCTTAATAATTACCCTAATTCATTGGTTCCCAAACCAGTCCTAACACAACCCTACCAGTGCGGGATTAAACCTCTGGGTAATATATTTACTGAATGCCAAACTCTTATTTAGACTTTTAATGAAAATAAGTACAAAGATTGCACCTTTATCAAATTATATTAATAAAAGATTGTTTTTTTTATTTGAAGCAGTCTTGATTCTTTCATTAGTAATTTAAAAAAAATAATTAAATCTGTAAAAATAAATTCATGCTTACCTGCTCTTCTTTCTTCAGCTAAAAATGGTAATAAAAAATCCTTTAAAAAATCAGTTATAATATGCCTTATATTTTTCTTTTGTATTATTAGCATTTACAGTAGGAATTTAGATTAGGGATATACAGAAACCAGCTTGCAGCATAGAGGTAGGTCAGGAAATATATGGACACTGACACGAGTGTTGCTATATTGTCTGTTTACCAAAATAAATTAAATTTACAGTTAAATAATGAATATGGGCTTAAAGTACAGTCTCTTAGCATCCATTTGAGGGTATTCACATCTTGGTTGGAGAAAGGGTTTACAAATTGCATCTCTTTTATGTAGCCCCCTCTTTTCAAGGGTCTAAAAGTAATTGGACAATTGACTCAAAAGCTGTTTCATGGATAGGTGTGGACTATTCCTTCATTATTTCTTCATCAATTATGCAGGTAAAAGGTCTGAAATTGACTCCAGCTGTGGCATTCACACTTGGAAGCTTTTGCTGTGAACCCACAACGTGCGGTCAGAAGAGCTCTCAATGTAAGTGAAATCCTTAGGATGTAAAAAAAAAAAAAATATATCAGAAACATTAAGAGAGGCTATGAGCTCTGCAACACAAAAATGGCCTGGACGTCCATGTAAAATAACAGTGGTGCATGATCATAGGATCTTTTCCGTGGTAAAGAAAAACCCATTCACAACATCCAGCCAAGCTCTCTCCAGGAGGTAAGCATTTTATTATCCAAGTCTACCATAAAGAGAAGACTTCACTAGAGCAAATACAATGGGTTCACCATAAGATTTGTGTGCATGTTGTAAAAGTAATCAGAAAACTACTAACTTCTCTTATTGATATCATGTCTCAGTCCCCAGTATGAATGTAACTCAAAAGACTAAAAAGCACGTGGAACCTATATGAAGAGGCTAATTACTACTCTAATGATTGACCCGGGGGAGGCTGAATAACCCCAATGCAGAGAAAATGCTTTCTAGAATTACATGTTAATATCTAAACATATAGTTAAAAGGCCAACGTGGAGTATTAAAACCTTAATATAAAACAGTCACTTGCCAAAGCATTTTCATTTAATAGGGCCGGGGCTTTACACCATCTCATATCCAGAATTTATATTGGTTACACGCACTATGCCCATGTCTTTGTACGAGCTTAAACTCTTCACACCAGTTTACCCTCACAGTTTATATTGGTCAATAAGCAGTACTGTGGAATATGTTTGTGCTATATAAATGATAATAATAATTGAAGTTACACTCACATTCTGACCAGTTATACACTGGTGTAGTCTTTAATAAAATCGAGGCCAAGAGCATGCTTCAACTTAAAATTTGAAAAGTGGAAACTTGGAAGATTGTTAGTTTATTTGAGCAGGCCCTTCTTCAATTTTAAATAATTGTAAAGTGCTGTGGAATATGTTTGTGCTATATAAATGATAATAATAACTGGAGTTACACTCACATTCTGACAAGTTACACACTGGTATAGTCTAGTGTAGTCTTTAATAAAATCGAGGCCAAGAGTATGCTTCAACTTAAAATTTCAAAAGTGGAAACTCTGCATGATAGGGAGTGTGTAGTACTAGTTATACTATTTTGACAGTTCTGTTTACTGTCCTTTCTTCTGTTAGGGAAGAAACAACCCATATATTAATTTTGTATTGGTTTGATGAGGAAAGATTTTATTACATCCCTTATACTACATATAGAGAATACACCGAAGGAAGTGTTAAACTAAAAATGAACTTTTAGTAATGAAAACGCGATAAATGAATATCTCTCTGGGGTATTGTGAATGCCAGTTATAGAAAGTCTTCAATCTGTTAGCAGAACTTTTCACATGATTTTAGATACTGCACAGTGATTCCTGGAGGGAAAACTGTACACTTACTGAAAACAAAGATATGATTTTTACAGTATAATTGTTGGCTATAAATCATGATATATTGAGTGCCATAGCAATGTAAGATGCCGTGCACAATGCCCCTAGCTTTGGAAATGTATTCATGTTGTAATCTATTTAAAAATGCTCAAATTTTGAGCTATACTAAGTGCCCATTATAATTCTTCCTTGCAGTACACCAATAACCTGTGCTATTTTGTCATGTTAATGATTGTTAATGCTCTTGATTTTTTTTAGTACTCAGAAATATCAACAATGTAACCAGATCTCTACCATCTTGCAATTTAAACCAATTTTAGAAAGGCCTGGACATGGATGAACACAACTGACTGGGGAGGATATTTAAGAAGGAGGACAAAGGTGGAAGGGCTGGGGTATAAAGGCATAGGGCTATGGGAGGAAGACTAAAGTATTAGGACGAATACATGGGGAAAGAGGTCTGGGATATAACAGAGAATGTCTGAGGGAAGAGGACTGTAGTATGAAGGGTATCTGAGGGAGTAGGACTGATGTGTAAGGACAAATGAGGTGTGAGAAAAGATATCTGAAAAGGAAGACTAGAGTAACAGGGGATGCCTGAGGGAGCAGGATTAAGAAATGAAGAAGGATGTCTGAGTAAAAAGGTCTTGGGTATGAGATTGGATGTCTGAGAGAGGATGACAGAGGTGCAAGGAAAGTGTGAGGAAGGAGAATTGGGAGAATGCTCAAGGCCAGCGCCACCGTTAGACGAACTAGACATTCGCCTAGGGCGCCGGCCTGCTGGGGGCGCCCACCAGCATGTTTCCTGGTGGGCTGCCCCTGTCTTGGCCACATCGCTGGGCGAGCGGCTCTTGGGGTGCCCAGAGGAGCCCTGTCACAGGGGGCCAAGGAGGTGTTTTTAGGAATGGAAGAGAAGGCATCTGTTTACCTTGATGGCAATTGCCTGCTCTGCCAAGAAATGCCAGAGCATAGGGGGACAAGAGGCAGGCAGCTGTATTGTGGGCGGCGAGGTATGCTGTTCTTGCAGCTTCTCAATCCTCCTGCGCACCCTCTGTGATGCTGGAAGCCATAATATGATGTAATTCCAGCCCCAGCATACTAAACAGTGCACTGGAGGAGTGAGAAGCTGCCCCACATTAGACCCCAGGGAGGTAGGGAGGTTAAATTTGCCTCAAAAAATTCAAATTGTGTGAGTCTCCATGTCAGCGAGTGTGTGTTTGACTGTCAGTGAGTGTGTGTCTGTCTGATGTTGGAGTAACACAATGCACATCATATGTTGCTATTTTGCTTTAATGAACAATTACCCCTTAACGACCAAACTTATGGAATAAAAGGGAATCATGACATGTCACACATGTCATGTGTCCTTAAGGGGTTAAGGACGAAGGCAAATGTCTACCATCTAAACCATAAGAAAACATACAGTGTGTGCTTTATTAAATAAAATATAATATAATGCCTATTAATTTTTGATAGTTAACATTAACCCTACCACTAAACATACACCTGCCCTATCACTAATACTTCAAATTACCTTTGAAAACTTCAAATCACTGTGGCTGAATGATTGTGGCTGAGCAATCAGTGGATTTCATGGCCATGTAAAGGGTTGCATGCAGTGCTGATATTAAGCTCTGCATACAGCTCATCTGTCAGCCTGGAATTAATAAATATGGCCCAGCTCACAGAGCTGACAGATAAATACGGCAGTTGAGTGACTATATTGGACATACAGGCAAAAACATTAAATAATTGCACACAGCAGTGCACTCCTGTAGGCAGCCAGCTGTATTGAGTAGCCAAGGGCCTTTCCTCACAGCTCAGTCCCAAAGCCTGTCTCAGCCTATGCCTTCTAGGGGCACAGCACAGTTTCACAGTGAAGAGGTAACCTTGTCAAGATGTAGTCAGGTAGGTTGGGTCTATTATCTTGTATGTTTCCACTCAGCACCTCAGGTTGGATTTGCGGTCTTGCTTGGGGCCACTTGGGTGGTTTCTTCAGAGCCACCATGAGGCTAGACACTGTGTGTCACTTGATCTGTCGTCATGATGGGACCTGTACAGATGGAGATGTCGATGGCTTGGGATTGGATATTCGAGGTAAGCACCCATATGCGGCAGGGCAGGCTGAAGCCTTCAATACTCTAGTTGTCGCCAATAGTTAGAAAAGTGTCTATTCAGCTTGGAGAGAATGTTGCTATGATCTTTACTAGTGCCAGAGACCCATACGGTCTCCACCTTGTTAGGTGAGGCATACCGTATATACTCGAGTACAAGTCGACCCGAATATAAGTTGAGACCCCTAATTTTACCCCAAAAAACTGGGAAAACCTATTGACTCGGGTATAAAACTAGGGTGGGAAATGCAGCAGCTACTGGTACATTTCTAAATAAAATTAGATCCCAATAAAATTATATTAATTGAATATTTATTCACAGTGTGTGTATAAAATGAATGCAGTGTATGTGTGTGTATATAATGCAGTGTGTTTGTATGAATGTGGTGTGTGTGTGTGTGTATGAATGCAGTGTGTGTGAATGTGTATGAATGCAGTGTGTGTGTGTGTGTATGAATGCAGTGTGTGTGTATGAGTGCAGTGTGTGTATGAATGCAATGTGTGTGTGTGTGTGATGCAGAGTGTGTTTGTGTATGTGATGCAGAGCCTTGGTGGGGGGTGGGCATTTTTACTTTTTTGTTATATTATTAATATTTTATTATTATTTTTTTTTAAATTATTATTTTATTTTATTATTATTTTAATTATTATTTATATTTTTTTCGTGCCCCCTGGTGGTCCAGTGGATGGGCTGTGTAGAAGGGGGGCTGGCAGAGAGCTGTAGACTTGCAGTGGAGCTGACAGGGGAGCTGCCCGGAATGCAGGAGAGAGAAGGGAGCTGACAGGAGCTGCAGGAAAGGTAGGTTACAGCTCGCTGCCAGCCCCTCAACAGGACCGCCGGGCTTGTAATGAGCCCGGCGGTCCTTGTCTGTATTATGGCATTGTAAGTTGCCATAATACAGACACTGACTCGAGTATAAAAAGA
Organism: Pelobates cultripes; assembly: GCA_933207985.1. Lineage (NCBI taxonomy): Eukaryota > Metazoa > Chordata > Amphibia > Anura > Pelobatidae > Pelobates > Pelobates cultripes. The sequence goes on from OW240912.1 coordinate 290,818,379, forward strand.
GTGGGGGTTTTTCCCGCACAAAAAATGTGCTGAAAAACTCGTCTTATACTCGAGTATATATGGTAACATGGTTCACTTGTGCTCACAATTTATTATTATTATTTTATTATTTATATAGCGCCATCAGATTCCATAGCGCTGTACAATGGGTGGACTAACAGACATGTAATTGTAACCAGACAACTGGACGTACAGGAACAGAGAGGTGGAGGGTCTTGCTCAATGAACGTAAATTCTAGAGGGGATATAGTGACACAAAGGGTAAAAGTAGGGGTACAAAGTAGGTTGTTAGAAAAGTATTCACTGAGGGCTTAGTAGGTAATTTTTGACAGTTGCAGGAGAGGAGTCATTGGGGTGGGGGATAAAAACCTGCTTACAGTTTAACTGATATGCTTTCTTGAAGAAGTGAGTTTTCAATTATTTTTTGAATGAGTGGAGACTGGGTGAAAGTCTTACGGAGAAGGGAAGGGTGTTCCACAGAAGAGGTGCAGCCCTGGAGAAATCTTGGAGGCGAGCATCAGAGGTGGGAGTACGGACAGAGGATAGACTAGGTCTTTGGCAGAGCGTAGGGGCTTCGACGTTGTGTATTAGGGAGGAAATGTAGGTTGGAGCAGCACTATGTAGGGACATGTAAGCAAGCACCAGAATTTTAAATGGAGCTCTATATCTAACTGGAAGCCAATGCAGGGACTGACAGAGCGGGGAGGCGTGTGAGGTGCAAGCAGACAGTAAAATAAGCCTTGCTGCCACATTCATTATAGATTGCAGCGATGCAATCTGGGAACACACAAGACCACTGAGAAGGAGATTGCAGTAGTCAAGGCGAGAGAGAACAGCATGGACCTTAGCTGCATCTGGAATTAAATAGGGACGAATGTGCGCTATGTTTTTGAGAAGGAAGCGACAGGATTTGACGATTGATTGGACATGAGGGGTGAAGGAGAGGTTGGAGTAAAAAATAACACCCAGGCAGCGAGCCTGCGAGGTATAGGTGATGGTATCACCGTGGACTTGGAGTGAGAAAGACACAGGAGTAGTAACACTTGAGGGAGGAAAGACCAGAAGTTCTGTTTTGGACAGGTTGAGTTTAAGGAAGTGAGCAGCCATCCAGTTGGAAATCGCAGAGAGGCAGTCAGAGACATGAGTCAAGATGGGTGGAGAGAGATCAGGAGAGGACAGGTAAATTTGCATGTCACCTTCATAGAAATGATAACGGAAGTCAAAGGAGCTGAGTTTACTGAGGGAGGCGGCATAGATAGAGAACTGTAGGGGACCAAGGACAGAACCTTGGGGGATGCCAACAGAATGGTAGATGGGAAGAGGCAGAGTCAGAGAAAGAAACACTGAAAGAGCGCTGGGAGAGATAGGAGGAGTACCAAGAGAGAGCAGTATCCCGAAGACCAAAATTATGGAGAATGCAGAAAAGCTGTTGATGATCAACAGTGTCAAAGGCAGCAGAATGATCAAGGAGAATTAGGATAGAGTAATGGCTGTGAGATTTAGCAGCAATTAAATTGTTGGATACTTTGGTCACAGAATGACCAGCACTGAATCCAGACTGAAGGGGGATTTCAACTTGTACCTCCGCCGGAGCGGGTAAGACCTCCAGTAGTGGGCCAAGATCACCCCCGATGGCTCAATATGGGGATAATGGGGCACTGGCATACAATTATCAGCACTCCCGCCCGGCGTACCCTAGGCTGCACTTGCCATGGTGGAGGTAGAGATACCCAGACAGGTCGCTTATCGCTTGCCAGCATATCTGCTGTGTGATGTGTAGAGAATTTTGCTTGTTTTGCCCCAAATTGAGCTGTTATAAGGTTTATAATGCAGTTTATTACAGGACACTGGAGGAGCTCAACCAAGACACACTGCTCTCCTAGGCAGTCAGGCCCCTACCCTACATTTATCCCTGAAACTGTATTGTATTGGTTATCCAGGATATTCAACACGAAGGTGTTGCTGCCCATAAGAATCTGGAGTACTATTTTTTGTCTTGGCATAGTGAAAGGATATCATAAATTAAACAACAGGCTTTTATTTTTAGAGATTTTACTCTTTCAAAAGTGCATGTTTATTCAGCTGAGTAATGCAATTTTTTTATATTACCTGATATTTTAACTTTTGTATTATTTATACCGCCTATTATTTGTAAAGCTTGAGTATTACTCATAATTACTCATGCCATTATCTGATTAGCTACATATAATGCATTTAATACTTTCTGTAATATTATTTTCCAGATTAAACCTTTGTATTATATTCCATTACAAACACATCCTTTGAGGGTTTTGAAACTAGTTTCACAGTCATACCAAGGTTTCTGGGCACCAGTGGCAAATGCGCATATTGACACTGCCCCACTTGTATACTTTTCTGTGTCACCCCTCACACCCTTATGTACATCTTCCAACCCTTATGTGTTTATTTTAACCTCCCCCCCCATCACATTGTGCATATCTTAATTGGACATGTTATAGGCAAGATATAACACAAATGTTATTGTATACAGCCGAAAATTGCCTCATTTTAATTATATAAACTGTTGAATAAACATTCCCAGAAGCAAGTGTTGGAGACAATTCAGCCAGTAGTGCTATGGAAACTTCACTATTTGAGAAGTAGTTAGGTATAGAGAAATGTGTTAGGCTAGTAGATGTTCCAGCTCCATCATCTAAAATTATGTTAAGAGAGGCTTAAATAGTGCTGGATTGCACAAATAAGATAAGTAGCCACCAGGGTAGCCATACAGGGTTATAGCTAGTGCTGAATAGGTAGACACTCAAGATAAAGGGCTGCCATGTAGATCAATCGAATGAAGAGGTAGAGTCACCAACTTTGTAACTCAGTAAGCCTGTCAGGGGATATGCTATAGTTAACTTATGCTCAGGCATGGAAAACTGGAAGAGCCTGTTTGGCCCAAACGTACCATCGGTAATGAGGGATGCTGCGCTCTTTCCTCCACTCTGCGCCAGAATCAATCACAGATGGCATTGAAGGTTACTTCCCACCGCTGCCACTTTGCCGCTGCCAAGGGCTCTGTCTCAGATGTTGGCAGCCATCTTAGTTTGGTTGATGGCGGGATCACATGTAGCCTGCTCATGGCTCACTATACTGGGTGCGGCAACCATTCTGGTGTGGACCAGGATGACCCCCACCAGTCCATGGGGAGGAAAGGAAATGGGGCTCTGTCGTGAAGCCTCTTGAGTATCATCAATTGCAGAACAGGAGATCAGCCGCATCTCTCGCCTCCAGGGCCCACCTGTTGTACAGGCAACATCTGGAACTCCAAGTCGTGTAGCTAGAGGTAAGACTCAAAATATCAGCGGGGGATCCCCTCTTCTTGCTGAAGTAGGTAAATATTCTCGAGTGCTTGAATGGGGTTGAAAATCTCAGTTTAAACCAAATTCAGTGAGGAGCACTTCTCAGACATGTCTACTCCATTCAACAGCCAGGCCCCACCCCCTTAATCCTTGTTCCTTCTTCTGTGTCACTTACCAAGAATATTGTGTCTTTTATGTCCTCATACAAACACAGTCACATGCATATATGCATAATGAAATCATATGTGTAGTCACATGCATAGACAAACTATCCTAAAACATACTCACACATACAAAGTCACATGCATACCAAGACACACAGTCACACACATACACAGTCACAAAGTTACATGCATTCACACACAGTTGCATACAAAGTCATTCACATGCACACAGTTGCACACACCGTCATAAACACAGTGCCCAAAATCACATACACAGATTCACCCAAAGTTACATACACAGAGCCACACACAGTCATTCACACACATCCACATGCACACAGTAACACACACACAGTCACCCAGAGTCACATTCAGTCATGCACTGTCATAAAATCTCCTTCTTTTGCACCTTACCAGTTTGGGACTAGAGGAGGAGAGGGGACTGAAAGTGCAAACTCTGGTGTTATCCTGCCTCCCCCTACATATGGCAATTAGCCATGCTTTAGCCTCTGCTACTTGTATCATTGTTCCAATGATCTCCCTGTGCGACCCAACAGTTGTCAGAGTCCCATGCAGCCACTCAACAAAGATCTTTTGTTCACTCCCCTCTTGCCTGTCATCCAGGGTGGACCGCCCCACTGCATCCTGCACAGACCTTCTGTAGGGGGCAGTACTATTGATACTAATTTCACAGTTCCATTTTCTGTCCTTTCTGTTGTCAGGAGAGGTGCTACCTATAGGTTAATGGATCTAATCAGGTAAAGTATATTATGGAAGGTATTAATACTATTTTAAGTCAGTTATAATAGATAATTTATATAATTATAAAGATAATTGCACATATAAATGCGGTTTAATGAACATATTTAATACCCAGATGTTTCCAAAGCTTCAAAAGAACACTGTAGTGCCAGAAAAACAAACTCGTTTTCCTGGCACTATAGGGTTATTAGGTCCCCCCTTCCCTCAGAGCACCCTTCCTGCTGGGCTGAAGGGGTTAAAACCCCTTCAGCCACTTATCTTAATCCAGTGCCGGGCACCAGCGCTGGTGACCTCTCCTCCCCCTGCCAACGTCACCCCCGAAAGCGCATGCGCAGCCAGAGCCGCACGTTCATTCAAACCACCCATAGGAAAGCATTACTCAATGCTTTACTATGGACGTCCAGTGTGAGTTCAATGCAATTTTCACATTGAGGACCGTGGAAGTGGCCTCTAGTGGCTGTCAGGCAGACAGCCACTAGAGGCTGGATTAACCCTCAATATAAACATAGCAGTTTCTCTGAAACTGCTATTTTTTCAGCTGCAGGGTTAAAACTAGGGGGACCTGGCACCCAGACCACTTCATTGAGCTGAAGTGGTCTGGGTGCCTATAGTGGCCCTTTAAAGCTTTTCTAATTACACACATTTTCAAAGGTTTTCCTTACATAGAAAATAATTTACTCTCTGATGAATTTTAATATGCTTTTTAATGAAAAATAAAAATGCTAAACTAAAATACTAAATTTAAAAGAGAAAAGAGGAGATATAAAGAAGTTCATTTAAAACATGTGCCAGGCATTTAATAAGCCATGTGCAAGGCATTTTATAAGCTTTATTCTTCCAAAATCAATTGGGGCTTATCCACTAAACAATAATTGATAGTGGATTGAAAACCAAACTCAAAATTTAGACATGAAGTACCAAGCTGTGTTGATAAGAGTTGATGCTTTATTACAATCTAACTATGTTTATCTAAATGTATTAGTCTTTCAGTTCACTAAAAGTCATAGTTTACTAAATAAACATCACAGTATTTTGCACAAGCAATTGAGGTAACATCTCAACAGTTTTCTTTTATCAATTACTTTTTTATTTATGCTAATGTTAATTCTCATAAAAAGATCCCCAGGACATTGGATCAATTTACATTTTGTGCTGAATACTATCATTCAGAGAATGAAACAACACATTAAGGACAGTGTCTTTGTACTTTTAATTAATAATATAACAAAATATTTTTCAAAAATATCAAAAACGTCTTGTTTAAGATGTTCTGATCAACATAACAGAATATGTCCTGGAAGTATAAATGATAGTTATATAGGAGCTGTTATGCTTCAGTTGTTGATGTTACACTGTATTAATCCTGGTCCTCACTATTCATGTAAATTATTTAGTTGAATATAGATTATATTAAAGCAACATAACTGTTTACTAAATCGAATAACAAAATACAACACTTGAATTGAATATATTTTCTCTTTTTTTTATATATATGTTGTATATATGTGTTTTATATATGTTGCTGCTTTTTTTTTTTTTTTTTTGCAAACCACACCCAGCTTACATTACCCAGGATTCCACCAACATTTTCCATAAGCATATGGGTTGCATACATTTTCAGATCACATTGGCATCAATGAATATTTGACAGTTTGTTGAGATAAGTCCATATTGATTTCAAAAGACCTCATGCTCCTGAGATGAGAATTTTGAGAAAGATATATAATTTAAAGCTGCACCATTAAGCACCAACTATTGCTAGTTTGTATGGCAACAAAAAAGACTTATCTTAAATGTCAGCCTCTCATGAAACTTAATGTTTGCAGAGGCTGCATACTGGAAAACAAGCAAAACAAACAGCTGAAAATGTTAATACAATTTGAACAATGTAAATACATTTGAACAATATTATGTAATTTACCATTGAGTATCTTAATACTTTCTTAAAGTGAGCTTATATAACTAGTTAAGATGCAGCACTGTTTTGTATAATTTGACTGACCTATTTTTGGGGAATACCTGAGTTTTTTTGTGTATAACATTTTTACAATTGCATTCTTTTCTACACAAAATCTGCATGTTTGAAAATATCTTTCCTCTTCTCTTCAATAAAAGATTTTTACACAACAGCAGCAAAAATCACTAAATACAAGCAACAAAATAAAAATAAAAATTGAAAATTATGTTAGTGTCAAGGATACAAACTTTATCTTAACTAAAGAAATGCTCACAAGAACAATTCAAATTAAGATCTCCTATTAATTGAAACCTCAACAATGCACAGCTTCTTACAGGTAAAAGGAACATTTTAATTATATGCAACTGGTGCCTTTTTCTCACTGAAGAACTAATTATTAAGCTAGGGGAATTAATACATATACAATTTAATTTTGATCATTGAACTTACTTAAGCTTACTTAACCTAAATCTAAATCAGACAAGTTTATCTTTTTGAGATACATTCTAGACATATTAAACATATTGAGCAGAAATGGAATTAAAGTCTGAGCTACCCAAATCAATTTAAATTCATTTTACATGCCTAAATAATATTAATGTTTATGATGTTTTGCTGTGTTAAATTAACAAAATTGCATGTAAACTTTATAAAATGTAAAGAATGACTGAATACAAACATTACATGTTGAATTGAACCCCACAAGAACAATTACATTTAAAGATCTTGTGAATGTGAAATGTATTGCTTCGTGTGCAACACATTCCTGTTCTCAATGGATATTCAGTTTTTGAATAATAGTATTAAAGACCAGATTATTATCGTGGCATAGACTGTCACTGGTTACTCTACTAATCATAACATATTTTTGCAAACATGAGGAGCTTACATCAACAAAATAAAAAATATTCATTCATTTAAAAAAAGTGGATTTATAAAAAGAAAAAAAAAATACTGTTGGCATGAGTGGTGAGTGGGTCACCAATTGCCCAAGCATGTTTTCCTTAAAGTTTTTTGTTAAAATCCCAATTTTCTATATTAAATCACTCCTACTGCTGGTTCCCATTTTTTCAAATGCTTTACATTGGCTTCTGCCACATACACAGTTAGGAGAAGTTGATGATAGGACAGTTTTATTTCTCACCAAAGGCAGATCACTCATATTACAGACTGGATGTAACGGAATGCATTTTTTCCCCTAAGATTGATAGCGGTGAATAGGTCACCAATTGTCCATGCACACTCACTTTTTCCTGAGATAAAGAAGCAATTACATGAATGCAATTAAAGGGATCCTATAGTGCCAGGAAAACAAAGCCATTTTCCTAACACTATAGGTTTAATAGGTCCCACCCCCGCTCCTTGTGCCTCCCTTCCCATGGCGCTGAAGGGGGTTAAAATCTCTTCAGCCTCTTACCTGAATCCAGCGCCGATGTTCCTTGGTGCAGGGTCAGGCTCCACCCATGCTCCTCCCCCGCCGACAGCTGGGAGGAGACCTAATGCACATGTGTGGCAATGGCCACACGCGCATTAGACCTACCCATAGGAAAGCATTATTCAAGCTGAGCACTTCATTTAGTCATGTGACACTTGACCAATATCAGCATTACTACACCCAGAAAGCATTTGCCTCTCTTTTTATTCACATGAATTTCATTGGCAGCTACTGATAGGATTCCATTGAAGACAGGTTAATGTTTGCCACCTTAACCCCTTAAGGACCAAACTTCTGGAATAAAAGGGAATCATGACATGTCACACATGTCATGTGTCCTTAAGGGGTTAAAGGCACAGAGGCCACAGAGTTTAGATCCTATATCCTGAAAAGGCTCTACATATTGTGAGTTAATTTTCACTCACTTCATTTATATAAATATCTATTATTAATGTACTACACTATAATTTGTTTCTCTTTCAGTTTGCTTACATGTATTTGCAACAAACACAATTTTGAGAGTAAGTCCCTATTTCCAAAAATCTGAGCGCTGCACTTTATATATTAGGTAGGGGTTTTTCACCTAAATACATGGTGCATATTTTGTATACTGTTTGTTGGGTTATTTGGAGTACCCATAGAGTGTTCACAGCTGCTACATAAAATACAACTATTAAAAACAAGTAATAAGCCCCACATATTTTCACACTAGTTTTAACTTAATCAAAAGATATACTTAGACACATTTTAGCAAGAGATATGCAAATCATCAAAGTTAACATAAACAACGCCCCAAGAGCCAGATGGTATTTACCTATGAGTAATGAAGGATTTGATAAACTTTGCAAATAAATGCAAAACTTTGTACTTCAGGTTTTAGAATGCTCAAACAACTTACACCATAAATGATAATGAGTTAGTAAAAACAACACATGAGAAGGATTTTGGAATCGGTATAGATAAAAAAAGTGGGAAACAATTTCCAATGACAATCAGAAGTTGCTGAGGTCAGTAAGGTATTGTCATATATAAAAAGGTGCATTAATTACTCGTCATGAAAATATAACTTTGCCTCTTTGCAAATCAATAATAAGTGCACACATTAACCCCTTAAGGACACAGCTTCAGAAGCTTGACTTACGCTTAATGACACAAGCAATTTTTGCATTTTCTTGCTGTTTGCGTTCAACTGCAATTTGCATCTCTCTCATTTATTGCACCGACACATATTATATACTGTTTTTTAAAGGACAGAAAGGGCTTTAATTTGATATAACATATATATATATAAATGCTTACTTATTATAAAAAAAATACAGAAAAATGCAAAAAAAATGAAAAATATTGTTTTTTTTTACAGTTTTTGCAATAATAATGTGTGCATAATTAGTGCAGGTTAAGGAAAGTAATTAAAAATAAATTTATTTATTTGTTCTGATTTACAGAATATATAATGTGTCTGGGATTTTAAGTTTTTTTTGGTAGTTACAGGTCACAAAGCACAAGGAGTAAAATAAACTTTTAATGTGGAGCGATTTTAGAATTTGGTATGTTTGTCTTGTAAGCTTAATAGCCATAAAAGAAAACAAAATTGCCACACAAAGTATATATTTATATAAAGTAGACATCACGGGCTATTTACCTAAGGTTGTTTTGACACTTTCTACGTAGCCATATTACCGCCAACCTCTGCTAAATATTGGAGTAAAATTGTGTTCTTTTTGGTTTTTGGCACACAAACTTATAACAGAGAAATTCTCGTGTATATTTTGTAAAGTTGGTGTGTGCTATTCCTGTACAAAGTTTTATTTTGTGTTCAGTTACATCTGCTGAGTAAAATGACACCCCCATTGTATGTCTTTTGCACTATTTCGTGAAGTTACAGTGCCATACAGGATACCTGTCCTTTTCAGTATTCACAGTAGAATGTTGAGAGATGAATTTAATGAGCCTTAGCTTCCATTTGGGGTATTATAACAGTTTGACTGTTCAAAAAAACCCCACAAAGGCCTACCATTTGTAAAAGTAGACACTCCAGGGTATCTTATAAGGTGCATATTGTGCCTTAACATGCCCCCATTTTTTCACCAATATATGCCAAAGTATGTGGTAAAAAAAAATTTTGTGCATTTTTTACATACGGATTGCATTTTTGCTGGGCGTTTTGTATATTTCATATGTGCCACTAAGTTCAAACCCCCCAAATTATGCTCAGCTAAGTCTTCTGAGTAAAATGACACCCCATATGAATGTCTTTGGCACTATTTCGTGAAGCTACAGTGCCATATAGGAGACCTGTCCTTTACAGTATTCACAGTAGAATTTTGAGAGATGGATTTAATGAGCCTTAGCTTCCATTTGGGGTATTATAACAGTTTGACTGTTCAAAAAACCCCCACAAAGGCCTACCATTTGTAAAAGTAGACACTCCAGGGTATCTCATAAGGTGCATATTGTGCCTTAACATACCCCCATTTTTTCACCAATATATGCCAAAGTATGTGGTAAAAAAATTATTTTGTGCATTTTTTACATACGGATTGCATTTTTGCTGGGCGTTTTGTATATTTCATATGTGCCACTAAGTTCAAACCTCCCAAATTATGCTCAGCTAAGTCTTTGGAGTAAAAATACACCCCCAATGAATGTCTTTGTCACTATTTTGTTAAGCTACAGTGCCATATAGGAGACCAAGCCATATCCGTTTTTACCAAACTTTGAATTTTGACGCTGGGCCTATGTGCAATTTCCAAGCATCTTCGCAGGTTTTAAATTCAATCTACCCCACAAAGGCCTACCATTTCTTAAAGTAGACACCCCAGGGTGTTTCAAAAGGTATAGTTTGAACCTTAGCGTGGGATCATTTTTCCGCTAGCTTGTACCAGATGTAGTGGTAATAAGCATTTTTTCTGCCTTTTTGACATACAAAGTGAGTTTGCACAGTATATTTTGCAAACCTTATGTGTGCTACGACTGTATAATACTTCATATGTTGCTCAGCTATGTCGGCTGAGTACAGCAATACCCCCGTATGTACCTTTGCCAGGTATGTGTGGACATCGGAGGGGCACATTTGGGACACAGCCATTCCAGTTTTTTTCAAACTTTGAATTTTTATGCTGTGCCTATGTCCCATTTTAGAGTATTTTACCAGGCTATATAATCCAAATTCCCCATAAAGCCATACCATTTCTTAAAGAAGACATCCCAGGGTATTTCAAAAGGCATATTTTGAACCTTAGTGTGGGATCATTTTTCCGCTAGCTTGTACCAAGTGTAGTGGTAATAAGCATTTTTTCTGCTTTTTTGACATACAAAGTGAGTTTGCGCAGCATATTTTGCAAACCTTATGTGTACTATGACTGTATAATACTTCATATGTTGCTCAGCTATGTCGGCTGAGTACAGCAATACCCCCGTATGTACCTTTGCCAGGTATATGTGGATGTTGAAGGGGCGCATTTGAGACGCAGCCATTCAGTTTTTTTCTAACTTTGAAGTTTTACGCTGTGTCCATGTTCCAATTTGGAATAGTTTAGACGGTTGGTTATTGAGACTTCCCCACAAACACATACTATTTATTAAAGAATACACCCTGGGGTAATTCAAAAGGCATATTTTGAACCTTGGCGTGGGATAATTTTTTCTCTAGTTTGTTCCAGGTGTAGTGGTAATGAGCGTTTTTAAAATGTATTTTTTTACTTTTTATAACTTTTTTACTTTTAAAAACTAGTTTTTAAACTTTTGTTTTGCTTATAAATTTTTTTAAACTTTCCTAAACTTTCTTAAAACTTTTTTACAGATTTAACATTTTTCTAAGCTATTTTTTTTACTGTTAACCCCTAACTAGCAGTACGCAGCACTAACAGTAAATTCCCCATTTTCCCATAACTCCCACCCACCCCAGCTAGCAAAATATATAGTTATAAAATATTTAAATTAATTAATTAAATAAATTGAACCCCTGAGGGTTAAAAAATAAATAAAAGTTAATCCTCAGGGGTTAAAAAAAATTAGATCACAGTATAATACTGTGATCTCTATTTGATCGCTGTAGGCAGTGATCGACTGGCAGGGAAGGGGTTAATTTTTATTTGGACTAGGTAAAGTGTGTTTTTTTGTTTTTATTACTTAAATGTTATTAAAACATTTTTTTAAGCTTAATTTTTAACTTTTTAAAGTTTCTTTTAAAACTTTTTTTTAACGTTAACCCCTAGTTAGCCTAACGTCAAATCCCCCAATTCCCCACTAACTTCCACCTACCCCAGCTATCTAAATATATAATTTAAAAATAATTTAATTAATTAATTTAATTAATTTAACCCCTGAGGGTTAAAAAAAAAAGAATTAACCCCAGGGGTTAAAAAAAAAATCAGATCATAGTAAAATGTAATCCCTGCCAATTGATCACTGTAGTCAGTGATCAATTGGCAGGGAAGGGGTTAATTTTTTATTAAAATGGGTAAGGGGGGACACTTTAAATAAACTTTATTTTTTTTAACAGCAGGGGGCAGGATCAGCACTGATCCGGCTCCCTGCACTTCACACAGAACCCGGAAGTGCAGGGAGCCGGTAGGTGAGTATACAGAGCACATGTGCTCGCTCCGACTTGTGGTCAGAGCGAGCACATGTGCTGGGCAGCTTGACCGGGTGCTCCCGGTATGCCTCCAATGCAGAGGCATACCGGGAGCACCATTAACCCCGCGATCGCCGCGATAGCGGCGATCCGGGGTTAATTTTACCGCGTGACGGACGAGGTCCGTCACCCGTCGTTAAGGGTCTCCCCTGCGTGACGGACCTCGTCCGTCACCCGTCCTGAAGGGGTTAAATATGCTGTGCAATTTTGAGCACTTGTTCTAAAGAAGGATATTATGGTACTAGAAAAAGTGCAGAGGCGGGCTACATTGGAATGAAAGATTTTAGTTATGAAGAAAGGCTAATAAATTTTAACACCTTCTTGATCCAAGGGGAGATGTGACCCAAGGACGGATCTTCAAATTGGGGTTTTTGTTTTACACCCCACCTCCTAGAATGTAAGCTTGATTGAGCAGGGTCGTCTTCAACCTATTGTTCCCGTAAGTTTTTTGTAATTGTCCTATTTATAGTTAAATCCCCTTCTCATAAAAATATTGTAAAGCGCTACGGAATCTGTTGGCGCTATATAAATGGCAATAATAATAATAATAATAATAATAATAATAGGATTAACCGCAGAAACAGATGTGAAAAAGACTGAACTTGATTGAAACAAGTCTTTGTTCAGTCTATGGATATAAACATGTAATTCCTTTTGGGTTCTATTGCTAAGGTTGCTAACTCTGGACATTGAACAACTTGCTCCAATGTAGTCAGTTATGCTCCTCATATTCTCTGTCAAAATGGATAACCTGAGTTTACGACCATACCATGCGAGCATGATGTTTAATTCACGTAATTCAATGTTAAGCCCCCTGGAAAATTAAATCTTAACCCTGTTCTCATATTAGAAATTATTTACTGCAATTGTAGATGGTGGCTCTACACTGTCTACTTGTATTAGCCTTAACAAACCATTTGCTTCGGCATCTCTCTTCCAGCTGCCAAAATAAGTACTATATATATGCAATGCATTAGTATATCTTTCCAAACAAAATGTCCTACTAAGGAATGGGTTGCTTTGATCAACCACTTAATAGATCTGTGCTCATAATAGAACCCATTTCTTCATAAGGAATAAGTTGGCAATTTGGGAAAATACACCATAACTGTAACCATAATAGCCACATAATTTGTTTTACATGCATTGAGCAATAAACACAGACATTCACCTATATTCTCATCAAGAACAATATATGCTAGTCTACAACTTTACGCTCTTGCCTGTAATATGATGGACATATTTGACAGAAAAAGAGGACAGAGAATAAAATGAGCATATGAATTTAAAGATGACACATATTTTTATGATTATTTACAAAAATTTGTAAATGCATCAAAAATACGTCAGAATTTAACATGTGTTTGTTAATTCTAGATACACAGTAATGAGTTTGAATATTATTATTTAATATTATTGATCAAATATATTATACCATGCTTAACTACAGAGATCAAAGAGCAAGCCAATGATTGATTCTTGGTCCAGGTCATTATCCATTCCATGGACATTTATCAGCTGAGTATGTGGGTGGATGTCACTTTCCTTGACAGTAGCCACGTCTCCTTCTTTCTCTGACCTTTTTATTTCACTCTGTTCTGTGTTTTCTACCCATGTATTACTACATTCACATATTTTTCTAAATGTACATTTTTATTTGATTTTAAGAATAAAAAAATATTTAGTTAACTCAATCCCCTTGATATTTGTATTCACTTGCTTTTAACCTCTTAAGGACACATGACATGTGTGACATGTCATGATTCCCTTTTATTCCAGAAGTTTGGTCCTTAAGGGGTTAAATACACTGCTTATAAAAAGGAAAGAAGAAAGAAAAATCAGCAGAATGCAATATGCTAGATTTTTTTTTTAACAAGATTTGTATCCCACATACTGCATTAAATAACATGTATTTTACTATTACATGGCTATCACAAGATTATTAGCACTTGCTAAAGAGTTTTGTGTATGCTAGATGTGGCTGAAACATGCCTTAACTGATATGGAAACTGGGCTTTTAGGAGGGCTCAGGCCAAATTTATATATATATATGTGTGTTTATCTAGTGGATAGACAATGTCTAACATAAATCTGCAGACCAGTCAAATCATAAGACTTGCTTTTCCCACAGAAATCACAAATTTGCAGTGATGTTACTAATGCAAAGGATTCTGGGTGGGCGTATGCAAATTAGTTCAACAAGGAATCAAATTTTTGCCTCATTCCATTTTAGACAGAGATGTTTGCTGTATACATCAGCGTTGAAATACAGCTCAGGAAGAGATGCAAAGCCAGTGAACCACTTATGGACATGTGTTTTGTTGTTACTGCAACTCATCAGCATGACGTTGGTTACTGGCATTGGCATTACTTGTATATCTATATATGTATATATCAATATAAAAGTTATATAACATAAACCAGAGATCCCTTCAGGTCCCAGCAATTTATACCAGTGCTTTATCTGACAACTAAAGCAAGCAATCTCTATGATTACCTTTCATAGTATTTAAATATCAAGATTTTTTATTAGTTTTCATTTGTTTAGAGCAAAATCCATATTGAAAGATAAAAATGTTGACTGCTTTTCAGCTTTACACGAAAGCCTTGACTTCCAGTTACTCACTATCACCGACTTCACTGCTACCAACATAAAGAACAATAGGGAATGTTTGAATTTTTTTAGTGGCATCTTTATATTGAGGAGTAGTAGGGTGTCCATTTCATGGTAAGACCAAGCCAGTGACATCCTTTACCTTGAAATGCACCAAATCCCAAAAGGGCTGCAGTTTCTTACAATGCCACCACATGTGACCCATATCCCCACAGCCCCCCCTACATCTTCAGCAAAGTGGAGGAGTGCCAGGGTGAAATCTCTGTATATTGTGTGGGGTGCGGTACCAAGCCTAAATCAACTTATAGTTAGCCTTGTGGAGGGAGACACATGTGTGAGCATAAAAAGTTCTACAAAAGATCACTTCCCATTCATTTTCTCCAAGTGTATAGCCTAGGTAATGTTCCCACTTACATGTAAAGTAGGGAAGACCTTTGTGTATGTGTGTTTGGAGTAATTTGAGGCATTTGGAAGTTACTTTAGCTACCACTGTCTTGTCTGAGCACATCTGTTCAAACTTAGTGAGTTCTCTAAGTGACCATTCAGGGATATTGAGGGTTTTGAGAAAGCGTGTCAATTGGAAGTATTAAAATGTCTGTGACAGAGGGTGTGGTGTTACCTGAGATAGGTCTGACAGCTGTCTTTGTCCGCACATGCCCCAGACACTGTCTAGTGGTATGTATGGCAGGTTGTCTAATTGGACTTGTATAGATTGGTAGATTGAGACCTTTTACGCCCACTGGGAACCGGATACTGTGTAATATGGGGTATCTCTGTGATATCCCTGGGGACACGTCTGGGAGATGAACTATTTTCTTCCAAACTGCTATGGTAGCTCCTATGGTGTGATATCTGGGAGTTGGAAAGTCCACTGTTCCTGTGTATGCCCAGGGGAGGGCCTCTAGTGGAGTATGTGAAGCCGCATGTTCTATGGTAATCCAGAGCTTGGCTGGAGGTTGTATTGACCAGTCCAATATTCTAGCCATATGTATGGCGTAGTCATAGTGGAGCATGTCCGGTAATCCTACCTGTAACGGACCGTTTTGCACACAAGGGGTAAAAACCGTTTAGGCAATCGTCCCTTTTTCAGAGATGCAGGCACAGCTACTATAGAACACCAAACTCCCGAACCGCAAATAAGGGAATGCTCCAAACTCCCGAACGGCATACAATGTAACACTCCAAACTCACGAACTGGAACCATACGAATCGCTGCTAGCAGACGAATAGGAAAAGCATCCAAGCGGCTTACACTCCTAGCAATCAGTCTCTATCAGCATTCAGTAAATCCCCCCAAAAACGAGACAAGGCTCCGTGTTGTGGGTCAAGCAGTGGTCTGTTTAATGAGGGCTACCTGCCCAGTATTTATGCAGGTCTCCCACCTGGTGGACACTCCCCTAGGGGAGACTGTGACAAAAGACAGACAAGTAGACAAATAGGACACACAGTCACATTATATTCCCACAATGCATCCTGGATTCCTCCCCTCTGCCTTGGAGATAATTGAGAAGTAATTCAATTATCTCCCAAGACAAAGGCAAATCGCCATTATGCATGTGGGGATACTAAAACATGAATTACTATTAAAATACACTATGTGAGACACATTACAATAAAACTATACATTTAACAGGTCCCCAGATAGCTCAGGTCTGAGCGCACATTATTAAGCGAATGGCGCTCAGACAACACGAATACAGTTTAATCGCCATGGAGCCAAAGTCTTTACACAGTCAGTTCTCACGCGAAAGGGCTCCATGGGATTCCTATCTGGGGTATAACATAGTCAATTAAAACTACCGAACACCGGGCCGTTCGTGCACTTTCACCGAACAAGAAGGGAGGTTGGCGGCTTCAGCGGTGTTCGCTCAAAACTGTTTCCGTTTTTAGTTCCATGAATTAAGCGTCGAACACCACTGTGCGTTCGCGTGTTTAAAATGGCCACGACCTCGTGTTCGTGATACGAATGGCGGCCACCCAGTATTCGTCAATTAAGCTGCAGTTAACCGCAGCTTCTGGGAGGCTAATTACCAGCACACTCCAGCTCCCAGGTGGTCCAGTCTTTCGTGCGGCAGTGGGGTTTGTCCCACTTGTGCAAATCATTTTGTATTGCGTCTATGAGTTGGGGGAAATTCGAATGGTATAATTCTGTAGCTCATGCAGTGATATTTATTCCTAGATATTTGATGGATTTCGGATCCCAATGAAATTGAAAGTCTCTCTTAAGTCTTTCCACCTCTTTCGCCCCTACAGTATGTTTGAGAATCTTACATTTTTCAGCATTTATCTTGAAGTTGGTGTATGTGCTGTATTCAGTTAGTGCCGACATTAGATATGGGCGAGTGCATGTCGGATTAGTGAGTGTAAATAGAAGGTTGTCTGCGAATGCCGACACTGTGTGATACCACCGAAATTGTCATTTTTGCGCACTGCTTGGAGAAATGGTTCTAAAACCAGGATGAAGAGTGGGGGGACAAGGGGCATCCTTGCTGAGTGCCATTCATGATAGATAGTGCATTCGATAATATTTCATTTACCTTGATGTGGGCCATTGGATTAGAGTAGATGGTGTTTAGCCACGCCAGCAATCTGGGGCTAAAGCCTAGCGTATCCAGTGTTAGTATGAGGAAGGGCCAGTCCAGCCTGTCGAACGCCTTCTCAGCATCAATGCCCTTCCCCGCACCTCCTGGATCAAATGTATAACCTTGGTGGTGTTGTCCTTGGCCTCTCTGGCCGGGACAAACCCAGCCTTATTAGGGTGTATCAGATCTTGTAAGAGTGGCCTCAACCCCAATGCCATCATCTTAGTGAACAATTTGATATCTACAATATATCTTCCCAGGTTTGGGTATCACTGTAATAATAGCCTCCAAGTTAGAAGATGGGAGGGTGGTGCCAGGCTTTAGGGAGTTCAGAGACACCATTAGGTGTGGATAGAGTTCGGCGATGTAGGCCTTGTAGTAGGCCGCCGAAAAGCTATCGGGTCAAGGGCTTTATTGTGGGGGGTTGTGTGAATGGCAGACTGAAGTTCCTCTAGTGTGAATGGGGTATCTAATACTTGGCAGTCCAATTGTGATACCTTCCTGTCTAGATTTTTCTCCAGATAGGCCCTCATGGCGTCTCCATCTGGAGGGGAGTGATGTAGGTTGTATAGAGAGTGATAAAAGTTGTGAAACGCCCCCCGACAATATCATCTTCCGTGTGTGCCATTTTGCCGTCTGTGTGTCTGATTTTGGGTATATATGTATGATGTTGTGTTCTTAGTGCTGAGGCCAAGAGTTTACTGCATCTATCGCCATGGGCATAGTAGCATTGCTTGGTCCATAGTAGTGCTTTTTTGGTGTTGTCATTTAGCAGTATTTTGAGTTCAGATCGGAAGTTTGTTAATTTACCATACTCTGCGTCTGAAAGGGATGTTTTATGGGTGCTTTCCAGGTTCCTTGATTTCCTAGTCTTGGATTTCTCTCACTTTAAGTGAGAGCCCCATTTGATTAATTCTCCCCTAATTACACATTTATGTGCATCCCATTGTGTGGAGTAGGTGATATCAGGAGTTTTATTGATTTGGAAATAGTTGGTAATGGAGGTTGCTATCTCCTTGCGTACTGATGGATTTAGTAACAAGTGGGGGTTTCATTTCCATTGGTATTTGGGTGTAGGTAAGGTCGGAATGGTCACCGCAATGGAGATAGGGGCATGATCACACCATTTTTTATTACCTATATGGGCACTACATATGTGTGATAAGTCTTTATGTGACGTGAGAAATAAATCAATGCACGTGTAGGTTCGGTTTGGGTTAGAGTAGAATGTGTAATCTTTCGTATTTGGGTTAAAGACCCTCCAGCAGTCAATGAGTTGACCCTCATGGAGTATTTTGTGCATCTGTGTTCTAGTGGAAGCCATATAGATTGGGTTTTTTGCAGTGCTGTCCCAGTGTGCATCTAGGGACATGTTGAAATCCCCTCCTATTATGCGAATCCCTTCCATATGGTGGCATATCACCAATATGCGTCTAAGTGAGGCATACTGATGTTTGTTCGGTAGGTATACGTTGACCAGGGTGATTGGGGGCATCCCAACCAGACCGTTTAAAATGACATACCTTCCTGAATTGTCACTAATCTGTTGGATATAGTAAAGGGGACTTGTGCACCCACTAAGATGGCCACCCCTCCTTGATTTATTGCTGGTATAATTGTTGTAGTAACTTAGGGGGAATTGTCTGTGTCTAAATCTAGGCGCCTCTGCGCCACAGAAATGTGTCTCCTGTACAAACACTATATGTCTGCTTTAATTTTTTTTAATTCTTGAAATTTTTTAAAATTGCCTTTAGCATTATGTGAGACTATCTTCAGTTGTTTTCCCATGGTTTGTACAAACAGAGGTTTGCCTTTCAGGAACCCCAAATCTGTACAATAGTCTCTCTCAATTTCATGAAGTTAAATTAAAATAAAGGAAACAATAATATATTAAATCAAAGCAAACTTATTCAACTGGAATAAAAGATTACTAACTATAATAATACTGATGCGTACTGTGTCAAAAAAGGGAGACAGTGTTTGACCTGTGTGTCTCCCAGTCTAGAGGCTGGGGGGGAACGGGAGTGATGTACTTATTTGGATGCAATAAAATTTAGATTGGCACACCGCTCGTGTGGGTGGGGGCGCTTTTGTTAGAAAGACACTATGTAGTATCGGATGAAAATTATTAGAAATCTTATACCATTAAACCTTATTAGTTTGCTTAGCCCACTGTCAGATAAACAATGGTATAAACCAACAGTGCAGCAAATAGTTCTGTTTCCTCCTATGTATATGAGAGAGAAGGGGGTAAGATGTGGGACAGAAAGGGTAATAATGGGGGGGGGGTTAGGAAGAGGCAAATAGCCTAGGTAGGTATTCAATTGCTAAACCATATATCGCTAATAGAATACCCCTCATTCATAGGATGTTAAATGTGGTATTATATTGGACCCGTGCAGCAGAGTCCTGGATTGAACATTCCCCAGTGGAGAAATATATACACACAGATATATATTTATATATATATATATATATACACACACACACACATACACAATTTCTGGGTATTTATATATACACAGATGTGAAGTATTGCTAACTATTGCCTCAATTTCATTAAACAGACAAATACATTTGTTCCTTCTCCATCTTTAGCATTGATGACTAAAGAGATTAGAAAAGGGCAGAGCCTGACATCTGAGCGGAGTAGACATGCAGAGCCTGAGCTCCTGTATTTTGAGCTGATTTTGGGGTGCTGATTCCTGCCAACTTGAACCAACGCTCACCATCAAGTAACCAAGTATCATCATAACCCCTGGTTTGTCAGAGAAATGATTAGAGGCTTCACATGATCCTATGTCCTGCCGGTGATTAGAGACTCTCTGCTGTGACCTACTGGGGATAGAGAGGTGTAGAGGCAGGCAATCTCCTTGCCTTCAAGTTCCCAGTCCACTGTTCTCCTACCCCAATTTAATATAAAACAAAATCAGCCTAAATGGTTGTTAATGGAGAGTGAAATTGTGTCGCCATATTCTCTTAAAGAGTTTATGTGGTTACCCAACCTTCTTGTCCAATTGAAAAATAATTTGCTTCCCACTAATAGAACATTACATACTTGATACTATTTATTTACTATTATTAGACCTGGTAATTGTTTTTCTAGAGCTATGCCAATGTCTATTTTTTCAAAATTATTTCATGAAATAGATATTGATTCTAGTTTGTGGAGTTCTTACAATAATACTTATTTGAACAGTTGTTCTCTGTGAACTCTCTCTTATCTTTTGATAGACTGCAGGCCCAATATAATTAAGATAATTCAATGTTTCTATCCTACAAAACTATTACTTCTACATTACAGGAATTATTTCATTATCTCACATAAGGGTCAGAAGAAAAAACACAAATCAACCACATTTAATATCCATTTGCTATTTTTATTTATCATCAATTCTGAATCAAAAGTTAGCTTACATGATTACTTGGGGGAAAGAGATGCAACTGGAATTTGATCTATCAGAGTGATATAGGATAGGGAGTGCTTTACAAAGGATGACACAATGCACAAGTCCTACGCAAGCCAAAGTTTTGTCGGTGGTATTTGGTACCTTCAAAATTAAGTAAGATATTTTCAGAAATTTCATAGTTATGCTAGAGGAATTGTGAGGAAATTGGTGATATTTATCACATTTGGTGGAAATTTAGTAAATTGAAACCTTTATGTGATGTTATCTTATTGCTTATTAAGATTTGCTATTTTTTGTGAAGATTAAAAATAGGCTACTCCCCTTACCCTTTTGTTCCCTAATTTGTTCCATGCTTTTAACCCACATTTAATATTCTTTGATTTTTTTTTATATTAATTACCATACTTATTGTATTGTTTTATTGACTTTTGTTATAATTATATTATTTCTGTATTTACAATTTACGTTGTGATATAAAAACCTTTAAATTAAAATATATGAAATAAAATTAAGCCTTAAAAGTGTAGGTCTATCCTGTAGAGAAAGTACAAAGAATGCTAAGATATTACTGAGTAGAATTTCCTATGTTATCACGTGAAAATTGTAGGAAACTCTGCCAGAATTAGGTCTGGCAGACCCAAAGACAATCAAGATTCAAAAGACAGTTACTGAGAGAGTTAACTGGTTGCCTGATAGGCAGCTCACAAAACAATATCTTCAAACACAGCTTAACACTGTTTCACTTATGCAGGTTTCACTGTGAAGAAGACTTCAATCTGCAGGTTGGACAGGTTCAGTGGCATTAAGAAAGACTTAAGATGGCAAAATAAGAAAAAGGCTTTAGGTCATTAAGCACAGCTAATAAACTACTGAAGACAGGAAGAAGGTCTTATGGACTGATGGATAAAAATTTGAAATCTTAGGTTTATCAAACCTCGTTTTGTATGGTGTTGAGTAGGGAAAAGGATACCATTGTGTGACATCAACTATCAAACATGGAGGAGGATTCATGATGGTCTGATGCCCTTTTGTTAAAAGCCAAAGTCAGTGACTTGCACAGAGTGAGTAGCACCATGAACCAAAAAAAGAACTACAACAGTATTTTTCGGCAGCATCTAATGTACACCAATATGGACACGGGTTCATCAAAATAAGTGACCAAAACATATATCCTGGGTATGTCAGATGAACTTAAGCAGAAAAGAGCAATTCAACTGACAGCAGTCTCCAGATTAAAACTCCATTGAACCATAAAACTGGTTTTGGATAAACTGTACTGAAAGAAACGCAAACTACAAGTGCACCACATTTATTGATACTTCTGCAAAAGTGTTGAGAAGAACTTTCCAAAAGAATGCTATGCATGTGTGTGGTGGACCGCCTAGCTATCGCCAGGACACCATAAGCACTTTCAGCCCCTAGCCGCCGCAGCTTGGCTGGGGTCTCACCGTCTCTTCCCACCCTGGTGTCACATATTCATCCGCACATAAAATGTGGCTAATGGCATTTACTGTCCTGACAGGAAAAGTTGTGCTGAGCAAGATTACTGTCCTGACAGGAAATGTTGTGCCGAGCAGCAATCATGCACATGTAAACATGGTAATTACCTTTGGGGTCAAAGGCTGGTTACAGCCAATCAGATCCACAGGAGGGGTATTTAAACCCAGCTCTCCTCTTGCTCATTGCCCTGTCGTGGTTTCATGCCTATGGTTATCCGAGAGTGCGTTCCTGATCTTGATTTTCTGGTATTTGACTTTGGCTTTGTTTTGACTTCCCTGATATCTGGTATCCTTGAATTTTGGCTTTCCCTCATCTTTGTGTCTGATTCTGTGTCCCTGACCTCGGCTAGTATTTTGACTAATCTTGGAGACGTTAAGTCCGGACATAAGTTGTCCTTAGTCCTAGGTGTGACACAGTACTGCGTGCTGGATCAACTTGTAATCCTGACACCTGGACCAGGGTCCTGTATCCAGCTCCCAGTGGTCAAAGCTCTTCAACAGAGAGTATAGCTGTATAGTAGTAACTATAGTTGTTTTAGCATTCCCCCCACACATTACCCAAGACTTAATGCTGGGAGTAGATCTGTTTAATGCTTGCAAAACTTCAGAATTTATACACACAGTAAACTCCTCCCCTGTGCCAGGTGATTACTTTGATGAGTCAGAAATTTAGATTACATTTTTAAACAATTCCTGGTTTTATTTGTATCTCCAATTGTTTAGTTGTTCTATACTATAATATCAAAGTACATTGAGTCATGAAACTGAGAAATTTTCTATAAAGATTTGAAAGAATGAAGAGATCTCTGAATGATATGAGTCACCCTAAAATATATACTTGCAGTTAATAATTTTCCTTTGAGTGACAGAACCTTAGCCTCTGAAATGACTATTGAGGCCTGAATTGTGATATGCATATGGGACCATCTCTAAATGTGACAAATATTGTTCCATTTAAAACAATTTTAAAGCTCAAATGACATGACCTATTTCATCTGACTGTTTCACATGTCAGCTAAGAGCTTTTTATGATTATAGTATATATTATCTTTGTATATAATAACAAAAGGCAACTTACACACTAGAATACTAAGACTGTATTAAAGGTGATATAGAATTCCTCTAGTTTTCCGTTTGAAATAAAGACAGGTTTGTTAAGGTTAAAGTATCCTTGTTCATGGGTAGGCACATTGTAGACATCTAAATTAGTGAAAGATTACACCTTTTTCTAAATACATTTCTCTCAGAATTAATATGACATAGTTCTTCGTCACATGAATCCTTCTTTGATATGATATTTCTGTCTCTGGTAAAATGTGCCAATAATTACATTGGGATACCAAACATTATTATACAATGCATATGTTAAGTTACTCTGTATTTACAAATCTATACATTTTATTGCTGGTTTTAAGACAATAACACTGAATACCTTACAGGAGTGGTTGGCATATAGAGTTATATATTAACCCTATATAAGCATCAGCAATGTCATGGTTACAACACAATGTTTCCCTCATTAGTTCACAGTCATGTTGCATGATGTACACTTTCTAGCTATGTCAACCACGTATCAGATAAAATAATTTCCAAAATATTGTTTGACACTTCATCTATCCTGGTCTACAACAATGGAGTTAATTGACTGCATTACCCCCAATGCCTGAGACCTCTTCCATCTTCTTCTGTCATTGTTTCAAGGTGAAAGATTGATGCTTATGACTGATAATGATGCAACAGTATTTCAATTTATCCAAAGCAATTTCTGCGTAATAGAAATGAATGATCAATAGGTAATTCATTAGAAACTGTCAACTGAACAAACAACAAAAATATCAAGGTAGACTAACTTTATCACCTTGTACTGGTGGAAACCGGTACACTTCTTTAAAAATGTTCTTCTTTAAGGTATTTTATGATGCATCTGCTAAAAGTGATGAATTGTCCCTGCTAATTTCTATATTGCTGTCACTAAATGTTTTATTTTTTTTATTAATATATTTCAATGTGACAGTCATCTGAAGATTTATTTATATAAAGAATTAAAACTGTTTTTTTTTGCAATAAACAATGTTAACAAAAAAAAAAGACAACAAGGCAATCTTTTAATTGTTGAAGGGCATTAATGTACCTAATTTGTTATCCATTAAAATTGCACTTTATTGAAAATGATTAATAACAAATTCCAGCAGAATACCAAAGACATTGGGATTAAGCAATATCCCTAAAATCATATTATGCTTTTTCTCCCAAAACTGTGCACTTAAAGGACCACTATAGGCACCCAGACCACTTCAGCTTAATGAAGTGGTCTGGGTGCCAGGTCCAGCTAGGGTTAACCCTTTTTTTTTTTTTTTTACAAACATAGCAGTTTCAGAGAAACTCTTGACAGCCGCTAGAGGCGCTTGCATGCTTCTCACTGTGATTTTCACAGTGAGAAGACGCCAGCGTCCATAGGAAAGCATTGTGAATGCTTTCCTATGGACTGGCTGAATGCGCACACACCTCCTGCCGCACATGCGCATTCAGCCGAAGAGGAGGAGAAGAGGGAGGAGAGGAGGAGGAGAGCTCCCTGCCCGGCACTGGAGAAAGAGGTGAGTTTAACCCCTTCCTCTCCCCAGAGCCTGGCGGGTGGGGGCACCCTCAGGGCACTATAGTGCCAGGAAAACGAATATGTTTCCCTGGCACTATAGTGGTCCTTTAACCACAGGTAACTGACACCATTCTATAGTAAGTAGTCAAACAGTTTTAGTATGGTTTGACAACATACCTGCATCCAGAAGTGTGCCCATGGCTGCATGCTCTGCTTCTGGTGTTCTCCTTTAGAAAAAAAATGGTTAAATCTACTGAACTAAGCAGGTCCATCCAGAATTGTGCTCCCTGGCTGACAGCATGAGATGAATGTGCCAATGAGCACAGATCTGGATTTCTTGCATATAAGAGTGGAGGTGGAACGGGTGCCTGGTAAGTTGTCAAGCCATACTAAAAAGGTTTCACAAGGTACACTGGTATGATGCCAGTGCACTTCTGGGATCATAACCACTACAGCAGGCAGTAGTGGTGGTGGTGCTTGGAGTGCTCCTTGAAGCATTTGACACCAAATACTCAAAATGTAAACTGCAAATGTGCAGAATCAAGGCCAAGAATACAATACGTAAAATGCACACTTTCACTGATACACCCAATAATTGATAGGCATACACTCTCAGATACACATCCACTGACATACGCACACCTTTAATTTGACACACTCTTTACAGATAAGAACACAGACAAACTGACAGGCACACACACACACGGATACTGACACACTAAATTAAACAGAATGTGCAATAAAGGAAGTTTAAACATTAGATCTCTCTTTACAGGACGTGTTTAGGAATGCAGTGTAAGTCACATGCAGGGAGGTGTGACTAGGCTGCATAAGCAAAGGGATTTAACTCTTAAATGGCAGAGAATTGATCTATATACCAACACTGCTTTATTAAGCTAGAGTTGTTTTGGTTCCTTCAGTATCCCTCGAAGTACTAGCACGTGGATGCTGGGCTAGGCTCAGGGAAAGTGCAGGAATAGCATAAAGATGTATCCTTCCTCTCCAGTTTACATGTGGTAGCATCTACACGTTGAAACTTCATTCATGTAGTAAGGCAAAATAAATAGCAAAAAAATTGCAGTTAAACCAGCTGCGTTCCAACACTCTGGCTCTTTCCTCTGCAAAAGTAAATTAGTTCAACACCCTCATAAGCACACTGTCCCGCCAACCCAAATGCCTATTTCACACATTTAATGCTCTCCTTCGCTCTGTTGCTCTCCATCCTCCTACCTCCCTGTCTGCCTCAAACTTTGCAACTCAATTCACTGAGAAGATTTCTACAATCAGGGAAGAGATCTCTAACCTCTCTCCCTTGCCTTCCAATACATCACCCAACCCCACTCACTCCACTGTTCTATGCTCATTCGCACCTACTGCAACGGAAGAGGTGTCTGCACTGCTCCGGTCCTTCCACCCCACCACCTGTTCCCTCGATCCTATTCCCTCATATCTCCCTCTCTTGCTCTTCCTCTCACTAAAATTTTGAATCTCTCCTTTTCCTCCGGCAAATTTCCTTCACCCTTTAAGCATGCAACCATAATGCCAATTCTGAAAAAGCCCAACTACTACTGCCGTTTGCCTCCAAGGTCCTTGAGAGAGTTGTGTATGCAAGATTGACTGGCTTCCTCAAATCCAACTCTCTGCTTGACCCACTTCAGTCTGGATTCTGCGCTCATCACTCTGTTGAAACAGCTGTGACCAAAGTATCCAAAAATGTATTTGCTGCTTAATCTCGCAGCCATTACTCTATCATAATTCTCCTTGATCTTTCTGCTGCCTTTGACACTGTTGATCATCAACAGCTTCTTCTCATTCTCCGTAATCGTGGTCTACGAGATACTGCTCTCTCCTGGTGCTCCTACCTCTCCCAGCCCTTTTTCAGTGTTTCTTTGTCTGGCTCTGCCTCTTCTCCTCAACCCCTCTCTGTTGGCGTTCCCCAAGGTTCTGTCATTGGTCCCCTACTGCGCTCCCTTGGTAAACTCATCAGCTGCTTTGGCTTCCATTATCACTTATATGCAGATGACACGCAAATCTATCTGTTCTCTCCTGATCTCTCTCCACTGATCTTGACTCATGTCTCTGACTGCCTCTCCGCGATTTCCAATTGGATGGCTGCTCACTTCCTTAAACTCAACCTGTCCAAAACTGTTCTTTCCTCCCTCAAGTGTTGCTACTCTCGTGTCTGTCTCCCTCCAAGTGAATGGTGCCATTATCACCTCTACCTCGCAGGCCCGCTGCCTAGGTGTTCTCTTTGACCCCAACCTCTCCTTCACCCCTCATATCCAGTCGATTGCAAAATCCTGCCACTTCCATCTCAAAAACATAGCTCGCATCCGCTCCTATTTAACACCAGAGGCGACTAAGGTGCTGGTCCATGCCGTTGTTCCTTCTCGCTTTGATTGCTGCAATCCCCTTCTCAGTGGTCTTACGTGTTCCCAGATTGCACCACTGCAATCTATAATGAATGCGGCGGCGAGGCTCATTTACCTGTCCTCCCACACCTCCCACAGCTCCCCCCTCTGTCAGTCCCTACATTGGCTTTCAGTTAGATATAGGGCTCAATTAAAGATTCTGGTGATTGCTTACAAGTCCCTACATATTGCTGCTCCAACCTACCTATCTTCCTTAATACACAAGTATGTCCTGTTGAGGCCCCTGCGCTCTGCCGAAGACCTACGCCTATCCTCTGTCCGTACTCCCACATCTGATGCTCACATTCAAGACTTCTCCAGGGCTGTACCTTTTCTGTGGAACTCCCTTCCGTTCTCCGTTAGACTTTCACCCAGTCTCCACTCCTTCAAAAAAAAAATCGTTGAAAACACACTTCTTTAGGAAGCATATAATTTAAACTGATAGCTGGTTTTCATCCCCCCGCCCCCACCATGACTCCACTCCTGCAACTGTCAAAAATATGTTACAGCATTAACATGAACTATGTGATTTATTCTACAGAACTGACTTTTTAGAATACATCCTTTTTGTAATAAAATGAAATACTCCTACTTGGACTTTTAAAATGAATTACTATTGTTTTAGAAAGCCTGCAATGATTAATCTCAGTGATTAATATATCTACAGAAATTCATTTCTGCATTTACCTTAAATTATTTTGAATGTTCGTTCTCACATGGAATAACAACCCATAATCCTTTTCAATAATAAGGTCAAATGCAGTAGTATTACTTTACATTTAAGATTATGGAAATTGAACATAAAACATAATGTATTGTTCAAACATATTTCTGAATACTGAAAATGGATAAAAAATTAAATTGTCCCTTCTCTTTATTTGTTTTTCCTCTGCCTGCCATTGAAAAAAAAAATAATCACCAATGCAGTTTATTTGTAATGTCAGCTAAGGTGCCAGGTAGGAAGAAGAATAAAGGTAATTGTTTTCAGAATACTGAGATCAGAATAGCACATATTAACACATTTCATCCAAACTACATGCATTGGAATGTAATTCTCATGAGTTTTGATAGTCTATGTATTTTATTTTTTCCCACTGAGGATCAGTGCCATCTAACAGCGTTATAAGCCCCCTGGCAAAGCGGGCACTGAGACCCTCTCTACACAACCACTCACATGAAAAAAATCTAAATTATCAATAAAATTAAACTTTTATTTTTTGGTACCTCCAACAAATGCAATCCATATACACAATCCATACACACAGACTGCTGAATACATTCACAGACTGCTGAATACACATACACACACAACCTGCTGAATACATACACACAGAGACTTCTGAATACACACAGACTGCCGAGTACATATTAAGACGGCTGAATATACACACACACACAGATTGCTAAATAGACAGACTGTAGTGATGGGTGCAGTGTGTGTGTGTGTGTGTGAGGGTGTTGTGTGTGAGTAAGGGGTACAGTGTGTGTGCATAAAGGCTATATTGTGGGAGGGCGGGCTGATAACAAAGCAAAGTCTATATATATTTTTTAATTCTTCTTCTTACATTTGGCCAGGGAAGGACACTGCATAGCCTAGTGGTCCAGTGGTGGCACATTTACTGCAGCCTGCAGCTCCTCAGGCTGATTTCACTCTCCTCGCAATCTGTGTTGCCTACTTGCAAGAGAAATTATCTGCCTCTTGTGTCCTCCCTGTCCCCTCTCCTACATGAAGTGCCCAGAGGCCAGTGAGTAAGATATTTGATCGCCCCCTAGGCCATGAAGGCAGGTAGCGGGGCCGGATCTCCCCTGTTGGCCTTGGAACATGGGCAACACAGTGTTGCCCCTATGCTTGTGGGACCCCGGAGAAACTGCCCAGCATGCTCATACATAAATATGGCCCTGCTGAGGATTACCAAGTAATAAAATAAGTGATTTTAAAGAGGACTCAGGCATGTTCTGAGGGGATAGGGAGGGAGTGGAAATAAGGACATTTACATTTATTAATATGATGAATTAATTAGAAAGTTTAAAGTTTGAAATAATAATTCCAAGTGATTTAAAATATATATATAAATCTCCTCCTGTATAATTATACACCAGGTTAGTGTATGATTAATGAAACAGAAATGACAAACCAGCATATCGTAAACCGCTAAAGACACATGAGACCTACTTTGTAAGCCTATAGGAGCCTATAAAATTACCTCCTTAACCCCTTAAGGACCAAACTTCTGGCATAAAAGGGAATCATGACATGTCACACGTCATGTGTCCTTAAGGGGTTAAACAAAATGGACTATGCAGTTCTCTTGTACTAGTGGTATTTTATTGTTTTTAATGAAGCAATATAAAAAAAGCAAAGCAGTAACTTTTAGATTTTTTAGGAATATTTGTATTTGTTTCTTTTTATCCCTAGTGAATTATGGTTACAGAAAACATTGTGGATTAAAGGTATTAGTAAAAAAAAAGAGTCAATTCTGAAACATACGGTGCGTGTCCTGGACTGGACAGAGAGCGGTCGCATGCAAGTTTAGCTCTGTGCTATATTGGCTCTTATATACTAAAAATGGGCCCGATTATAACTCTCTGAAGGCTCTGCTATGATGTCCCACCACAAGGGAAAGCGACAAAAGTAAGAAGCTTAACTTCTTTGAAGCTAAATCTGGGATGAATAAACACCTGATGCTTAACGACAGCCAAGATGGCGGAGATACTAACCAGGAACAGGCCTTAGAGCCATCCCCGCAGACACAGCGCTAACCCAAAGCCTGCTACAGACAATGTTAGACGGAATGACAGCTAAATTAGAGGCGTCAATGCAGAAATCCATCAACTCCCTCTGAACAGACTACCAGGAACTAGGGACCCGCACCAACACACTTGAGATCAAGATGTCCGAGCATGCGGAGGCAAACAACAACATTGCGACACATATGGAAGAACTCATGGCTCGAGGCAACACGTTGACATGGTTGAAATGGTTGACATGGAAGACCGAGCACGTTGCAGCAATCTTAGAATCAGGGGGATCCCCAAAGCCATAAATACCCAGGAACTTAAAGCATTTGTGACAGACCTATTTAGAGCTCTAGCTCCTGAATTACCACTGGAAATTTTACTACTAGATAGGGTCCACAGAATCACCAAACCAACCTTTTTGGCTAAAGAGATACCCAGGTTTGTGATCCTCAAGATGTACTACTTCCACGCTAAAGAAATTATTCTCAGCGCAAGCCGAACAGCCATGGATCTTACTACAAACTACAAGCAAATTGCCATTTTCGCAGACATTTCCGCAGCCACACTTACCAGTGCCCTACAAGACCAGCTACCCCACTAAATAGCTAGCCTAGAAACGGGACACTAACAGCGATAAAGTCACCTGAAGATGGCCTTCAGATCCTCCACAGCTGGGGCATTGAAGTGCCTGAAACATCAGAAGCACGAACCTGCTTCACAAGAATTTTCCCAGAGAGGAAAAGAGCACGAAAATTAATGGCGAATGGAGCTTGCACTAGAAAGTGAATAAGGCAGAGATTTGC
>OW240912.1:290849625-291165560 GCA_933207985.1 Pelobates cultripes
GTGAGAGGTGACCCTCTCCCACCATCACTGCCACATGTTATGGCATTTGCTAGCAGTCTCCTAAACAGATACACAAATCTCAGTCTGGGTGCACTTTGTAAGGTTGCACCTTGTGGAAAAGGATAGCTCATGCCACACACCCAGACAAACCACAGTTAAACTATAAAAAAAAAAATAAATAAATATATATTTGTTTTAAGTTAATTGTATATGTTGTAACAAACCACCTCTTTTACAGGTAGGATTGTCACCGATCTTGCAGTAACCACAGCCTTCTAGGGTATACAAAGTCCAGGACACCTTCAGCTCAGTTTTCCTTTTTATTCAGTAAGAAAGCAGGTACTTTAAATAATAACAAAAACAAATAAAATCCCTTGCTCTTACTTGAGCTCTTACTAGACAGTAATTGCTATCTGCAATTGGGTGGCTTTCCCACTTACCAATTTTCCAAACAAAAGCAATGTCTTTGCAATAAACACAATCTCTCCTAGCTGTCTTTTTCTCCCTCACTCTGCAGCAGGCTGCCCTCTTCTTTTAAAGGCCTGTCTACTAATTGACTGGCTACAGGTGAGTGCCAATTAACTAATTCGTAAGTCAGATCCAAATAGTGGTCTGTTACACAGCAACTAATGCTGTTGGAGCATTGGCCCACCCTGCTCTCCAAATACTCCGCCCCAGGGACCCATACCATGTTTTGCAGAACCTTAGCAATGTAGATTGCAAACTAACATCTCTCCCTGGGGCATTTAACTGAAAATTCTCAGGTTGCTGTTTAACAAATCAGGCCTGATATATCTTCCATCAAGCACAATTCCACTTTTACGCTCACATATCCTCCCCCCCAGCTCATACCCATGGGTTTGAGCGACCATGGAAATCAGAGAGTGTACCCTCGAAAGCCCATCAGCATTACCTTGTTGCAGACCAGCCCTGTGTTCCACAGTGAAATTAAAAGATTGTAAACTCAAAAACCATCTGGTTACTCTGGAGTTATTTTCCTTGTTCTGATACATCCATGTCAGAGGTGCATGGTCCGTTATCAATTGGAACTTTCTGCCTAGCAGGTAGTATTTAAGAGAGTCTAATGCCCACTTAATAGCAAGACACTCTTTTTCAACAATAGAGTAGTTCTTCTCATGTGGGTTTAACTTCCTGCTCAAAAAGAAAACAGGGTGTTCTTCACCCTGGTATTCCTGTGAAAGAACAGCCCCCAAGCCCACATCAGAAGCATCTGTCTGAACTATAAAATCCCTGGAAAAATCTGGGGTCACCAAGACAGGATGGCTACAGATAGCTTCCTTCAGATTCTTAAACGCCTTTTCTGCCTCAGGGCACCATTTAACTATGACTGGGGATTTTGCTTTAATAAGGTCTGTTAGAGGTGCAGCAATGGTAGCAAAATCTGGGATGAACCGCCTATAATATCCAATTAAACCCAAACCTTTACTTGTTTCTTTGTAAGGGGCTGTGGCCATTTTTGTATGGCTTCTACTTTGGCTTCCTGTGGTTTAACCAAACCCCTCCCAATAGAATAACCTAAGTACTTTGCTTCCTCTAAACCAATCGTACACTTGGAAGGACTGGCAGTTAAGCCCGCTGAGCAGATAGCATCAAGCACCGCTTGAACTTTGGGGAGGTGGGATTCCCAGTCTGCACTGTGGATGATGACATCATCCAAGTATGCTGCAGCATAACGAACATGAGGTTTAAGAATTCTGTCCATCATTCGTTGGAATGTGGCAGGTGCCCCATGTAACCCAAATGGCAATACAGTGTACTGAAACAGGCCACTGGGTGTTGAAAAGGCTGTTTTTTCTTTGGCTCTTTCAGTGAGAGGGACCTGCCAGTAACCCTTTGTTAAATCCAGGGTTGTTAGATAACGAGCTTTACCCAGTCTTTCTATTAACTCATCAACTCTGGGCATTGGGTAAGCATCAAATTTTGAGATAGCATTTAACTTGCGGTAGTCATTACAGAACCTCCATGTGCCATCAGGTTTTGGCACCAATACAATAGGACTACTCCAGTTACTCTGGGATTCTTCAATGACTCCAAGTTTTAACATGCTCTCAACCTCTAAGTTTATAACCTCCCTCCGGGCCTCAGGAATTCTATAGGGTTTGAGATTAACTCTTTTCCCTGGTTCGGTTATTATGTCATGTTTAATCACCTTAGTCTTTCCTGGAACTACCGAGAAAACATCCCTATTTCTTCTGATGAAGTCTCTGACCTCTTGATTTTGATGTACAGACAGAGTCTCATATACATTCACCTCTGGCTCTACTATAGGAGGTTCTGAAGTTTTTAAAGCAACCAGGACCTCCCTGTCCTTCCATGGCTTTAACAGATTTATATGATACAACTGTTCAGGCTTTCGTCTTCCTGGTTGTCTGACTTTATAATTGACATCACTCACTTTCTCTATTATTTCATAGGGTCCATGCCAAGTCGCAAGGAACTTATTCTCCACAGTAGGGACCAGAACCAATACCCTGTCTCCAGGTTGGAACACTCTGACTCTAGCATTACGGTTATAGGTGTTTTTCTGAGCCTGCTGGGCTTCCAGCATGTGTTCCCTGAGAATAGGCATGACGGTGGCCATTCTATCCTGCATTTGAACTATATGCTCAATTACACTCCTGTGAGGAGTAGTCTCCTGTTCCCAGGTCTCCTTAGCAATATCCAATATTCCCCTGGGATGTCTTCCATATAACAATTCAATTTTCCAGAGATAGCTTGGATTTCCCGTTGTAGTCCCTGGGTGACTTTTTGCTGCTCCTCACGGGCTACTTTAAACATCTCCGCTTGTGTCACAACAAGCTGTTTCACCAAGGACTCCATTTGTGTTTTGGCCAGGACTTTAGCACACTCTGCCTGGGCCAGCACCAGTTGCTGCAGGGCTGCACTGATTTCTGCAGCTCTCCTGTTAGCCTCCTGTTGCACAGAGGTGGATTGGATCAGAGCCTTGATAACATCCTCCATGTTGAGCTTTAAATGACTTCTACCCTCAGGCTTACGTGGCTGCCCGCATTCTCCACCATATGTAACAAACCACCTCTTTTACAGGTAGGATTGTCACCGATCTTGCAGTAACCACAGCCTTCTAGGGTATACAAAGTCCAGGACACCTTCAGCTCAGTTTTCCTTTTTATTCAGTAAGAAAGCAGGTACTTTAAATAATAACAAAACAAACAAAATCCCTTGCTCTTACTTGAGCTCTTACTAGACAGTAATTGCTATCTGCAATTGGGTGGCTTTCCCACTTACCAATTTTCCAAACAAAAGCAATGTCTTTGCAATAAACACAATCTCTCCTAGCTGTCTTTTTCTCCCTCACTCTGCAGCAGGCTGCCCTCTTCTTTTAAAGGCCTGTCTACTAATTGACTGGCTACAGGTGAGTGCCAATTAACTAACTCGTAAGTCAGATCCAAATAGTGGTCTGTTACACAGCAACTAATGCTGTTGGAGCATTGGCCCACCCTGCTCTCCAAATACTCCGCCCCAGGGACCCATACCATGTTTTGCAGAACCTTAGCAATGTAGATTGCAAACTCTAACATCTCTCCCTGGGGCATTTAACTGAAAATTCCCAGGTTGCTGTTTAACAAATCAGGCCTGATATATCTTCCATCAAGCACAATTCCACTTTTACGCTCACATAGTGTACATCTATGCACCAGTGTTCACATCATAATGTTACTGTTTTCAATCTTAAGGAATGTCATGGTATGGTCCTGAGATAAATAATAAATGTGGGACCAATGAGGGGAATCGGAATGCTACTAAATGCTTTCACATGTCAGGGAGCATTCTGTGGCATGCATGCCTACTTGCACACTTAGGTACTTTTGTCCGCTAACAACTACCCACTATCCAGTCCTTACTTTAACTGGTCTCACGAGCGGCTGGAAATGATCAAACCTGTAGCCATGAGCTCCCAGACAGTGTATAATACACCTCCAGCATTATAACAGGGATAGGGGAATTAATGCCCGCACCTTGGGAATAACCATGAGCGGCAGTCTAAATGTGGGGCCTATGCAGTAAATAGGGATTTTCACTTGTGGGATGAATGAGTTGGTGTATATGTTTGTTACTTATCTCCATGTGATACTGTTGGCCTCACAAACAGATAGACACAGGGATATCCCAAGGGAAAACACACAGGGCCTATTAGTTCCAACACCATTTTCCCCTCATCTTAGGCCCATGAGGGACAAATATGCAAAAGCTACTAAATGGCATGCTACCACCACCATATGATACTGATGTATAGAAGCTCTCATGACTCCCCAACACCAAACAATCCAGCACCAAGTGCCTGACAATTCTCACTTGACCCCATGACATACAGCTTGACTACCTAACATCACACAAGAGCCATATGTAACTATGTACTCAAAAGAGACTGCAATGCCATTAACAAGTTACTTTTATCACATCATCTCTATGATAAATGGAGAACTACCCATGCTGGGGACAGGGAATATACACACTTTTCTGCTGTGCACAATACCTACTCCAGAATTGACGGGTTTCTCATGTCGAGCTCTGCCCTTGACCAGGTGGTAAGGTGCAACATAGGGACTATGCTTTGGTCCGATCAAGCCCCAATTACCCTGGAATTAAAGGACCTTTCCGATTATAAAAACCAAAGTCTGTGGAGACTGAACGAGTCCCTACTATATGACACCAAATTCACGACGACACTCACTATGGAAATTTAACATTACTTTACACTAAACGATACACATGACTTATCAAAATACACTATCTGGCAGGCTCATAAATCAGTCATAAGAGGACTGTTGATCTGGCAGTCATCATATTTACAAAAAGTTCCACACCGCAATTGCTCACTCTACACGAGTGGAAAGCTCAGATTACTGATATCACTAGAAAGATTCACAATCAAGCCCTCCAAAAAGTAGGTTACCACCTCTGAAAAATGAGAGCGTCCCACTACGCTCAAAGCAATAGAGCGGAACGCCAAATAAACCAGAAAATTGACCACCTCTTATCTCACAAAAAGAAAAACTGATATCACCAAAAGACATTAGCAACAAATTATCTATTATCTATAAAAACATATCTAGATCACATAACATTACCTAGGCTTATGGATGAACAGCAAGTCAACCTCTCCAACACTGTCACAAAGGAAGAGGTCATCCAAGTAATAAGATCCCTCTTGAATAGCAAAGCCCTGGGGCCAGACGGGGTTTCAAACTTCTATTATAGGAAGTTAGAGCTGACCCTAGCACTGAAACTAGCAAACCTATTCAACGAAGAAGTCACGATGGGGGTCACTCCCATCAGACATTTTACTAGCCCACATAGTGACTCTCCAGAAACCTGGAAAACCCCAAAAATGTGCCCAAAATTTCAGACCCATCTCCCTACTCAATTTGGATGCAAAAATATTCGCGAAAATACTTGCATTGAGACTACAACCCATTTTACCAAAAATTATTTCCACCAACCAAGTAGGGTTCATTAAAGGGAGACAAGAATCTGAGAATACAAGAAAAGTCCTCAAGATTATGCAAAGTCTTATTTAGCTTAAACACAAAGGGCTTTTCTTGTCTTTAGACAGGAAGAAAGCCTTTGATAGGCTCCATTGGGGCTTTCTCACTGCTGTCCTTCAGAAATTCGGGGTCTCTGACACCTTTTAAACCATGTAGCGGCGTTATATTCAACACCGTCGGCGAACATACTCAATGCAGGATTCTTGTCAGATCAGTTCCGGATAACAAACGGGACAAGACAGGGTTGCTCACTATCCCCACTCCTGTATGTCATAGCCCTAGAACCATTAGCAGAAGTAATCCGGGAAAATTAATCCATCCATGGGGTCCACATAGGCGCAAAGGAATACAAGGTAAACTTGTTTGCCGATGATATACTCTTCACGTTGACACAAATAGCTGCCTTCAAGATGTCTCTACTCCCAAAAGTCCAATACCTTATTCAGACACTGTAAATCTCTCTATCTAAACAGTACCTAAATAACATGCAGAACACTATGTCCAAATTCATCTGGGTGGGCAAACGAACTAGAGTCACGTCATCCATTCTACAACTCCCACTCTCAGAAGGGGGCTTGAGCTTAACAAATCTGAAAACTTACTACAGAGCAGCAATCTTGGCTTGTATAATAGTGACTCACAAGATGATAGAGGCCCCTCAGTGGGTCGACATAGAAATTGTCTGGTCTTATAAACCAGGTATATGCTATTTATTCTGGATAACTGAACAAAAGAGGCCTAGAGTACTGTTGCCCCTAGACAGCTCTAAGCTAGCACTGAATATATGGGATACACACTATAAAGTCCTGATAAACAGAGAGTTGTACTCACTAGCCATTGTCAGAGATATTGTGTAGGAAGGAAATATGTATATATTGCGTGATAAAATAATACATTCATAACAGCAAAAACGCAATTTAGCTTATTTTCCATGAGGTGCTAAAATGAAGAAACAAGATGTTTTTCTCAAAGGATGACTGTCTCAGCTAAAAGAGCCAGACAGTGAGTAAATACATTTGTGTCAATAAAAGATAAGAACACAGATAAGACACGTATGTGAGAATTAAAAGTACATGTTCAGCACACATATCGCTGTGAGGTATATAAATTAAGTTTGATTAAATATAAAAATAGAAATATAAACTATATGCATATAAAAATTTAATTAACAATGAGATAAATTAAGTTAGCTTAAATATGCTGAAATTGCCATAACGCTTAGGTAAGCAAGGACACATTGGTTTATTAGTGTGAGACCAAAGT
Source organism: Pelobates cultripes (assembly GCA_933207985.1). Classification (NCBI taxonomy): domain Eukaryota; kingdom Metazoa; phylum Chordata; class Amphibia; order Anura; family Pelobatidae; genus Pelobates; species Pelobates cultripes. The sequence continues at coordinate 290,856,417 of OW240912.1, forward strand.
CCATATTGAGAGAAAAGAAGAAATGCTGACCAAAGCATCTTGAAATTAAACATTCCTAAGTTGTCCTAAACAAAGTTTAACCCTATATGATAATAGCTGGTAACATTCCTGACGTAGACAGCAGCTCCACCTGCTGTTTAAGACATATAGAAATATATATCAAAATGACGTCAACCGCCATTAATAATAAGATAACAGATAAGGAATGACATAAAGTACATCTAAATGATACATATAGACACAGAGACACACAAAAGAAGAAAGGAGATAGGACACAAGATAAGAGACGGACAAGAAGACATCTTGAAAGAATCTTAAATATAACATCAAGAACATCAATCGGTAAATATATGCCAATTGTACTAACTATAAAATTACATAACTGATAGCTAATATTTTCTGGGTAAAAGCTGATACGAAATCCGCCAGATTGGGTTTATTGATAGCTCTTGATAAAGATTGATATCTCAAACTGCAGACTGGAATATTAATCAAAATAATTAAATAAAAAAAATAGAATATCAAGAGTTACCCAGGAATATTAATCATATAACAATCTAAGAAATATTTATCAGATAAGAAATGCTTTAACTAAACCTGCAAGAATTTAGTTACTGGATGAAATGATTAATCATAATTAATTACTCAGAAACGGCACTGAGCTGGTTACAATTATGTGCAAGCTGGTAAAACATTGTCGTAGAACTTCGTGGATAGATCACCTGAGTCAATAACGAACTCTGTCCAGCTAAGTCTAATGAATGGTGTTTACAATTAGCAAACAATCCACTTGTTTGTAAATTGTACTAAGAAGTAAAACACTAAGATTGTATTTTAAGATCCTGAAAAAGTTTGTCTTTAAATTATAATAATCCATATCCTGATAAACTCATATGTTTCCTTGTAATTTAACTAATAATAACTTTCTATTTGCTGATTGTGTTAATCAAGTGTATGAAGAACATATTCAATATGCTAACCCAGTTGATTGAAAGTGTCATGAACTAACAATCCTATCACTCTAAAGAGTTTGAAATTGTTACTGGGATTGTGATACTGAACTATGCCATATCTTGTTCAATATTATTACAAACTATTCACTATTTACTATGTATATATACACTTATTGACAAAAATAAATCTTATAATTTTTATAAAAAGTTGTGATATTAATATATGAATTATTACATTTGAACCGCGTACTCCAGGACTAAAGAGTTTTATAGTGAGTAAACTCTTCGCTTTAAATAATAATTGGGAATAAGCGCCAATAAAATATCAACCCCTGCTATTTTAATAAATATCCTCACACCATGCCCATCCAAAGCTTAAGTATTGTCAACCCCACCCCATGATTATATAACTTTGTCTACCCACGGGTGTACAATGATACATTTGGGTTGCCTCACCAAGCCCTTTTTTCCTATCTCCTATTAAAATCTGCACTGCAACACACCTCAAAAACAATGACACAACCAGAGATATTGACGTTCGAAAGCATGTGCCTACACGCCAACTACCAGAAAAAAACAAACACTCTCTAGGATTTACAACATCTTAATATCCAAACAGCAGGTGACACCACATACATTTATGGTGGAGTGGCACAGAGACCTAGATACAACATTCTCAGACATCAATGGCAGGATGTTTTTTGTATTGAATACATAAAATTCAATACAGATGGTACTACGTGCCAAAAAAGTTAGCACGCATGTTTCGTAGTACTTCAGAGAGATGTTGGAGATGTAAGGGGGCCACAGGATTGATGTTCCAGATCTGGTGGATGTATCCGGATCAAAGGAAATACTGGCAAATAGTACAAGAGATACTTAATGAGACCCTATCCCAGCACTGCACCTTATCACCTGGATTGGGGCTACTATTCATAGGGCTCAAACAATACATCGTTAGACAGCAAACTCCTATTTCAAACGCTTATTGCTGCCAACACACTGCTTGCTAGAGATTGGAAATCCGCAACAGCCTCCACTAGGGGAGCACTATTACGCCACATAACGACGAACTGGGAATATGAAGTTAAGGGCACATTCACAGATCAGGTCAGAAGGCATTACTAAACAGGCAGGTAATATTTGGAGGGCAAGATGGGAAAGTGGAAATACAAATGATATAGAATAAAAAAAAAAATCCTACAAAACTATACCCAATATTACACAAGACTGAAGACTCTCTCTGAGGGAGATCTATGAGACAGAAACTCCACTGGGGAAGTTAAAATCAGTTCTTTCCTATTTCTGGTCAGAGAGTGAGCCGCTTTCCTCCGGAACACCCTATTATTTGTGCCCACACCTGGAACACTTCCTATGCCTACTGATCACTTCAAGGGCATGCCACAAAAAGTAACACCCATGTGTACATAGTTCAGAACCACCTTACTCTCCCCTTTTCTGCTACACTAACCTACCCTCTTCCTCTCTGGTTTTCTGGTCTCTAACGCTCCTTTCGAATTAACTTCCCAAAGATGTTATCTACCACATAAGGACAGCTCCACCTGCCACACCGGAGAAACAAACACACACAATGGGTGAGACAGTTTTCTGAAAATTGACTACGGAGTTCTTTGATATGTCTACAATTCCAACACTACATGCTGACCAAACACTATGAGACATTAGCAAGAGAGATACAGTGTTTCACATTCTGACAAAGTAGTTACCTCCTACACCATATACGTTGCAGAATCTAATTAAAGGTGACCGATGATGATAGCACGTATAACCTGTATACGGCCTGGTTTATGCTGATGTGACTCAGTGAGTCAAGAATCCCTGGTATAACAAAATCTGTAGTGTAAAGTGTTGACTTGCAAGACAGTGCCTATGGAAGTGCAATAATGTAATATGATGTAAAACATATGTTTGAGAATGCTTTCTCCCAACAAATCTCCCTTTCTTTTTCTGTATTCCAAATATCAATAAAAAATTGTCAAATTGGAAAAAAAAATACATTCTAAAACATAGGAAGTTGTTTGCCATACTTCTTATTTTCTTGCTGTTATGCTATACTTTATAATAATTATTTTTCATTTTACTATTTTCCTATATATTTTTGTTTGATACTTCTTTAAATGACAGGTACCCTGTTGAACTGGAAACAGCAGAAATAAAATGCTCTGATAATCACCATATATTTTATGTTTGGTTTTCTAATATATGTTGTGTCTGAATATATATTCAGTAAATATTGTTTTGTATGAACAGAGCTGCACTTCTGTAGCCTCTCACTGGTCTACATTACTACTGTGTACTTCACAGTATTGCTTGATCTATGGAAATAATATGAATGGTTCTCTTGCTGCCTCGTGAATAGATTTGTGAGATCAGTGATTACTTGAGAAATAAATGTCAAAATGTGAGATGGATCATTTTCTTGCTCTTTCTACATTAACTGCTCTCTATAATACCATGGCACTTGAACTGAAGTTTTTTTTACGTGGTATATTTGTCTTTGTTTTCAATGGCATACTTGAGAAGTGCTTAGGGACATATACGTGCTCGGTTCTGCAAGACTACCTCCCTCCTGGGACAATTGGCTGTGCAAATGACAGAAGGCTAACAATTTGTGCCAGAATAACTTGCTGCATTGTAGGACAGCTATCGTCATGGACAAAAATGTTGCTTTTTGATCACCAATGCTAGTTGAACTATAAAATTAAATTTGATGACAAAATATAGCTAGATCTAATATTTCAATGCAATCACTTAAAACAAAAGTAAGATAAATCTATTAGACTGTAAGCTTGTTTAAGCAGGTTACTTTCTCCATTTTGCGGCAGTATGTCCTTAAAGGTTATTTCATAGAGCACATAATATCATTTGGCATACCTGCTGATTGGCTTTATGTAATATACTGGCACTATAAACACAACATTTAATTGCAACATGGCTCTTAATCATGTACAATGTACAAATATTATAACAGCTATTTATAAAAGCATGAATGACAGCTTTATGCCATACATCCAAAAACCTCCTTTATCTGCTAAGTTTAATGATATATTAAGTGTGTATATATATATATATATCTCAAAGGGTGGCCAGTAATCACTTAGCACCCAGCAGACCTTACACTGCAGTGCTGAAATGAAGGAAGTCAGGGAGCTGCAGTGCCATAAAACCAACGTTTGGGTTAAAGAGTGGCAACATTTTTTAAATGTATTTTTACTTTTACCTTTTTTTAGCACAGTGTGTTGCAGTGATCAAGGGCCCCCCCTTCTGGTCCTGGCACAGGGTTTTCTGGCCCCCTACTACTCTTCTCCTTCTTTCTGCTGCTTTCACACATATATTATGTGTAGGCTGCCCAGCACACATAATGGCTGTGTGAGAGCCACGCAGCCCTGACTCCCACACCCGCAGAACCCCCAAAAATGGCCAGATTTACTTTTAAGGGGTTAATCAAACCAAAAACAGTGTTTTAATAAACACTGTTTTTATATGGAGTAACCCTTGCTGGTGTGCCTCCTCAGCAATTAAAGAAATAAAACAAATTTAATTACAAACTGTGTGGTGAAAGCCACTTCACCACTGGGGTTTGGTGGGGTCTACTTGCCAGCCTTTTGCCCTGTGACCATGGCCCCTTTATTTTATTGTGGTTGAGAGACCCTATTTGTGCCTATTGGGACTTTGAACAATGGTTCTTCGAACTTTCAAAGTGGTTCAAAGTGCCACTTCAAACCACCAAACAGCCGGACCACACGCAAGTGAAGTGTGCAGCCTATTTACCTCCCAGGCTGGTAGTTAAACGCAGTGAAATTGATGAACGGCTGGGTGGTCGCCGTTCGTATAGTTGAACACGTGGTGGTGGCCATCTTCTTTAGTAGAACGTGTTCAGCTGTGATTTTTCGTCGCGTTCATGGAACTCAAATCGGACATGAGTCAGCACGAACACCACTGAACAGTTACCTTCCATGGAACTTCGGCTATTTGAACGGGAGTCGAACAAGGGACACACACTGACTATGTTCATTAACCATTACGTTCGGTAATTCAAACGGTATTTCGACTGTTTGTAATAGACCGGCCGCACGGCGGTCAGTCAAAAAGAGACTTCCAGGAATTTCCTGAACCCCTGCACTGATCTGGGTGATTTTTGGATATGTTGTTCACCCAGATCAGGGCTATCAGGGGATGTGATTTATGGGGATATGTTGTGTTTTGGGGTACTTAAGATTAGTGATGTCGCGAACCGTTCGAGAACTTGCCGCGAACGGTTCGCCGCGGTTCGCCACGAACCGTTTGTGGCGAACTCCGGTCAGCTGACACATCCCTGCCAATCTCCGGCAGACCCTCCCTCCCAGACCCGGGTCTGGGAGGGAGGGTCTGCCGGAGATTGGCAGGGATGTGTCAGCTGACCGGAGTTCGCCACGAACCGTTCGCGAACGGTTCACGACATCACTACTTAAGATACTTTACAAAAATGTGTTTTTCTGCCTGAAGATAATTGAGTTACATACAGGACTTGACTCAATTATCTCCTAGGCCAGGGGTAGGCAACCTATGGCACTAGTGCCATGCACGGCACTCAAGGTGTCTTTGCACGGCACTCAAGGCTGCTAGAGCCAAACAGGCTCTGGCCTATCAGGAGTCCCAGTAAAACTTCAGATATCTGCTAATACGAAGAGGTGGTGAAGGACAATTCTCAATTTATGCATTGCAGCACATAGAGGAAGTTATCTCAGATCACTTCCTCCCAGCACTTGTGAATGGGAATCCACATTGTAGTAAAGCAGCCTACAACTGCTGTTGCAGCTCCTGTCCTTGACCTGTACCTGGCCAGCCTGGTCCCCACTGGAGCCCAGGGAAGCCACCCACACTGCTAGATATACACAGAAATGCAGAATAACCCTCCCCCCATACAAATAATATGAACAGCCCACAAACAAACATACACACAATCCGCACAAACGTAAACCGCTAACGATCCACAAATATGCACGCAACCCCACATGCAGCCTCTCACATGCAATACCCCAAACAGCCCCTCACATACGCACACTACCAAACACACAATGTGACATTTACATTCACACACACAATTCCACAAGCAGCCCTCATACACAGCCCAAATTCATAGGTATCATACACGATACCATAAACTACTAATGAACATATACAATATAATAGCTCATATACGCACAAATACAACAATACAAAAGCAATTACAGTAAAAATAACACAAGCAGAAGACGGCAACATACACACCTCAATTTAAAAAAATAGGACCAACACGGTAAGATAGGACCAACATGGGAGATAGGGGGTGCTGAGCTGAATGAGGATGTACAAAAATATCTATAAGGAGCTTACCTGTGGTATCTTCCAGGCTGCTGAAGCTTCTCATCTTCCGGGTGCTCTTCAGGCCAGGGCAGGAAGTGATGTCACTTCCTGGTCCCTCCTCTTCCTCCTCAAACACAGCACCGCACAGGGGCTGGGACCTGGCAGCAAGAACTGAATACTCGCTGACAGGTCTTCCTGAGAAAAGAGAAACGGGTGAGGGAAGGAGAGAGTGGAGGTTATCTATAGAGTGATATGTTGCAGGGGTCCTGCAACATATTGCTGGAATATGGAAAAAATCTAGTTTTTCTGGCTGAGGAGATCTCTGATCTCCTCAGCCAGAGCATGGCTGTGCTGCCAGGCCCCTGTCTGCCTTGGGCCCTTGATCCATGACCAATCTGCCGACTGGTCAGTCCACCCCTGCTTGTATATGTAATGTATGATAGTATAAACATGTTATAAGGATTTTGTATATATTAAGCAGATAAAAAAGTCTGTGTTCTGCTTTAAAACAATGAATAGAAGGTACATATGAAATCATATTGCTTTGTATGCACATTTGATGTATGGCACCAGTTTGAAATGACACTGAATAACACATTTTATATTCAGCTACTGTACTCTAAATATTGCTGATATTCTGTGTACTGATCCAGTTTGTTTTATTACATCTGTGTGCTGCCAGTCCAATGTTAAGCCTGTCCTGAACAGGTTAAATAAACATCCTTGACCTTTTAAACAATTTATTTTAGCACAATTGTCTTATTTTAGTTGTGTTCCTTTTTTACATTTGCTGCATCCTCTTTCCACTGGACCACCCACTTACAACAAGTGGATTAGGCAAATACTTCTTCTATACAGTTACAATGCACAGAAAGGCCTATTATCTACACAATGGGTCCAGACAACCTACGACAATGTGACACCAAGAATTTAGCAAAGCACAATGTCTGTGTATAGATTAAGTTTTATTAATAAAATAAAACATCTCAATTAATCAATTTTCACAGATTTTTAAAATGTGAAGAAAAAGACTGATATAAATTCACAATTCTTTTTAAAGTTTTTAAGCAGCTCCACTTTCATTTTATTTATAATTCATTTTTATATCAGACAAAACTTTCTCTTTATTTTTCATTATTTTTAGCATTGCAGTTTATTGTCTGTATTCATTGCAAGAATGAAATGTAGCCTGTGGTTATCGAATTGTTACTAAACTGAATTATATTACTGTCAACTTATTTAATATAAAAGTTTAAAATAATATAAACAGAAAAGAAAGTCAAGAGTTGCAGAAGAAGCATTATAATTACTGTGGGTAAGAGATTGAACAAATCTTTTTATGTAAATGAGTTTAGCCTTTTAAGTGAAATGCGTTGCTCACCTGGCAATCAGACAAATTAGAAAATACATTTTAGAATAGACCATAATCTACATAGCTGTATTGGGCAAGGGCTCAATCATGCTGAAAGACACCTATTCATTTGATTAAAGAAATTAGCAAAAACTGAATTAGTGTTGTTTGAACCTAAATACTACTGCTAAACAGTAGTATATGCTGAACATGGACAACATGATATCCCTTCAGTGAATGTAAGTTATCCAGTGACTCAAGTTTATAATTTGTAACTTTTACACCAACAAATGAGAACAATTTATAGGGACACTACAGTCACGAGAACAACTACAGCTTGTTGTATTTGCTCTGGTGTGTATAATCATTCCCTTCATGCTTTATCCAGTAAACACTGTATTTTCAGAATAAGTGCAGTGTTTAAATTATAGCCTAGGGATACCTCCGCTGGATACTTCTCATATGAGGTACATACTGGAGCAGTGCTGCACAGTGTGCAGGACTGCCATTTAGTGTCTCCATCCTCTGCATGGAGAGACTGACCTTTCCTCATATAGATGCTTTGATTCAATGCAGCTCTATGAGGAGATGCAGATATGACAGGGCTGTGTTTGGCTTGTGCTGGCCCCAGATGACAGTCTCAGTCAATCCTACGGGATAGTGTTGTGATTGGCTGAGAGAATCACTTCTAATGATGTCAGCCAAGCAGGCAGATCAGGGGCAGAACCAGCAGCAGACTAGATCAGTGCAGTCACGCTGATACTCTAGCCACACTAAAGTCACCGGTCAGCTCGTCCACACGTAAGTAGGATGGTTGCGCCGACAGGGGAAATAATCACTTACCTGGATTGCAGCGGCTTGCCGCCTGATCCTCCCTGAAGACAGGTCCAGGCTGGTGTGGTCTTCTAAAGGACACCAGCCGCTGGGGTCCTGTTCTTTATGAAAAAGGACACACTGCCAACATTAAAGTTGGCGCCGTGATGTCATGATGTCAATGTATACGCACATTTTGGGGTTAAAGGCCATGTACTTACTAATTACAGCACTTAGAGGCATATTTAAACCCTCTTATGCATTTTCTCAGTGTCCACTTGTTGTTTTTTTGAGAGTGCGTTCCTGTTCATTGATTTTTATGGTATTTGACTTTGGCTTGTATTCGACTTTCCCTACTTCTGGTATCCTGACTTTTGTCTAGTTATACGTTTATTGTGTATTTCTGTACCCTTGACTTTGGATTGTTTTTGACTATTCTCTTATGTTAAGTCCAGCCATTCTAAGGCCTGGTATATGCATTTATGCATTTTGTGTTTACATAGTTCTGCATGTTGGGTCACTAGTAATCGTGACATGGGGTCAGGAATACATATCTGTGTTTCTGACCTTATAGTGTTCCTTTAATTTATATTATCTTGTAGTCACAGCTTATTCAATCTACTCACTTACTGCAAAAACATTAAAAAACACTATATCATTGGGAATAGAAATCTGTGTTATTATTATGTTATTATTTCTATAGTACTTTATATAACTTTTATATATCTTTTATATTTTAGATATGTTATTATTTATATAGTGCCATCAAGTTCTGCAGCGCTTTACAATGGGTGGACGAACAGACATGTATTTGTAACCAGACAAGTTGGATACACAGAAACAGAAGGGTTGAGGGCCCTGCTCAATGATAAAATAAATAAAGGAAAAGAGACAGCGCCAGACAACCAGTAAGGCAGCAACCCAACAAGGGAATCCCCCCAAAACCCTAAAATATAGGATAAAAGCAAAATATAAAAGGAGGGCTGCGCCAGAATAAACAGTGTCCAGTATCAATAGTTATTGAAGATAAAAAGTCCGACCTAAAAAGGTATCCTCTCTGTCGTCTTTAGGTACAGGAACGCGATCTTCAGGTAATATATAAAAGATAAAAGGAGAGAACAAACGATGGTGCAGAATGTACGGTTCAAATGAAGTAAAAATTGATTAATGATAACGAACTCACAATTTCCAGAGCTTCTGTCCAGCTCTAGGGTAAAGCGCACACAGCGGTATAATCCCCGCTTATGGGATTTATGATGGGTTCGTCAGGGTATCCAAAACTCAAAGGAAACAGAAACAGCCAAATAGTGCTCTCTGTATAACTGTATATTATAAAAGAGAATAAAAATTGCTTAAGTACGTTTTTTATTTACTGGCACATATACTGATTATACAGAAAGCATATTCTATTTCACAATTTGAACTTCATTTATCTACATTACTCTTGTTTGTTTCCCTTTTATTTTTATATATTACCTGAAATCGATCCTACCTAAAACGACAGAAATACCTGCAGGCTTTAAAAACTATTGATACTGGACACTGTTTATTCTGGCGCAGCCCTCCTTTTATATTTTGCTTTTGCCCTGCTCAATGAGCTTACATGCTAGAGGGAGTGGGGTAAAATGACACAAAAAGGTAAGGATAGTATTAGACTAGTGACAGTTGCAAAAGAGTAATCAGTCAGGAGCTATTAACAGTTTAATTGTTACGCTTTTATGAAAAAGTGGGTTTTTAATGATTTTTTTGAAGGAGTGGAGACTGGGTGAGCATCTGTATTCCTAATGCTATAGTTTTCCTATCCACACTCTTTTCAGGTTCCCTCACCTACGGTGCAATAAGAGCATATATAAAATAAAGATTTCCTCACATTTTTCCAGATCCAAGGCTCACTCGGTGCTGCTCACCTCTCTGCCTTCAGTAACTTCATGGTTGCTGCAGTGGAAATGTCTCTAGCAGCTGTCATACTGGCAGCCAGCCACAGGACTGAATCCTGCAATGTAAACATTGCAGTTTCTAAAATCTGCACACTGTACCCACTGCACCCAGACCTTTTCATTGAGATGAAAAGGTCTGGGTGACTATAGTATTCCTTTAAAAGATACAATTTTCTAGAATACTAGAATATTATTTGTTGTGAACCCTCCTTTTTCATATTGTATTATGTTACTTATTTCCAAGATGTAGATATGTTTGCTCTGCATTGTTCATGTGACATGTAAACATTAGTTTCCCACTTATTGAAATAAATGCATAGTGGATAAATGTTTTAAGACTATATTTCACTTATGTTACACAATGTTTGTACAAAATAAGTAAAAGTCAAGTAAAAAGAGCAAAATAGTTTGGACTATTATTATAATAAAAATCTTTTTCTGGAACTTGACCTTGCAATATTTTCATACCAGAAATATACCCTTTTATTTTTCATAGGATTTACAAAAATTATACTATTCAAATAAAAAAATGCTGCAAATAACTATCTTGACAAATTAATTACATTTTCTCCATGTTATCACAGTCCTACAGAAACTCATAAGACAAAATGGCATCTCCAAATAGTCTTATTATAATTCATTAGTGCATTAGAACTTGGCAAAAGTACCCTTGCAGTCACAATTACATAAATTAATCTTTTTTTTTTCCAATGTCAAATTAAATAAATCACATTATTTGCAGTGTTGTACATTACTGTAAAAATTTGACATAGAAGCCTAATTTCACTTAATTACCACAAATCATTTCCCCAAGCTATTAATACCTCTTTTCTACAGTGTTATGAGTATATTTAATATACAGTACAGACACAGTCTGTGTGTATATGATTTCTGAATGCATATAAATACTTTAACTATTTTCCTCCAGAAGGAAAACATAGCAGTTGTAAATTTGAGCTTGTATGCTAGTAAAATAAAATAAAATATTTTGTATAATTATACTTAAACAGTATAAGTTTGTGTGTGTAAATACAGAGGTGTGCAAACGTCTTGCAACGCCTGCCTCTACATGAAAATCAACATATTTGAGTAGAAATAAAGCATTATAGTAATAGAAACTAACTTCAATTATACATCCAATTAAATGAAATTTAATGTCGATTTCAAAGCTAAATTTAAGATTAATCAGTTTATGAATTAAAAAATATTATGAGATAAAAAAAATTAAACACATGTATAAAAACCACATTTATTGTTTCTTGTGAGAAATACATAACATGTAATCTTTTTTGCATGTCTAAGTGTTAATTGAGTTTTTTTCAGTTCAAATATAATGACCTATTTGTAAGAAAAGGATACACTGCAACATATCGGTGTGGATAGACATGTACAATACAATTTCAAAAGTCTGTGAACAGCAATATGTAAACTAACATTGGAATCTAATAAAATATGAGATTGCCTGATGATACAATTTGTAAAAAATAGTAGTGTTATTTGTAATTTGAGTATAAGGAATTGGTACATGTCTTGCACACTGCTTTGACCTAAATTTGTACATTGAGGTGTTATCCTCCTTATGTAAAATAACATTGGTGTGGTAAAGAGCAGGGGGTATGGGAAGCACAATCAGGGAAGAGGGGAGTTGGAGTGAGTGAGCGGGGTAAAGAAATTAGGGGTGAAATGGTAAGAAAGAATGTGAACGGGTAAGAAATAGAGATGAGAGAAAAAGAGAATAAGAGAAAGAGTACCTAGGGTACTTGTATCTATGGCCTTTGTGGAGTAGTATTGAAATGCATTCTTCCACACTTTCTAAAAACTCAGCCAGTGATTCTAACATTCAATGTGACATTTCTTCATAGGTTTTGATAAGGCAGTCGTGAACCATTTCCGCTGTAGGCACATTAATCATTTTCCACAGATATACAATAGTTTTCTTTGCCTCTATCAGATATGTACTATTGTATTTCCAACTGGGCCTTGGATCCCATCAGAGAGCAATTCCAGTAGATAGGCTCCTGGGAGAAGTGGAAGTTCTGGCCCTGTTATGGAGTACCAGCGTTACTGCAGGCATGGGCATCCCCAGAAAATCTGAAGTAGAGTGCCATTTTTCTTCAAAAATCTCCAGCAAGTTGGGTAAGAGTCAGGGTACTTGTTTCTAATATTAGGGATCGCCAGACCACCCATCATTATAGGTATTCCACATTTTATTTACTAGCTATTCAAGGAGGGGAGGGTGTTTTGTCAATATGTATGAGGATAAAACATTTTGAAAGTCCTTTAATGTTTTATCAGGAACTGGGATGGACAACATGCAGAGAAAATAAATAATTGTCAGCAGTATAGGCATTGTCACTGAGTTTAATTATAGCCTTTGTCTTCTGCAGCAAGTGTTCAAAATTCAGGCTGACTAAAGTTTGTTTTGATTTTGCAATTCTTAAGCCTAAATACGTAATGAAGTCTGTTCTCCAATCAGAGTGATAATTTTCCTTTATTAGCTGTACTTGAGCATGAGGCATTTTAATGGAGAGAGCTTGTTTCTTCCCTACACTGTCTCGATAGTACCAGACTTCACTATATCTTGACAATGTCTTGATTAGGGACAGCAGTGAAATTAGCAGGTTGGTAAGGCAGAGCAGGATGGTATCCGTAAACAGGGCCATTTTGTGTTCCCTTTGGCAATTGCACATGCCAGATATGTCAGGGTTTGATTTCATTTTTTCACTAAAGGTTCATGACTAGTATAAATATCAATGGAGAAAGTGGGCATTCTTGGCGTGTGCCATTGGAAATTGAGGTGTTAGAAACCCGAGTATACGATTCTTGTGGAGGGGGATATATAAAGGGCTAGCATTGATTTCATAAAGGCTGGGGTGAGCCATAATTTACACAGCACTGCTTGCATGTATTGTCAATTAAGATGATAAAAAGCCTTCTCTATATCTAATGCTAGGCCATGTGTTTGAATTGGAAATATCCTATAATGTTTAGTATGCATTTGAAGTTGTCTGTGGCTTGTCTCAAAGAAACATGGCCAGATTGATCTTTCTATACTAAATCTCGTAGGATTATGTTTAGTTTAGTTGCTATGATTTCCAAATACAATTTCATGTCAGGTTTAAATAAAGATATAGGGTGGAATTTGGTGCATTTATTTGGTGGTTTGCAAGGTTTAGAAACAGTTACTATTATTGCAGCTATCATCTCAGGGTGTATATCGCCAGAGGCCATAAATAAGGCAATTAGATATGGTACTAAGAGGTCTGAAAACCTATGATAACGGTTAGTAAATCCATCCAGGACTGGTTACTTGTGTATAGGGAGGGTTTAATAGCTGTCAGTACTTCCTGCTCTGTAATAGTAGAGGCTAGGTTTTGGCTCTGGCAGACTTGAAACTTGTGGCAAGGTGATGTCTTCCAGATATTCTAAATATTCTCGGGAAGTTGGTTACGGCTGGATGTGTAAGAATGTAGGTTATACAGGGAGTAGCAGTATGAAGCTAATTTGTTTATTATGTGGGATAGATTTGTTCGTTTCCACTCTGTGATCATTTTAGTATTTGAAAATTCTTGTTTCAGTGTATTTGCGAGTAGTTTACCTGCCTTGCTGCCCTCTGAGTAAAACACTTGGCCCGTTTGTAGAGATGTTCCAGTCTCATCTCTTCAAAGATTGAGACCAGTCCATGGTATAACCAGTCAATTGTGGCCTTATAACTATTTGTAGAGTTTGGGCCATAAACACAGTACATGTTAATCTTTGAATATTGTCAGTGTACTGCAGAGTAGAATGGAAAATCCTTCTTGGATGGGTTCAGTTCACTCCAGGCATCATGGATATTATCCTGTACAAGTAGTTACAAAGGCCAGAGTTTAGTTTATATTCTACTTTGGTTGATATCTTAGAGAATGGTGAGCAGGTGTCCACTTTTGGGTCCAGGAAACAGTTGAAATTTCTGTGTAGTATAACTCTACACTCTTTTAATAAGTTCAACTTAGTGAGGAATTTCTCCAAGAATCTGAGTTGGTGTTCCTTCGGTGCATAAATACAACTATTGTGATAGGGTCTGTGTTGAGTTGTCATGCCAGGATCAGTATGCATCCCTCTGAATCATTGTATTGTTTACGCTTAGGGGTATGGGTGCTTTATGTATAAAAAGGGGCATGAATTCTCGGGATGAAAATATAATTTTGCCTCTTTATAAATCGCTGGTAAGATCACACCTTAAATACGCTGTTTAATTTTGGCACCTGTTCGAAAGAAGGATATTATGGTGGTCCTAGAAAAAGTGCAGAGATGATCTACAAAATTTATAAAATTAATGGAACATTTATGTTATGAAGAGAGGATAACAACTTTAAATTTCTTTAGTATGGAAAAACTGCACCTCACAAAGGATGATAGCAATGTACAAATATTTTCAGGGAACCAATACAAACCATTTTTTGGAAATCTATCCATACACAGGACTAAACATAGGACACAGGGTCATGCATTTAGACAGGAAGAAATGAGATTTAGTCTAAGGCAAAGGAAAGGGCTTTTTTACAGTAAGAACAATAAGGATGTGGAATTCTCTGCCTGAAGAGATGGTTTTATCAGAGTCTGCATAGATGTTTAAACAGCAACTGGATAAATAAAATATAATATTCAGTAATTTCATTTTTAATATGTGGACTTACAACTTCTTGATCCAAGGAGAAATCGAAATGCCATTCTGGGATCAAGAAGGAAGTGACCATTAAGTGATGATAAGCCCAACAATGTTAAACAAAATTATTATCATTAAAAAAAAGAAAATAGGTAAAAATAAACCCATACTAAAATGTTTTACTGATACAGATCTGTCACAGCTTAGAGCATCAATGTGAGATTATATGCATTGTTCCCTATTCATTATGGGTAATAATTACATGAGTTACAAAATTTAAAATCATGATCTGCCCCGTAAAATAAGAAGGAAATCATGTTTAGGAAAGTCAAATCTACTGAGACTTTATTCAGCACTGAACCCAATCTCCGGAGAAAAACATTATTTTTTATCTGTTGCTTGAGTATATTTATGAGAAAATCACTAGGAATCAATTACTGTTTAGAGTTAAACCATTTAAAGGTTAAAGATGGAAAAGGTAGGAGAGTATCTGGCTGGCTCCAGGGCTCAAATCCGTTACAGCGTTTTATGCACTGCAAGGGTTTTAAAGCGGGGTGGCATAGAACGCCATAATGGCGTTAAAGGGTTAAACAAAATAACCATGTTAGGTATTTATATATGGATAATTTTAGATATTTTAAGTGAATAAGTGGTGAATAATCTTTTTTTTGTTTATTTTATTTTTATTCATTTTCAAGTATGCATAGTAAAATGTACATCAGAACAATGGCCATTTGTACATACATGGATAAATAATGTTCTTACTGACAAGGCTCTTGAAATCGGTATCAAACATACGATTGGCTATATTGTCTCTTGGTAATATTTTCGTAACAAAAGGTAACAAAAATTAACTTGCATCCGCCCTTATTTAACACCAGACGCTGCTAAGGTGCAGGTCCATGCCGTTGTTCTTTCTCGCCTTGACTACTGCAATCCTCTTCTCAGTGGTCTTACGTGATCCCAGATTGCACCACTGCAATCAATAATGAATACAGCGGCAAGGCTCATTTTCCTGTCCGCCCGCACCTCTTACGCCTCCCCCCTCTGTCAGTCCCTACATTGGCTTCCAGTTAGATATAGCCTCAATTTAAGATTCTGGTGCTTGCTTACAAGTCCCTACACAATGCTGCTCCAATCTACCTATCCTCCCTAATACTCAAATATGTTCAGTGGAGGCCCCTGCACGCTGCTGAAGACCTACGCCTATCCTCTGTCCGTACTCCCACATCTGATGTTCGCCTTCAAGACTTCTCCAGGGCTTCACCTTTTCTGTGGTACTCCCTTCCCTTCTCCGTTAGACTTTCCCCCAGTCTCCACTTCTTCAAAAAATCATTGAAAACAGACTTCTTCAGGAGAGCATATAATTTCAACTGTTAGCGGGTTTTCATTCCCCCTTCTCCCTCCTTTGCTCCTCTCCTGCAACTGTCAAAAATAACCTACTGCTAAGTTCATAGTGATTACTTTTCTAGCAATCTATTTCATTACCCCCACTTATACCCTTTGTGTCACTATACCCCACTCCCTCTAGCACGTAAGCTCATTGAGCAGGGCCCTCAACCCCTCTGTTCCTGTGCGTCCCTTTGTCTGGTAACAATTATGTGTCTGTTAGTTCACACATTGTACAGCGCTATAGGATTTGCTGGCGCTATATAAATAATATAATAATAATAATTTGTCACTGGGAGCCCTTGCATAATTGTTCCTGGTGTGGACAGTCTGAGACGAAATAACCTCCCAAGAATGATCAGGGAAGTGCATTTCAAATAGCACAGTTCATATATTTTTAATTTTATTGGGGGGGGGGAGGGATGAGGCAAAGGACGTGGGTTCGGAGCTCATGACAAATAACAGAAAAGCAAGATCATGAGGCCTAAGATAGACCCAGGGGGAAGCTATGGCACATGGACCTACTCACAAAAGGCATAACCGGGACAAATTAGAGTTAACTACACACCAGTTAGACATACGACTCTCTAAGCAGGGAGGGGAATGGGCAATGAGTAGGGGACGAGAAGGAAGACAATTATATGCAACAGAGAATATGGAACCCTCGATATCTAGCTAGTAAAGAATATTCCTTCTTGATGCCCTGCTGGGGCCGGAATTACAAGGCACAAGTGGTGGGCACCGGATACGCTGGGAGGGGTTCAAAATACAACTGTAAACAAACGTTACCGAAACATAACTGGTACTAGATGTGAGGGGTATGTTGTTACAAACTGTGCACTGCAGTAGGAGACTGGGCCCTCTTCCGTCCTGATGCCTAGTTATCAAAAAATAAAATGTCAACTGATAACAGCAATGTATAATAACTGCGATGTCAAACGATGTATGGCCTGAAATTTCCCGCCTCCCTTTTTCCCTTCTTTTGTTCTGTACCCCACCCATTTCATGAAAATAAAAATTGTCAAATTGGAAAAAATATTTTGTTTCTGTAAATCCACACCAGTATCTCCACTGTTTATTTGTGCATATTAGTTGAATTTCAAATATATTGCCACATTAGAAAAATGTGTCAAAAGTCAATTCTATTTTCAGTTTGGCTATTTTGGTTTCACATTTGAAATCCACTTTGCATTCCTGACAATTCTCACTTTAGTGAATAACCATTATTGCAGTGCAGTAAAATATATTGTTCCATTGCAAAACAAAAAGATTCAAAACACTTGCTGGTGAGCAGACCCAGTATTGGGAGGCTCACAGCAGCACATTTAACAGGTTCCTGTCCCAGCTAGATGGCATTAACAAAATGATTTAAGTTCTGCTATTTTCTCATATATACTGCTGTTGTAATAACTAGCAAATTAATTTCATATTCGCTATCAAGTATAACAGGTAGGAACAACTAAAGGTGGAAGTGTTATATTAGGGTAATACGCACAAACCGGGTCTCATGGTGTTCTCAAAAACAGAGATAACCAAGGCACATGGAGTATATAGCCTACATTTTATGGAATTACAAGGATAATCTTATTGCAAGATCAACATGTGTATTTACTGTCATGCAAGTAACGTCTTAAGTGGTATTATTATTATTGGCATTTATACAGTGCCAACTTATTCTGCAGCGCTTTACAATAATATAAAGGGGAGAAATTACGACTGAAAAAGTACACCTAAAGCAATGTGTATCATGTTGGTGTTGTATGTATAATGGATGGCATGTGACTGTCAGGGCCGGACTGGCCCACCGGGATACCGGGAAATTTCCCGGTGGGCCGTCGGCACCTGGGGCTGGGCAGACACCTGGGTCTGCTTGCAGCCGCTGGGGGACTTGTCCTGGCGGCTGCTGGGGAGTTGCGCTGGCTCTGCTCCCCCAGGGAGTTGGCACCCAGACCACTCCAATGGGCAGAAGTGGTCTGGTTGCCTGGAGTGTCCCTTTAAGTTTTGTGAAATTATAATTCACTTAAAACTATATTTCTGGTGACAAAGCAAAATGTACCTATATTGGGAGAGAGTACATGTTTTTTTCCTGTGCCCATCAGTGCTAAAGCGATTCCCAGAGGCCAGATACTTTTTACATTTTCAAAATCTCATAGTTGTAGGCCACACCATGATACATATAACAGTAATGTAATTGGAATAGATGTTGACTACTTGAGTGCTACAATATATCACATAAATTTACAAAACTGTCATTTATGCTAATTTTAGTGTTTTATGCAAGTCTATTATAATATAAACAAGGTTGAAAAGCACTTCTCAAATAATTATTTTGTACTATAATTTCCATGATTAAAAACTACAATATGTTGTTTGTTTCTTTGACAGTACAAAGAATATATATTTTTCCTTGCATAAATAAACTAATGGATGAAAGTCAATGAATAGAAATAATGAGAATCTATATAACTACAGCTTTTACGATGATGTGAGGATTTGTTGAGAGGAATATTTCAGGCTTTCATTAAGCATCATATGTTGTCATTAAATAAATAGAGAAGCATAATATGATCCTCTGCATCTTGTAACAAATCAATCACTTCTTAAATTTACAACTTACGAAAAGCAGAAACCTAAGAACAACATTAATTAAAATCTATAATTTATGGTGACTTCTATAGAATTAAAAAGATACTAATACAGCTGTTCTGCATTAAACTGGTATTATTTTCAAAATACCTTAAAGGTAATGATTTATATACACCAAATGTTCTCAAGTTTGGGCATCTGCTCAGTCACTTGCGACCACTACTTACTCATGGTAAGTCTGTTTTCCAAGAACACCAATTGCCCAATTCCATCAGATGTGTCTCGATTTCATTAGTGGCACAGTAAATTATAGTTACACCTAATTTTTCATGTGCTCATATCTGTAATGTTTCATTGCACACAAACTATCAATATTCAACAGAATCGACCATAACAAAAACTGAATAACAAGGGAGAGTAGAAGACCACTTCTACAGTTGGTTTTAATGCCCTCCTTAGAGCATTCCTAGTTGCTGTGATTAATCAGTTAGCCCTTTAAGTCCCACCTTTAGGACTTTAGAATTTAGAAACTGAGTTACTAATGTTATTTGGTTCAGATGTTCATGTACTGTTAATGAAGGCAGCAAGCTAGCATTACGGGGTAGGGGCACCTTACTTGGGGAAGTGATCTCAAGCTAGGACAGTTGTGTGGGAGGTAAACCTGGCAAGTGGTGCTGGAGAAGAAGTATGAAGTTATGTAATAATTGGAGTAGCAAAACAATTTCATGCCATAACAGCTTTTAGATTTATGACCTTAAACAGACAATCTATGTTCCTGAGACTGGACTTTTAAACCTTGATAATCTGTCCAACCCAATGTCACATGAGTACATAGAGTAGCGAGATATGTCACATTTAAAATAACATATGAATAATGAATAATCCAACCTACCTCTTAGTAGCTATTAGGTTCTAGAGAGATGTGACATGCAGATACATTTAATATATATTCTATATTATATATATATATATATATATATATATATATATACACACACACACACATATATATATATATATTTTGAAAGAAAAAGCCTAAAGCAGCATTCTGCTTGTAAAATATTCTTCTTGATATTAATCATTTATACAATATATCCACAATGTATGTTTAAACCCTGACACAGTAAACACACACACCTCTTTATTTTTCAATCCATCTTAAACCCAAGGTGAGAAGTCTAAACAAGTGGCTCCCAAACCAGTCCTTATAGCCTACCCAAACAAACCAAGATTTAGGTATTTTCCTTTTTTATTGCAATTGAGATACTGAAAAATCCTGGATTGTTGGTGGCCATAATGACTGATTTGGGAACCTCAGGTCTAACCAATATGCCATCACCTAATCATGTCAAATAATTTATACAAATGAAAACAGAATTAAGCTAAAAAAAATGCAAACAAATTGCTAAACTTACAGAGAATATTCAAATAATGCACATTTGCCAATACATCTAAAAAAAACTCCATCATGTCATACATAGTTACATAGCTGAAAAGAGACTTGCGTCCATCAAGTTGTTGATCCAAAAGAAGGCAAAAAAACCCAGTTTGAAGCACAATTTTGCAACAAGCTAGGAAAAAAATTCTTTCTTGACCCCAAAATGGCAGTCAGATTTATCCTTGGATCAAGCAATTATTACCCCACATTGAAAGATTATATCCTTGAATATTCTGTTCTTGCAAGTATGCATCTAGTAGCCGTTTGAACATCTGTATGGACTCTGATAAAACCACTTCTTCAGGCAGAGAATTCCACATCCTGATTGTTCTTACAGTAAAAAACCTTTCCTTTGCCTTAGACGAAATCTTCTTTCTTCCAGTCTAAACGCATGGCCTCGTGTCCTATGTAAAGTCCGGTTTGTGAATAGATTTCCACACAATGGTTTGTATTGGCCCCGAATATATTTGTATAATGTTATCATATCCCCTCTCAGGCGACGTTTTTCTAAACTAAATAGGTTTAAATTTGTTAACCTTTCTTCATAGCCGATATGTTCCATTCCTTTTATTAATTTTGTAGCCCGCCTCTGCACTTTTTCTAGTGCCATAATATCCTTCTTTAGAACAGGTGCCCAAAATTGCACAGCATATTCAATATGGGGTCTTACCAGTGATTTATAAAGAGGCAAAATTATATTCTTGTCCCGAGAATGAATGCCCTTTTTCATGTATGACAATACCTTACTGGCCTTGGCCACTGCTGATTGACATTGCACATACAAGTTATATCTACCTCAATAAACATAATTTATCTTATCAATTTGTCATACAAGTTGCACATTTTGGCTAGAACTTAAAGCCCACCTCTAACATGTATGGGAACATCTGTTGAATATAAAAGAAATACTGAAAAATATCTAATCAATAGGAATTTTAAAATAAGTACCAACAGGTATGAAAAATATAGTGGGATAAACATTTCCACTATTGAGAGAGAGATACGATGAAGATCCACTGTAACTGGAAAGCATTTTGAATAGTCACACTTGGTACACACAAACCAAATGTTATGAACTCTGTGTGTGATGTCTAACATTTATAGATTTTATCTAATTTTCATTTAAACATACCTTCTGGCACATTTAATTGAAGAAACAAAAAAAGATAAAATTAATTCCTCATTACATTGCTGTATATCATTTGAGTAAAATAAAAATGAAATTAAGAAAAAAAGAAAATTTCAAGCCATCCAATCACAGTGCTCTGTGTCATTTTACACAGCGTGGGAAAATTGAACTTTCCCACGCTGTGTAAAATGACAAAGAGCACTCTGATTGGCTTAAACCCACCAATCAGAGTGTTCTTAGCCTAATTAACCCTCATTATCAATATGGCCCCCACCCGCCGCGCAGGGGTGGGGTGGGGCAGTAGGTCCCCCCCCTCATTATAAATTTGGCCCCCACCCGCCGCGCAGGGGTGGGGGCGGGGGGGGGGCAGTAGGTCCCCCTCCTCATTATCAATATGGCCCCCACCCGCCGCGCAGGGGTGGGGGCGGGGGGGACAATAGGTCCCCCCCTTATTTTTATTAGGGCCCCCACCCACCGCTCAGGGGTGGGGGCCGGGGGGGGGAGGAGAGTAGGTCTCCCCCCCCCTTCAACCAATAAGAGTCCCTGTGGGTTTTAAAATTCGCCTGCCCATTGAAGTCTATGGCGGTTTGCCCGGTTTGCGGGTTCGCGAACATTAGCCGAAGTTCGCGTTCGCAGTTCGCGAACCGAAAAATTCACGTTCGCGACATCACTAGTGAAGGTCTGCTGTGTAATAAGCTAAGATTAGCTATCTGGTTTCACAATGGAATCCATTAAAATATTAAAGGAGGTTGTCATGAAAGGGTACAAATGTGTGTACATCTTTACTATAAAGGCTTCAACTGTCCTGTTATCAGGAGATCAGAAGATCAGAGTAACATCTAGGTGTAACCATTGAAGTATGTGTTTTCCCAAGCCAACCTACCCAGAAACCTAACCTAAGGGGTCACTTCCTACAGAATGTTGTAGTATAGCTGGGGGGAAGAGATCAAATGGAAAGACTTGTGTAAAGACAGAACTTTCTGGAAAAAGGGGGCTGGATTAACAACTTTTTTGGAGGTGAAAGGAATTGTGGGTGTGACGGACCGCTGGCACTCTGACCGAGTACCTCCGCCAATCGATGCTCCTAGCACTTGCCGAGGACTCCGAGCACTCCAACCGGCACCATCAGCACTGCAGACCCCACTTCCAGCAATGCAGCTGCGCCAGGGTCTCGCCGTCTCTCACCCTCCCTGGATCCACGACCAGGATCCAGCTCCCAGTGGGGGAACCTCTCCTAAATCCAGAGAGAGTAGCAGGAACAAATAAAGCTCTTACAAGAGCTTACTCTGGGGAGTAAGTGATTATAGCAATCCCCAGAGTGTAGGTATCCCTTCCCGCAAGCATGAGCCAAGGCTTCAAGAAAGGTGCAAGTAGGTCTGGTTTATTGAGGGCACTCCCCTAGGGGACCTGATGGAACAATGGGACACATATTGGATATTAGCCAATCACAGACAATACAAACAAAACACTCCCACAGTGACATCACAATCCCTCCTCTCTATCCTGGAGATAATTGGGAAGTTATCAAATTATCTCCCAGGACAGAGGCAAGACTCCATTAATCACATGGTTACAAAAAGACATAAAATTACACAATGTTACAATTACTACATAAAACATATACATGCAACATATCCCCAGATAGCTTAGATCTGAGTGCACATTATTATTGAATGGCACTCAGATCACATACATACAGTTCAATCGCCATGGAGCCAAAGTCTTTTCCATAGTCTTTTGTTACACGAATAGGCTCCATTGCATAGCTATCTGGGGTAACACTACTCACATACTGAAAGTCCTGAATGCCCCGGCAGAAATACACAAATAAACCTTTCTGCAGGGTGAAATACAGCTATCAGCACAGGGGCCATAGTCGGAAGGCAGGAGGCTAGCCAGTAGCCCCCTCCAGGCACAAGTGGCGAAGGGCACTTCGTCACAGTGGAATATGTAGTTATGGGCTGCAAGAATCAGTCTTTAAAAGAACAACAGACAAGGTCAGTCTTTTTCTCTTGGCCTCTTTTGGAGAGGACAGCGCAGCAAGCAGAGGTGCCATGGTGAACTGATCCCAGACTACCAAAGATGGAGGTGCAAGGGGAAGATCTTCATTTGCATGTTTAAGTATTGCCCTTTTTTCTATGCATTGTTTGGTTAGGGACTGGATATGTTTATAATACGTATTGTGTATACCCTTCTAAAATCTGTAACAGTATTCTAAATCAATGTTAACAATACATTTATTGTATACACTTGTATTTGTGTCTTATTTGTCACATATTCCCTAACAAAATAACCTAGTAAGAGGGTCATAGTTTCCTACACCTTAATGATAAATTATGGGATGGGAGTACTTGCACTACAGGCTTGGCTGTAAAGTTTGTGACAATTCATTTATGCATTTATTTTTTATTTTTAGTTATGCATACCAAACCATATATTATTGTTTTTAATGCAACTATTTTATCATCACTTTCTGACAAATTATCTCATAATAAAAGAAACTATGCTCTGCTACATTGGTGGGTTTAGCAATACCTTTGTGTGCGTCAGGATTGGTACTAACATGCTAACTTAGTATAGCAGGAAAAATATATATTTTACCAGTCCTTAGAGGTGGACAGATTTAATGTTATAAATAGTAGCAGGAATAGTTAAAGACAAGCCAAGGTCAAGGAATACAAAAGGCAGCAAGGCGATAAGACAAGCCAAGGTCAATAACCAATAAGCAGTAGTAGAATAAACACACTCTCATTCTACTAGAGATCACGACTGGGCACAGAATTCCAGGTGGACTGAATTTAGATAGCCCAAGCCTCTGACATTATATGAGCAATATACTAATGTTATTGGCCTGCAACAGCTTAATGGCCTTAAGATTGAAACATCTCAATGAGCTCTGGAATGATGCCTGGAATTACACAATGTGCAGACATTCTTTTGCCAATTTAATTCAATATTTTTTTTTTCACATGCACATTGAACTTCTGCTGAGTAATTTCATAAAGTTACTATAGATTAACTAATGTATGTTACTACAGTAAACAAATTATAAATCCCTCCATTGAGTGCTACAACATCCCATAAATACCTATGTCAAGTTTTTGTGATGCTACATATCCATTTCTGTTTATCAGCAGTGGATTCCCCCAGTACATGTCACTATGACATCAGCAAAGGGATTGTTCCAGGTAACACAGTACAGAGCACTCTAAAAAGGATATTCACAAAACAAACAAATTTTGTCTGGATGGACTCAATCTGGTGAAAATGACTGAATTTTGACCACATGGAAATTTAAGTATTTAACAAACCATAATCAAAATGTAAAATATATTTAATTACTGGTATAATTTTTATTCATTGGCTATTGAATTACATTGATGTGAAGTGAGGGACTTCAAATAAGCATTTGCAAGAATCAGCTCTCCGTAATGAATGTTTGGAGATACAGAATATAAGGATTCTTGTGTGGGGCTATACCACTTTTAGAATATCCTGACAGACAAAAAAAGCTATTAACAACTCGGATCAATAATGAAACAAAGCTTAGCATAACAAGAAAGATGAACTACATGGGAAAGGTAATTAAACTCCTTCAAGTCAACTGAAACCCCACAAGATCACTATAATAAGCGTCAAATATTTTTTCTATAACTATTACATTACTTAAAGGTTCAGTTTTAACATGTTTTTAATATTTTCTTAACATTTATGTTTAATTGTTGTTTCACTGAAAGCTTATTGGCCCACATGAACACAAACCTACAATAAACAAATTAGCTCAGAATACACTATTGTTCAGATTTTAAGAAATGCCTAATCACACACTAACTTTGCAATAGAACAAGTCATTTAAAATATGCATTGATCCAATATTCCCTTATTATGAAGGAGAATGTCACTTTTCACCTTTCTCCCATTATTAATATGCAAGGGGAATACAAGAATGCAAGGAGCACATGTTAAAATGTAAAATTAAGTGAACAAAGAAGAAAGGGTCATCTATCTTTCTATTCCCAAGTCATTGGTGTTGGTATTGTATAAAATGCTATGTAAGAGGGCAATGGTGGACAGAGGATGAACATGTTAGATGTTACAAGATTATTGACAATTATTAGTTTAGTGCAGTGTATTTGTAACTATTTCTGGATAGTTGGACTATTTTGGCCTAAAATTAGAATTTCACTTTGAATTCCTGACAATTCTCACTTTAGTAAATAATCCTGATATTAACTATATTAACGCATGTAGGCCTATATATTGGTCCCTAAGAGTTATAAATAAAGACATTTGCACGGCTTAGAAGTTAGGAAGTATATATGGCAAGATCTTGCTGCATGAGCAAGAGTGTTGATTTCTGATTTTCATTCTTTTATTGTAGTAAAGCTATAATTAGAAATTTGAGATCATCACTACTTTGGGAATAAATAAAGCTGCCAAATTCTGCAGCAAGGTAAACTCATCAAATATGACCTGTATAGGTGGCTCAAGATATTATTATCCAGTACATGCTTGAGTGAGGCTAGGTGCTGTCTAAACAAAGGTTTATAGGGAACTAAAACTAAATTTAAATGGTACAAATAGGTTTGTTATTTAAAAGGAGAATACAACAACTTGTGATTACGTTTTTTGAAAAGTAAATGGTTGTCAAGCAACCAAGTACTTGGTGAGATCATCTGATACAAATAATGCTACTCTAACATTTCAGATATACGCTGTATTAAGTGTTTTTTTGTAAACTTCTGCAATAAAACAATGATATACAATGTTTTCCACATCTCTTTTTTTATAAAGGAAATGTCACATGGTTCTAAAACGAGAGATGTTCTGAACTTAAAGCTGATATTAGATTCTTCACTTCTTCCACTTATATGAAAAGATTGTTCTACTTCAAAAGAACATCTATTTCTAATACATTATTTAGCACTGTGAGTCATGACTATTACTGTGCTAAACGAGAGATTTCATAAGAACATCAATAGTCTTGGTAAGTCGTAGTCTTCTTGACATATGACTACAGTGGAACTTAATAGTTTTCTATTACAATACCCATTCATGCACATTTTTCGACTCTGGAAATATTCATATTTTCTTGGTCAAAAGAATGTATATCTGTGAAATCTTAAATGGGTGAGTTTTCAAAGGAAAACCAAGAGCTGATATAAAAGTTTAAATAATGTAAAGTGAACTGTTTGTGTTTGCGAAAATTATAGAAAGATTTTAGAAATACGTAAATTACTACATTGTTTCCATAATACCACTGAGAGATATTTCAAAGTATATCTAAATGGGATCATTTTGACTTAAACAGATGCATTTCACCAAGTTAAACAATAGCATACACAAGAAAAGATATGCATGCCTTCTGCCTGAATACATTTAGATGCTCTGTTGGAAGTTACAGTATGCGTCCAATCATTGTACTGCATGCTCATCATTTTTTTTTTCAATTTAAAATGAACACAGCACTAGTTATTTATAAATACAGATCTTATTAAAAATTAGAGTAATTTACCAATGGTACAATTGTTTCTTCCTAGCTGCTCAAATGCTGTTTTTATTAAACTCAAGATTATTCTCTCATTTAGCATATATCTCTCAGTTTCGTCCCTACAATTTGTGCAAGTTCACAACTTAAAGACACCCATGACACCTTTGTCTCCTATGATAAATATTCATCACATTTACCATCCATAACACGTTAGATATAAATTAATCATTCTGTATTAAAATATAATACAGGGAATTTCAGAATATTAAAAATATTAGTGACTAAACAAGAAAAGGGAGATAACAGTGTTGTACACTGACGCCACTGACTCCCCTAGAAAGTTACAATCCATAGAGTATACCCATAGAGTATAAATCCATAGAGTATAAATATAGAAATAGCTGATCGGCCGTGGGTCTGAAATAGATCCAGTAGGTGCACTCTGATGATACATCTAGGCTGTGATAATATTATGGCCACTATAGATCTCAAGGGATAGAAACAAGATTCAGGATGGGAGTCCCCTACATATTTTATGTATGCAGAATTTAATTCTGCACATGAACAATCTCCTGGATTCCCTGATGACTGATTGGTATATGTGAATAATACTTATTTTTTAGATGTGCCAAAGATCCATTTTTGGAAATCATGTGTGCTCTCTGTAAAGCACACATAATCTACATATCTCCAGTGTAGATATGTAGATCTATCACATCTGCACTGATATATAATGACAGACATAGTATGTTATCCTAAGAATAACATCGATATCCGATGATAAGCAGGGATGTACATATTTCCCGCCTCTATATGATCGTAATTTTAGCCGGTGAAGAGAGACATCAGGGCGAAGGGGGCAGTACGAACCCACATTGATTTAAGGCCCCGCCCCAATACGCCATGATGATCTATGATAGGCCAGGTGAAACCGGAGGCGGGGTTATATGTTGTTTATATCCGGTCCTGTCCCTCTATGTCGGGAGCTCTTGACAAAGGCGTGATAGCACGTCGAAACGCGTGTCGAGCGTTCCTCTGTGCCAATCTGTTTTTAATGCTGGAGGACTTAGCTGATTATATGGAGTGTCTCATACAGATTGGGGGACGTTGGTCAAGCTAGTTTGACAGGCTGCCTTGAAGCAGCAGTGGGAGATAGAGAGAATATGTCTGTGAACATTCTGAGCTAATAGGAGGTTTTTAGTTCAGGTGTAGTAGCACTGTCTCTTGATTTGGCGAATAGGCAATCTTTAACTATAGGTGATATATACTTGAAGATTCACCTCATTTATTTTGCTAAGCACCTGCCTTTTTTCTTTTTTTCTTTTCATGACTACATAGTTAGTCATAACCCTCCTCTCAAAAATACACAGACTCTGTCTGGTCTCGTTTACACTGTCTGATTAATGATATTAAGACTCCCACTATACTACCCCCTCTCCGGGGCACTCTGAGATTAACAGGAGGTGTGCACATGTGGAACTTGCAACATTACTAATTTGAATGTAGCAGTTTCACAAGCAATTTACTTTGTTATCTTGATACTCTACACAGTATCAAATACAGAAACTTTCTGTTGGAGATAAATATAGAACCTGCCCACATAAGCTACGTTCTTGATTAGAATAGCATCATAGAGTGTAGTGGGGATGTATAGACTTGGTATCTTAAGCCTCTTATTCTGTCAGTAGAGTGATCTCCATTTATAGCTTTATTAGTTACTTTTTGCCACACGATATAATATTTGAAGTATTATATGTATTTAAGTATTTGGAAGCTGTGTATTCCATACAATTATACATCAGCCATTCTTGTGGCTATTTACAACTAAGTCTACCCAACTTTTAAAGGTATACTACCACTTTTTTTCTCACTATAGACTTTTCACACATTTAGAAGTTTTCACTTATAGTTAGTTTGTATATATTTATGTTTTTGGCTTAATAAAAGGTTGTACCATTATATATGAATTTGTACTTGGAGGAGTGGACATCCACCCGCATAATAGCGGAGGGAGTAACCACCCCACCTTATCCTTTCTTCTTTTTCAATATTAGTGACTAATTGGCGAAAGAAGAAGAGTCTCTCCTGCACTTTCCTCTGGAACTTGTCAGCAGATGATGCAGCCACTCAAGTGCTGGCTTTGCCACCCTCCATGAGTTCCGTTCTGTCCGCCGGTCCCGGGGGTGGTTTGAAACTTCTACGTAAGGAAGGAAGCAGATCTCGCTGCTTTCACCAAATGTTATGGAGCTCCCAACCGATTACCTCCACCAAGTCCACTTCTTCACTGCCACATGGGACTCTGAAGCACTCCAGACCCAGTAACTGAAGCTTGACTGGGGTCTCTCAGGGACTCTTCCACACGTCCTGTGGGTAGCTACATATTTATCAGTTTACTTTGATTAGTTGGGACAGAGTACTGTGTAAGCATTAATTTATGCGATGGTCAATAACAACCACATGTTCAGCAGGTTAGTGCCTGTGCTATGTCTTTTTGGACTGTTTGTGTTTTGTGTGCATAATCAGCAGATGAAAAGACCTTCACTTATATTTAGAAAAACAAATGTTTTGGTTTCTTCACATTAAAAGTACTATTAACAAAATAACCATTCCTCACTCCCCTATGTATAATTTTGAGTTCTTCTAGAAGTACACATTTTAATATAGAATTTAATATAACTTAATTTAAAAAATATATTTCTTATTTTTTATTATTATTAACACTAAAATCACAGATAAGTTGGGCAACTCTATTAAACAAATTAGTTTTCTTTGTATTTTAGGAGATCTTATATAAATATATACACACACACACACACATATATACAGTTGCAAGAAAACGTATGTGAACCCTTTGGAATGATATGGATTTCTGCACAAATTGGTCATAAAATGTGATCTGATCATCATCTAAGTCACAACAATAGACTATCACAATCTGCTTAAACCTGATTGAGATGCTGTGGCATGACCTCAAGAAAGCGATTCACACCAGACATCCCAAGAATATTGCTGAACTGAAACAGTTCTGCAAAGAGGAATGGTCAGGAATTACTCCTGACCGTTGTGCACGTCTGATCTGCAACTACAGGAAACGTTTGGTTGAAGTTATTGCTGCCAAAGGAGGTTCAACCAGTTATTAAATCCAAGGGTTCACATACGTTTTCCACCTGCACTGTGAATGTTTACATGGTGTGTTCATTATAAACATGGCAACATTTCATTCTTTGTGTGTTATTAGTTTAAGCAGACTGTGATTGTCTATTGTTGTGACTTAGATGATCAGATCACATTTTATGACCAATTTGTGCAGAAATCCATATCATTCCAAAGGGTTCACATACTTTTTCTTGCAACTGTATATATATATATATATATATATATATATATATATATATTTGTTGTGCAGTTACAGGCAATAAGGTAATTGTAAGTTTGAGTATATATTGCTCTCTTATACAATTGCATAACACGATTAATCAGATTAAATATATGCTGAGTTACACTCATAGAAAAACATTGCAAGACATTGACAAGATTTCTAAAAATACCAAGCCTTAGGTCACAAACATATTGATGTATTGGTAAAACATAAGAACTAAACCTGGGCTACTAAAAGGAAATAAAATATAAGCAAGAATACTGCATATGCACAGCTTGGTTATGTGGTGACGTTATATGTCCCAAAAGAAGAACAGTCCTTTGACACTGCAGGGTGCCTGTGGGGCAGTCCAAGTCACAGAACAAAGTCTACCATATGCTGCCCAAAGACTGAGCAGATTCCCCCAATATTGCAGGAAGTCTGAAAACAAGAGTAGACATGTATCCGAATAAAAAGAGATTTGACTGTGTCAGTACAACTGGTTCTCCAGCCATCAGATAGGTTATTGGCCCCTTTCCTCTGAAACATGAACAATAGCAGTACAAGTGGCAAACTCCCATTTGTGAGCTAGATAATGGGTGCTGGGGTCTCCATGATTGTGGAGAGATGTAAGCAAGCACATTTGTGTTGGTAAGCCCGCCTTAGGTGTGAGAGATATTTGGGGGTCGATTCGGAGGTAAGGTTGGTGTCTGCATACATGCCTGGGACTTCATTCGGCAACTGATTCCAGACCAAAAATCTGCAGATAACTGGTCCAGTTTAGCCAGAGTGGCAGTATTTTGAATAGATATTTTCATTCCAATTTTTTTTCAGAAAATATGGAGTTCAGCTTGCATTTTGAGGAAGTGCCAAGATATTTACTTGTTATATCTAAGTGCTAACTTTGAAAAAGAACAGTAACAATAATCAATTTATTTTCATATTTCATGCTGTAGCCATGATAAACTAGACCCAGATCTCTGAGAAATTGTACTCTACAAGTAATACATTACTTTGTCTCCTCAGTAAGCGGTTAAACTAAAGTTGTTCCATGTCATAAGTATTCAAAACAAAATGTACCATATGTTTTAAATTAGCTGCAGATACATTTATGATCAATTAGAATGGTACACATGTTTCGTAGACTGAAACACTTTAATTTTTATGCTTTTTTATAGTGTTATTGCACTCTTCACATCTTGCAATTAGTAGAAAACTACTCAGAAAACTAGAGTACAATAAAAACTTGATTCTTTATACATTGTAGAATATTTTAGCATACAGTATAAAATGAGAAATATGACCTTAATATTCACCAGCCAATGAGTGATAGCTCATTTAGTTTAATAATAAGGAACAAATTGTGCCCACAAATATGTACTAAATAAAAATAGATTTACTTGCACCCTGGGTGGTATTTATGAGTATTCCCCATTCTCTGGTCCCTTACCAGATGCATGCATATTTAAAGTTTGTGCGTAGTATCTTACTATTATAACTATGTACTCATAGAAACATAGAATTTGATGACAGTAAAGAACCATTCGGCCCATCTAGTCTCCCCAATTTTCTAAATAAGTTAGTCCCTGACCTTATCTTATAGTTAGGATGCCTTATGCCTATCCCATGCATGCTTAAACTCCTTTACTGTGTTAACCTTTACCACTTCAACTGGAAGGCTATTCCATGCATTCACTACCCTCTCGGTAAAGTAATACATCCTAATATTATCTTTAATCCTTTGCCCCTCTAATCTAAGATTGTGTCCTCTTGTTGTAGTAGTTTTTCTACTTTTAAATATAGTCTCCTCCCTTATTGTGTTGATTGCCTTAATGTATTTAAATGTTTCTTTCATATCCCACTCTGTCTCGTTTTTTCTCTAAGCTATACAAAGCTACACTCTTCTGCACCATTTAGTTTAGCTCAGACAGAGAGCTGCCGGGTCTCCTGTAACTGAAGATAAGGAAGGGAATGGCTCCCAGCTGAACCAAGGTAAAAAGTCAACCCATTCTAAAGTTTTTTTACCACTAGTAATGGGGGAGGGGGCAGCAGGGCACTCCAGTCACGGTAACCTCTACTGTATATCACAGTGGTTACGGTGCTTGTAGCATTCCTTTAGGCATTTGAGTAAGTTGAGTAAGTGTGATTATAACAGCTCCCTCCAATAATGAGACAAGGCTATGTTTAGAGGGATCAAGAAGAACTGTCTAAACCTTTATTTTACTTGGGACTAGCCCATATGGTTATCACATTAACATTGCTGTGAAAACTCAATAAAATCACAAACAGTCAAACCATATCAGGCAACACACAGTGACTTATCACAACACAATGGCACATTTCCAAATAGGTGGGGGAGACAATAACTAACAGAAAAAAACTCACGTGTCTGCAGAATTAGCAATATGCAAATCTACCCGAATATGCAAATGAACCAGTCGTACTATTCAGGTAGTGCATATTGCTGTTGCTACCAACAGAGGGCACTAGACAAGTTCCATAGCCAAATCCACCTAGTTGGTGGCAAACCTCAACAGTACAGGAGAGCAGGCAATACATTACACAGTACACACTATAAACAATTACATTCCACACACCCTGCACCTATAATGGGTACAGGGTGACTTAAACATAAGAGACATAAAGCAACCTACATAAATAGTCTGTCTGAAGGTAGAATAGGGGCTTTAAAGCCAAATACATCAAAGAGTCATAGTCACAGGGGAGGAGGCTGGGAAGCAGGCCTCACCAGGACCAAGTGGCGAAGGGCACAGCATGTTTGCGCTACGCCCACGACCCAGACTGTCAGTATTGCAAACTCTCTATGGGGATAATGCTTTCACTTTTGATGTTAACAGACCCCCATAATTGGTTAATATTGCCTCTGATGTATACACCCCTAGAAAAATTGTGTTTTATATATACACTGTGCTTGAAAAAAACTTTGAATATTTTTTGATACAGCATCTAAATGGTGTGACTTCATTGAGTATTCTCAGTGGCTGGAGAGATAGGTAAAACAGAAATATCGTATTTGTTTTTGCAGACCAGGTAATTTCCAGCCTCACAGCCACTTTTGGATCAAATCCATTATTTATTTACAAGTTTTGAAACTCCCAGGTGCCTTTGAGCTTTAATAAGTAGCCTTATATATTTTTTGCTACAGTTGATATTGCCAAATAAAATGCCAAATACACATGTGCGTCGCGGGGTTAATCAGGGGTCAGATCGCGGCGCGATTAGCACTGACCGCGAGGGCATTTAGCAACAGCTGTTGCTGTGCCCTCATGGGTTTTTCAAACAGGGGTCCACGCGGACAGTACTCTGATTGGAGCACTTGTCCGTGAGGGTACTCTGAGGCGGGAAAAGCGAGGTATATAGGGCGCCCTGAGGTAAGTTTTAGGCGCCAGAAGAAAGAAGAAATACCCTGAAGGAAGAAGTATTTACCCCTTTCTGGAGCTGTTTTCTTTTCTCCCCCTCACAGTAAGTTCTTTTTATCTGTCTGTGTTTAGCCATGGAACATTTAATTGAGGATGTGAAGAGGAGGGCATTTAGCAGCTGCTGAATGGCTAATGCAGTGCCTTTTTGACTGCCACTTCCTGTTAAATGGATTCACGCCCATAGGATGACTCTGTGGACATTACAGTGCCTGAGGAGGAGGAAGCTGCTAAAGGGGATGATTCAGAGGAGGAGCATCAGATGTCTGTCTACCTGAGTGACAGAAGTTTACTTCATGGAAGAAAGAAGAGGATTT
Source organism: Pelobates cultripes (assembly GCA_933207985.1). Taxonomy (NCBI): domain Eukaryota; kingdom Metazoa; phylum Chordata; class Amphibia; order Anura; family Pelobatidae; genus Pelobates; species Pelobates cultripes. The sequence continues at coordinate 290,890,610 of OW240912.1, forward strand.
CCAAGTCAAGACTGATTTATTCTCCTTCATCCACCAGAGGGAGCAGGAAGACCAAAGCTGCAGGGAAAAGGAATAGAATATCCTGTGAGGCTGCGGAATTGGGGCAAGTACCGGTCATTTAAGTCGGTGAGAAAGCTGACACCTCGCAGACTACGCCCGCGGAGCGTATGGACAATTCATCTGGTGAGTATATTCTCTGGGGTTTCTCCCGAAGCTAAGCTGGGGGAAGCCCTGGGAATTTTTATTAAATCTATGCAAGGTAAAATTGGTAGTCCAGCTATGGCTTGGTTACAGGATAGTTTAAATTATAAATTATAAAACTGCACCTGTCAGTTTAATTACTAGGTCTGACAGGAGCAGTATGACTATTAGTGAGGCTTGTCCGGAGGAATCTATGGCATGTGAAGCTTCACCTCTGAGTATCACTTATCGAATTGCAAAAAAAAATAAAAACTCTTAATGATTAATATGTGAATATTCTCTAACTACTATTAACTTTTAACCCCTTAAGGACACAACTTCTGGAATAAAAGGGAATCATGATGGAATATTTCCGTTATGTGTCCTTAAGGGGTTAAAGAATTTTGTCAAGGCAAGATAAAGATGAGAACAAGAAAAGGCCTGTGCCCCATTCTTTTAATAATTGGCTTTAGGCATTGAAAACTGTAATTTTGCTAGTGTTTATTAGAGCGTCATTCAGATACTGCTAGCGTTCTTTTTCAACATTTAGATGCTATTTTGGAGGCTTTCAAGCATTTTGGTTGTCTAGCTTGGTTTAATTATGATGACATTTTTCGTCAGTAATTATCGGTGCATAAGAGTTTGAAATGGTTAGGAAGAATGTTGGCTCCTGAGTTCGCATTATGTTGCCAAGCGGGATTCTTCGGAATCAGTTCAGACCGCAGTCTCAAGAAAGTGGGTTACAGCTACCCCCAAAGGGGTGTTGTTAGTAGTTTAATGAGTCGCAATGTAAATGACAGAATTCTTGCACGTTTAGAGAATACAAAATCTGCTCCACTATTGAAGATGCTATCCAGACAAGCAGATAGCGCAGCTAATGAAAGAAGGTTTCTTATTTGGTTTTAGAATTCCTGTTTATCAGTTCATCTGTTCAGTTGTTTAAAAAAATCTTAGTTCAGGTAAATTAAATAGTAGTTTTGTTAGAGATAAAATTGATAGAGAAATAGCTTTAGGTAGAGTTGAAGGCCCGTTTTCTGTTGAGCCTACAAGAAGGGTATATCATTGAATGAGGAGGTGGATGCTTCCATTATGTGTCCTATAGCTCATTTAATGGTGCGCTGCAGTAGGTTAAAAGGTATGAGCAGAGTGCTCTTATGTCAAAGGTCGACACTGAGGTAGCATTTAGACTACTTCCTGTACATCCCAACTGTTTTGGTTCTTTAGGTTTCAATTTGATAAATGTATGACTATGGGTTGCTTGCTTCTTGTTTTATTTTGTTAGTTTTTTCAAGTTTTCTGAATGGGTTCTTAATCAGGATTCTGGTTTACATTCGGTTATTCATTATTTGGATGATTTCATTTTCAATGTAAAGCCGAATCTTCAGATTGCTTGCATTTGCTGCAGATTTTCATGTCCATTGCTCAGCATTTTGGTATTCCATTGGCAAAGAAAGGACAGTTTGATAATTTTTGATTCCGAGCGGCTGGAGTTTCGTTTGCCCGAGGATAAGATTATCAGCATGAAGCATGACATTTTGCACTTATTAGAGGTTAGCAAAACGTTGGTAGGTATATTGCAATCTGTGTTAGGTGTACCAAATTTTGCTTCGAGAGTAATGCCTATGGCTGGAGCCTTTTCCAGACATTTGTCAAGAGTTATAGCTGATTTAAAAAAAAAAAAAAAAAAATCTGCATCTTTATGTTGGAATTTGTAGAGAGATCAGGGAAGATTTACAGGTATGTAATGAATTTTATGCAACTTTAATGGTTCCATGATTTGGCAAAGTGATTTTATATCTAATTGTTTTTTGGATATTTTTACGGATGCAGCTGGGTTTCAAGGTTTTGACATTTACTTTCATGATAAATGGGCAGCAGCTGTGTGGCCCCAGTCGTGGGAAGAGTATGGTTGGACAATGATGATTACTCTTTTGAATTGTTTATGATAGTTGTAGCTTGAGGTTTGGGGCGCTGAATTGGCTAACAAACAGGATCAATTTGCATTGTGACAACTTAAGGGTGGTTTGGGTATCAATTCCCTTAGGGCTAAATGTATCCCAGTGATCAATCTATTGAGACGTCTGGTTTTATTTGCTCGGTCATTAATATATGGGTACGCTGAGCATGTAAGGGTATAAGTAATCATATAGCTGCCGCTTTGTCCCGTTTTAATTTCACTCTTTTAGGTCCCTTCCACTTGGGAGTATACCTGAAGGCTTAGAAAGAATGGCAACATTTTATGCTTAATTTAATTAGGGACGCAACTGATCCTACTTTACAGGATGCAATTCAATATGTGAAGTAAAAAAAAAAAAAAAATCGGGCAGGCGTATTCAAGTTTTTGTTTTAAAGGACCCCCTTTGGAGTATTTCCTTTTTCTTCAAAATACTGGGAAAGAAGTCTGTGTTTAAGGAATTCATGATTCAGCAGTTAACAGGAGCATGGACAAAGAATGCGCTAGTTCATGGTAACAGGTCCCCTATCTCTTTTTAGCTGTTGGGCAATTGATTTAAAATTTGAGCTCCATTTGTAAAGATACATTTGAGACCCAACTCTTTACGACTGATTTTATATTAGCAATTTCTTTTGGAGCTTTCAGGTTCGGTGAGTTAGTTTCTGCTGATAAGTTTTGCCATTCAGGTACATAATTTAAGGATATTGTTTTTACAAAATGAATGTTTTAAGTATTTTATTAAGTAGGTCGAAAACCAATCAGCTTGGGAGAGGTCAATGGGTTCAATTGAGAGCTATACACCATTGGTTATGTCAAGTTAAGGCTGTTAAGGCTTATCTAAATATTCGCCCAGAAGCACAGGGCAGTTTTTTGATACACCGGTCAGGAGTTTCTCTTTCTAAATTTCAATTTTGTAAAGTTTGTTCAGTTATCATGTAAAAGTCTAAGTTTTAATGATAAGAGGATTACTTCTCATTCCTTTCATATAGGTGCTGCAACTGAAGCTGTGGTAAATGGTCTCGGATGAAGTGGTTAAAAAGTTGGTCGATGGTCCTCGAATGGCTTTAAAATTTATGTTAGACCCTGATGATTTTATTATACTGACTTGTTTCTTTCTGTTTCAGATACGAGACCTGTGGTTGTTCGGACAGTAGGCCATTCTCTCGTCCACTGGGCATATATGAGAGCGGTGGGTAGGTCATTTGGCAAGAACTTAATTTTTGATAATGAGTCTGTTTTAATTTATTGGATTTGTGTAAGTGGTCTATTAAGAGAAAATGTTTTCCAGTTATTACAAAGTGGTGTTGGCCAAATCCCTTGGCATGTAATGAAATGTCACTATGGTGGTAATGATAATATGGTGGTAATGATGTGGGCCTGGTCAAATCAGTAATTTTGTTCAATCAGTTTAAGGATGATTTGCTTCATTTTAAACAAATGTTCATTGGATCGCTGATTATTTGGTCTGAAATAGTCCCAAGATTAATTTGGTTGCGCAATGCGTTAGAGCGTTAGAAAGAGTTAGGCGCAATCTTAATAAAGCCATGGAGAAATTTATGCCATCAATTGGTGGATTTTATTTTTGCCATGTGGATAGGGAGGGTCAATGTGAAGGATTTTGTTTAAAGGACCACTATAGTGCCAGGAAAACATACTCGTTTTCCTGGCACTATAGTGCCCTGAGGGTGCCCCCACCCTCAGGGTCCCCCTCCCGCCCGGCTCTGGAAAGGGGAAAGGGGTTAAAACTTACCTTTTTCCAGCGCTGGGCGGAGAGCTCTCCTCCTCCGATCCTCCTTCTCTCCTCCCTGTCGGCTGAATGCGCACGCGCGGCAAGAGCTGTGCGCGCATTCAGCCGGTCGCATAGGAAAGCATTATCAATGCTTTCCTATGGACGCTGGCGTGCTCTCACTGTGAAAATCACAGTGAGAAGCACGCAAGCGCCTCTAGCGGCTGTCAGTGAGACAGCCACTAGAGGAAATAGGGGAAGGCTTAACCCATTCACAAACAGCAGTTTCTCTGAAACTGCTATGTTTATGAAAAAATGGATTAACCCTAGAAGGACCTGGCACCCAGACCACTTCATTAAGCTGAAGTGGTCTGGGTGCCTAGAGTGGTCATTTAAGGAATGGTTTCCATTTGTCTGATGTTGGTTTGGATATTTTTGAATAATGATTTGCAGTGCATGATTGATAAGGCCGTGGTTTGGTCCGGTGGGCTGCAGCATTAGTTGCATGCTGCAGCGTGTGGGGTTGAGGTCACCTGCCTAATTTAAAGGGGGGTGGACTAGCTGAGTTTATGATCATTTGGTTGAAGTTCTGGCTAATAGGGCGGAACTCTGGTGAGTTATGTTTTAATTCTCTGGGGGTTTAAATACCGGAGATGTTTCGTTAATGCTCTGGGGGTTTTAAAAACTGGAGATGGTTTGGTTATAAAGTTATTAAGTGTTGGTTGTATTATTTTAAAACTAAATAAAAGACCACAGCCTTTTCTGCAGCATTTCTGAGTCGGTGTGTTATTTATTATTATGTATCTATATGATTGTTTCATTGTTTATTATTGGTATTTGCTATTTATCAGTCTGATTTAACCCCTGCTGAGCACATGGTTTTCCAGCAAATCAAAACAGGCATTCATATAAAAAAAGGGGAACATGTGACAAGATGCTTCACTCTGCTTGCAGACTAAATTACAGAGATCCTGGTCAACTCACCACAATTCATATGCCCAAGTGTAAAGGCCAATAGTGTTACATCCACTAAACAAACCCACTACAACCTGGGCATTAGCTGTTTCTATGGGAATGCACCTGTGTGAACTGATGTTAAGTAATTACATAGTATCTAGGTTGAAAAAAAGACTCAAATTTAACAAGTTCATGCTTTTAAAGACTTTCATGCTGTTCATCCAAAAGAAGGCACCCTCCCTTCCCCCCCAATAGAAAATTCTGCATCTTTATTATTCTTACTGTAAATAATCCTTTTCTCAAAAATTACTTTATTCTAGTCTCAGTAGGTAAAATGTTGTCTATTGTTTATTCCTGCTAATTAACAGGTTATCCCTTAGCAGTTTATACTGACCAGGTATGTATTTATATAGTGCTTTCATGTTAAAAGCCAATTCCCTTTTCATCTTATCAGGAAACTATGAATATTGTATCACAAATGTGATTAAGCCCCAGTCAACCACGAGATTGTGCAAGGGTCCCTGTACTCCCGGCTGTGTTTACTTAAATATTTGTGTCTTTGATAAGATAAAACAATTCTATTTTCTGCTTATTAATTCCTAGAAACATTCAAGAAACAGATTCACTTCACTGGATGTCTCTGAATATGTTTTATGGATTTAGATCACCCAACACAATAGAAAAATAAATTTTCTTTTCTTAATTTATCCCTGTCATGCCCCATTCTATTACTTAGCAGCAAACCTCAAAATGTGTTGTAAACCTCTATTGAAGAGATTATTAGATGTAATTTACCAATTCACAAAGATTGCTTAGATTAAAACATGTCTGCTTTTTTTTTTTATTACATGACAACATCACATGATAAAATCAGTTTCAGACATTATCCTCAATATTAGATGCTAATGAACTTAGATCTATAACTCATTCAGTGACTGATAGGCCTGTAAATTGTTTGGACACTTTTAGGTGATCTTTTTTTTTTTTAGATCTATAGTCCTGCCGAGATAGATTCCAAGAGTAATAACTAAATTTGAGTGTCTCTGTAAACCTCAAATGGCATTAAAGAAGCCTTTATCACAGATGTACTCGATAATACAAAATTGAACCTCTGGGCAGGTCCCCTCTTTTATGAAAGCGTGGGAGGCGGCGCTCCATATTCAACTTATCCGGTGAGGTAGTTCAGTTGGTAAAGTCCCTGACTACAAAGCCTGTTCAAAAATGCAAGGTCATAGGTACAAATCCCGAGGTCAATAAAATGAGTACCATCAATTGGTAATATTAATATCTATTACTATTCAGCTGCCGATTTGGTTAATTCTTAAAACATGCGCTGAAAAACACTGAGTCCCATGGGGAGAAAGGCGCTATATAAATACTAGTTATTATTATCATCCCAATAGAATGGAAGTATATATATATACATATACATATATATATATATATATATATATATATATATATATCTACATATACATATATATATCTACATATACATATATACATATATATATATATATCTACATATACATATATATATCTACATATATATATATATATACACATATACATATATACATAGCCTCAGAAACTCTGAGAAACCATTCTAAATAAATAATTAAATAAATGGAATTTACTTATATGATCTTTTCCTGTAGTTACTGCATATCTGGCCTTGAATCCACCCTTGGCGATAGGTTATTGCACCATTTACTTCAGTGGCAGTTGGAATTATTTGGGATCATTTGCTATATGAGCTGTCATAAATTGCAATTTTTATGTTTTAATAGTCAACCAATCCCTCTTTAATTGCTCTTAATTTTTTTTTATTGAGCTATTGATTCTGTGAAGGCAAGAAATTGTAGGCACGCAAGCCGCAATATAAACAAACGTATCAATAAGACAAATATATACATTTTACAAGGGTTCAATTACTTTGTCAGCTCAGTGGCTAACATAGGGTCCAAAACCACCAGATAATGGAAATCAGTGTGGTAGCATGATATGCAGATCGCTCCCCAGTATTAGCTGCTACCTGAATTTTCCTTTGTTATATTAGTTAAGCCAGGGCTATGTGAGAAGTTCAATCCTTCCCTTCACTTACAATGAAAATAAGACCTACTAGAGAGAATAGCATGTAGAAAGATAGTGTATAAGTAGATGACGAGAAAATAAACAAGAAGGAATTCTCTCACCCGGGCGGTCGAGCACTCCCACGAGCCTACCATGTCTCCTGTCTGTTCAAGCATTACAAATCACGCGCCACATAAAAAAAAAATGGTTGCCAGGCCTCAGTGTGTTTGGAACCAGTCCCGAGCAAAGAAGCATGCAGCGCCTCAACTACCCGTAAATCCTCCACCCCGGGCTGGCGCGACCACTAGGCTAGTTAGGCATTAAAAAATAAAGCAAGGATAACGATAGAGGGTAATGAAATGCAAGGATATGCACAAAACCATTACGTCATGACACAATCAATATTTTTCAACACTTTTGTTATTCCACCTCCTCCAACATATATACAATATGAAATTAACATTCAGGACCTTTCGTGAAACAGAGGACAGGAGTCAAAGTCGTTACACTCCCCTCAATGCAGTAACATCTATTTCCGAAGGTTAATATCACTATAACAAGTTACCAAATATAGCAACAGATATATGAAAACAACACCAACAACCAATTAGTATAGGGGATTAATGAGGAAAAAATCATGGTGGAGATGGGTTCATAGGTAAACATTGGTGCAATAAAAAAACCTTTGTTCACAATACCCAGATCCTTGCTCTATTTCTTTTCCCCCCTTTTTCCTTCCCCCCATACCCCTTCACTTCCTGTGTGAGCATCCACCTCCTATACTTGAGCCGGGGTGGGCTAGCCCCCTCCATCCGGAGGGCGCCAGATCACTCCTTACAACAATATGCAATATCCTGTATGGTAGACCACATGGACAAAACACATGGGTCCAACACGGGTGCCAATACTGGTTGGATGTCTGAGCGTAAGCAAAAGAAAAAAAAAAGGATAAATACAGCAGCAACAAAGCAATAAATACTAAAGAAAATAAAATAGATTAAAAAAAAAAACCCAGACACATACAGTAAACATGCCTAAAACCACAGGTAGCACAGATTCCACGTGAAGCATCCGCCATGTCCCAAAAATCCCACCCAAAGAAAACAAAACAAAAAAAAGAATAAAGGGCAACACCACCCTATATCCTGGTAGGCGTCCCCCGGTATAAGAGAATAAGGCATGCAGATAGTCCAATCGTCCGGTGCGCAGTAAAGGCCCAACCTGAGTGTGGGCCATGGAGAGAACCCCAAGGTACCCCAACAAAATAATGCAAGAGGTGTCCTCTTTAGTGCAGGCTCACAAAAAAAATGTTGCAAATATTTAAAAAGAAAAAAAGGCAACAGCTCCCTGTAACATAGGCTTAACCCGGCATAGCAAAGGAAGGCATGTAGCAAAGGAAGGCAATTGACATCTTTGTGTTGTTAGACAGTACAGGAAAGGTGCTGCCATGCAATATACAAAATCCCTAGTTTCCATTAGGGGAATCAATTAGCTAATGAAAGTACAGGTAGTTCATTCACAATTATTACTCCATTAGTTATACCATTCCAACATCATGTCAATTACGCATAATGTAGATCAGTACTTTTCTGTAATTACCTGCTTGAATTTAGAAACATTGGATCTTCATGTATAAAGAGTGCCATAATCTAGTTTAATTTTGTTCGTTGTGTTTTCATTTTACTCCTTTTTAAGTTTGCTGCACCAAGATTTAGCTCTTTGAGCTCTCACCCACATTCTCAGATCCATAGCTGAACACTCGTGCTTGTTGCTTTTACTAAGATAACAGGTTGTTATGATGCACCTTAGTCATACTTTTCTTTATCTAAAAATAGGCCTGATTATTCGGTGTATGACTATTAACATAATCTTATATATAATATAAGTCCATAATGTTGCTGTGATAATTCTCACCACAGTGATAAACTATGCTAATGAAATGTAATATTGTACATTACTGTCTATCTTTACTGTATTTTTTATGAGTGTCAATAAAAAAATGAATATAAACGAAAACAAAAAAACATTATATAACAACACAACTGCACTAGTTTACTTTATTTGGATTCACCAAGTTTTTGTGGTATGGTTACATGTTAATCAATTTAAAGTTAATTTTAGGTCAGAATAGCTGAACTAAAGACATATATGACTTGGATCATTTTTCAACATAGACTCCTGTGGCCTAAAATGTAAAAATCACTTTTAATTTCTGACAATTCTTACTTTAGTAAATAAACCTGTAAATGTAGTAAGTAGAGCGTGGGAGGTCTCCATCCTCAGCAAAGACCACACACTGCACCACTGACTTATGACAGACAAGTGACCTATCCAATTCAATTTATCAGACATGTACAAATATTACCACTGTTAACCCCTTAAGGATGGCAAACGTTCAATACTGTCCTTAAGGAAGTGGTCCTAAACACCACAGGATGGCACAGGACGTCCTTGGGGACTAACCTGTCCCTGCTGATCTCCCGCCTGTGATCGCGATAGGAAGACTTGCTTGACAGCAAAGGCAGTCCCCCCACAGCTGATCCAGCCCTCCCGGGTCATGTGATCATGTGATATATTCTGAAGTAAATTTTATATATATTCTAAAGTTACATACAGTATATAATAAAAAATATAATAAAATCAATACATAAAAATAATAAATACAAAAATACAAACAAACAATATATATTTATATATATGTGTGTGTGTTTATGCATATTAACCCCTTAAGGACCGAGGATGGTTCAGGACTGTCATCGGCATTTTTGCATTGCCGACCGATGACGGTCCTGAACCGTCCTAACAGTGCAATGTACTTACCCGATCGCCGTCGTTCCCCCGGCGGAGATCGGCAGTGCTCCCGTTGTAGGGAGACTGCCTGCAGCCCAGACAGTCTCCCCATGGCGGATTAGGACCCCTGTGGCCATGTGATCGCTCAACAGAGCGATCACATGGTCACAATAGGTGTCCATGTGTCTGCCTGCAGGGGGACTGTCTGTGCTGACAGGCAGTCTCCCTACTAGTGTAAAATAAAAATAAAAATTAAAGTTAATGTTAATAAAAAAAAATATATATGTGTATATATATATATATATATATGATATATAGACATATATGATATATGTCTATATATAATGTCATACTAAGTGTATTTTTATATTAATAAGTACATATATTAAAATAAAAATACACTTATAATTAAATTACATAATATATATTAACTATATATATTGTATATATATATATATTATTATAAAATACAAATAAGTAGATTAAGTTAAATAAAAAAAAATTGAAATAAAAATTGAAAAACAAATTATATATCTATATGAAATTTTATTCTAACTGTATTTTAATATTAAAATATATATAATTATATCAAAATACACTTAAAATGAAATTGTATATATATCTATGTATATATAAATAAATAAAAATAATATGAAATATACATGTCTATATACAAAATTACATCATTATATAAATATACACGTAGACTTCAAATATATAAATATGTATATATATTTAAATTCTACATGCGTATTTATGTAATATTTTTACATAATTAAGTAATTTTATTAATTGCAATTTGAGGGACCTGCCTGCCGACCCAGGCCGAAAGTCCAGAGAATTTAATTTGCTAGCACTGTATTTTACCCTGTAACTTTCTATGACACCCTAAAACCTGTACATGGGGGGTACTGTTTTACTCGGAAGACTTCGCTGAACACAAATATTAGTGATTCAAAACAGTAAAACATATCACAGCGATGATATTGTCAGTGAAAGTGACTTTTTTTGCATTTTTCACACATAAACAGCACTTTTACTGATGATATAATTGTTGTGATACGTTTTCCTGTTTTGAAACACTAATATTTGTGTTCAGCAAACTCTCCCAAGTATAACAGTACCCCCATGTACAGATTTTATAGCGCTTTTGAAAGTTACAGGGTCAAATATATGGGTCAAATATTTTTACATTGAAGATGGCCAGGTTGGTTACGTTGCCTTTGAGGGTGTATGTTAGCCCAGGAGTGAGAATTAACCCCATGATGGCATACCATTTGCAAAAGAAGACAACCCAAGGTATTGCAAATGGGGTATGTCCAGTCTTTTTTAGTAGCCACTTAGTCACAAACACTGGCCAAAATTAGCATTCAATTTAGTTTTTTACTTTTTTCACACACGAACAAATATGAAGGCTAACTTTGGCCAGTGTTTGCGACTAGGTGGCTACTAAAAAAAACTGGACATACCCCATATTGAATACCCTGGGTTGTCTACTTCTGTACATCTGGGGTGTTATTCAGAGATTTATGACAGATAATAGTGTTACAATGTCACTATTGATAAATTTGAAAAAATTTATGTTTTGAAACCGCAATATCCTACTTGTACCTATAGCCCTATAACTTGCAAAAAAAAAAGCAAAAAAGCATTTAAACACTGGGTATTTTAAAACTCAGAACAAAATTTTGAATCTATTTAGCAGTTTTTTTTTATTCGTTTTTGTAGAATAAAAGATTTTTCAAGTAAAAAAACATATTTTTTTCAATTTTTCATCATATTTTTTAATTTTTTTTAAATTAAATTACATGATATTATATAAATAATGGTATGTAAAGAAAGCCTTTTTTGTCCTGAAAAAAACAATATATAATTTGTCTCTGAGGAAGTAGGGCTACCCCCCTACGAAATGCGTCAGATAATCTAAAGAACGTCCACACAGCAATAGCCAGCCAGGGTATTAGCAGCATGACTTTCACATCACCTCGGATCCCAGACATCACACCGACACCATATGGCGAGCAGTGCTGATCCCCCAAAGTGAGGCTCGAGGTGGAACGCACTGCGGAACGCACGCTGTCCTCACCGGCATTCACTGTCTGGATGTGAGGATCACGAACAGCATCCACATCCATCCGTGCCTGGGAAGAACGTTGTCCTGTATTTTTTACCCCTACTTGACTAGTATGAATATTGTGGACTGATTTTTAATTATATTTTTAAATTTTTTTGGAATAAATTGTTTTTTACACTCTCAGTTGTTTTGCAGCGATATTTCTATATTGCCTTTAGCAACCAGTTTGTCATACTGGTTTTTACTTGATTACAGTGAATAACAATATATGTTTGTTAACAGTCAGCATTCTAGCATCCTATTGCCTTCTGACTAGTATACCTTCTATCCTTTTGGAAGCATAATATTTAGCAAGTGGTTTCATTCACCCTGGGGTATTTTTTCTCCAGGATTTTAGACACCTTTACCATACATATCCAAGTTATTTATATACATATTGTATATTTTATACTCTCTTTTAATCACTGAAGTGTGTTATTTTAGACTTAGGGTCCTATATTATACCCGTTCTACTAGAAAGCTCCTGGATATTTGCTACTATTGTTTTAGTATATCACTCTATGTGTATAATGTGAATAGGAACAGTAAATGAGAGAGTGGAAAATTACAGCTAAACACCACAAAAGTGTAAAAAGAGGCCTGGTCGCAAATGTACAACATCGCAAAAACAGTCCAGTCCTTAAGGGGTTAATATATTTTTGCATTTTTCACACAAACATATGTACGCTAACTTTGACAGTATTTCTAGTGGCTACAAGAAAAGACTGGACATACCCTATATAGCATACTCTGGTTGTCTACTTTTGCAAATGGTATGCCATGATGGGGGGAATTCTCATTCCTGGGCTGCCATATGATCTCAAAGGCTACATAACCAATCTGGAATATTTCAATGTGTATAAACTGAAATATTAAACATGCTATATGGTTTCCTTTAACTTTCCAAAACACCATAAAACCTATACATAGGGGGTACTGTGAGACATTGCTGAATACAGATATGTGTATTTAATTGCAGTAAAAGCTAACAGTTTACATTTAAAATGCCATGCAGAACCAAAAAATAATGCATTTCTTAATTTCTAACACTCTTTTAGATTGTATTCATATTAAATTATGTTTCATATATAAATATTTAATGTGAAATTAAAGTCGTGTCTCTCCTGAACAAAATTATATATAATAATAATAATAATAATAAGAAGAAGAATGTGAAAGAGGTGAATTATGGTTAAACAGACATATAGTCAAATTCCAGGGTTTGTTTTGATCAGAGCTTGTATACTTGCCTTCATCCTTAAGGGGTTAAATGAATATATCAATGTTTGGTTCAAGAGAATTTCTGGCACCTTTTCTGTTATTATTTAGTATATTGTCTGCCTCATCCACACCATATCCTTAACAACACATCCAGATTATATATCAAGTGTATTTAACAGAATAGTAATTTATTTTAGGTAAGGAAGCACAAATTAAAAGGTACATCAAATTACATTGAAAATGCTCTATTTGTGGTCTTTTTACTGCAGTGAATTGAGAGCTGATGTTTTCTGAAGCACTTAATTACACTGAAAGGCTTGGTGAACATAGTACAAAATAATTAAAAAGGCAGAACATTGAGCGATGCTAAAAATGAGCATAATTGAAACACCTCTGAAAAGTGATAATGAGTGTTAATGCACCCAGAATGCTTTCAGCCATTGGTTAATTCTATTTCTACAAATGCATTATTAACACATACACACTGTGGTAAAACAGCTGTCCAAAAACTGCTCATAATTTTATAATAAGTTATTTTCAAAGTTACCTGGTTCATCAAGCCAGCCAATCATTTCTTTTTGCTGTAATTAATGTAATTAAAGCAATCTACAGCTCGTCATGTTTACATTTATAGCTTAACACTCAGCAGTTATTAACATCCATAATGTTTCATGAAAAATACTTAAACATCAGTGAAAATAAAAGCAGCTAAAATGTTCACTTTATTTAAAAATATATATTTTTTAAATTATTTATTTTTGGTGCTGTTTGCATGTTACAACACACATTTTCTGAGGCCACACCCTCATAAATTGACTCATTTACAAACATCATGTTAAAATCAGGCACGGCATGCAAGTATTGTGCACTTTTTCAAATAAGGTGGTCTTTTTGGTTGTTTCGAAGTGACCTTTTTATGTGACTGAAACCTGGTGTCCGTGAGGTAGAACTCTCAATAAGAACATATAAAGAAAATTAAAAGGAATTACAGCGCAATAGTAGCTGGAAGGGTATTAGTGTCATCTCAGGTTGTGGGTCCCTTGTTTCTTTTGGGTTCAAGCGAGGTTATGTCAGTGACAGACCAGGCATGAGAATGGGGTAGTCCTTGTACTGGAGTGCTTCGTGTGTGTAGGCCCAGTGCTGCCAGTAGGGCAGGAGCATCTGTCGGCGCTGTGCCTTTGTACATCTTTCCCTCTTCCATTACCCATAGGGTGTTTGGAGTTGCCCATTTATAGGTCAGTCCTTTAACTTGCAGTTGCATGGTTTGCACCACATTAAGGTGGCTCTGCTTAGGTCCTGGAAAAAGGATATATGACAGCCTTTAAAATCGTAGGCGGACTTCCTTTTTAGTGCCGCTATCAGTCCCAATTTGTCGGCTACTGCTTGGCATCTGAGGATAATATCTTGTTGTGTCGTGGCTGGGGCTTGGGGGGACTTGGCTATTCTATACACCCCATCAAATGTGAAGTACTTAGCTTGTTTTGCTGGTAAAAGGGATGTCACCAGCTGTCTTATGAAGTGCATTAATTCTTCTAGGGGCGTGGTTTCCAGGACCCCTCTTACCTTTATGTTTTTCCTCCAGCCCCTGTTATCCAGGATATTTACTTGTCTGCTGGTTTCGTTTTGGCTGTTTGTAGCTGTTGTACCTTGTCGTCTAGTGCCTTTAGGCCTTGTTGTAGGTCCAGCATATCTTCTTCGGTAGCTTGGGTGCGTGCTGTGATGGCTGGTACCTCAGTGGTCAGTATTGCTTGGTCAGCTTCCCACATTTTCTTGAGGTTGCTTTGGAGGCCGGTAAGCATATCTTGTATGTCCTGTTTTGTTGCAGGAGGCCCTCGGGTTTTCTGAGTAGGGCTCCGAGGCGATTTCTTGCTGTCGGACTGCGAGGGTGACAGTTCTCCTGTAAGTCAGGCATTGGTGCTGGTGCCCTTGGGTTTTTATGTCCAAGATAATCTTGCACTTATCCACATTAAATGTCAGTTGCCACAACTCTGACCATTTTTCTAGTTTACCTAAATCATTTGCCATTTGGCTTATCCCTCCTGGAACATCAACCCTGTTACATATCTTAATATCATCAGCAAAAAGACATACAAAGAGAATGGATCCAAATACAGATCCCTGGTGACAAGCCCAAGCTTTGACAAGCCCAAGCCTGGTGACAAGCCCAAGCTTTGAATATACTCCATTGACTACAACCCTCTGTCACCTGTCACTCAGCCACTGCCTTACCCATTCAACAATATTGGAATCCAAACTTAAAGATTGCAATTTATTGATAAGCCTTCTATGTGCAACACTGTCAAAAGCCTTACTGAAATCTAGGTAAGCAATGTTTACTGCACCACCATGATCTATTATTTTAGTTACCCAATCCAAAAAAAAAAATCAATAAGATTAGTTTGGCATGATCTTCCTGAAGTAAACCCATATTGTCTCTGATCTTGAAATCCATGTGTTTTTAGATGTTCAACAATCCTATCCTTTAACATGGTTTCCATTACTTTTCCCACTACTGAAGTAAGGCTTACTGGCCTATAGTTGCCAGACTTCTCCCTACTACCTTTCTTGTGAATGGACACAACATTCACTAACTTCCAATCTTCTGGGACTACTCCTGTTAACAATGATTGGTTAAATAAATCTGTTAATGGTTTTGCTAGTGCACCACTAAGCTCTTTTAATAACTTTGGGGGTATTCCATCAGGTCCCATTCACTCTTTGTCTTTACTTTTGACATTTGAAATAGAACCTCTTCCTCTAAACTCACATGTAATAAATGGCTCATTTGTCCTTTTTCCTAACTAAGGTCCCTTTCCTTTATTTTCATCTATAAATACTGAACAAAAATATTCATTCAGGCAGTCAGCTAGACCTTTATCCTCTTCTACATACCTTCCTTCTTTTGTTTTTAATCTAACTAATCCTTGTTTTACTTTCCTTTTCTCATTTATGTATCTAAAAAAATAGTTGTCCCCTTTTTTACTGACTGTGCTATTTTCTA
This sequence comes from Pelobates cultripes, assembly GCA_933207985.1. NCBI lineage: Eukaryota > Metazoa > Chordata > Amphibia > Anura > Pelobatidae > Pelobates > Pelobates cultripes. Next base: position 290,906,625 of record OW240912.1, read on the forward strand.
TTCTGTGTGTGATTTGGAAGCTCTTATAACTTGCTTAGCCTCTTTCTGCCTAATTTTATAGATCATTCTGTCTTCCTCACTCTGTTTTTTTTATAATTACTAAATGCTAACTTTGTTTTTTTACTATTTTGGCCACATCTGCGGGGTAACAGAGAGGTTTCTTAAATTTTTTGCTTTTACTGACAAGCCTAATGCAATTTTCTGTTGCCTTCAGCAGTGCAACTTTGAAATAATCCCATTTCTCTTGGACTCCATTTAAATTGCTCCAGTCGGATAATGACTCCTTTACACATATTCTAATTTTAGAAAAGTCGTTTTTTCCTAAAGTCTAAAACTTTTGTTTTTGTGTGGTGTGACTCAGTCCACTACTCCACTACTTAAAACACAAACTGCCTCTCTAAACACAAAAAGACCTCTCTAAAAAGTAAAAAGCACATTAGGTTTTTTGGTGGTTTACCCAGTGCCATCTTATCAACAATATGGGCCCCTGGGCAAAGCAGTACACTGAGGCCCTGTCTACACAACCACTCACAGGAATAAAAATATAAATTATCGATAAAAATTAAGCATATATTTATTGGTACCTCCAACAAATACAATACAGTCATAAGATACAAACATACAAGCTGCTGAATACACCCACACAGACTGCTGACTACACACACACAGACTGCTGAATACACACACAGGCTGATGAATGCATACACAGAGACTGCTGAGTACACACACAGACTGCTGAGAACACACATAGACTGCCAAATGCATAGACAGACTGCTTAATATACACACTAACTGCTGACCCCATCACACTGACTGCTAAATTCATGCACACTGACTGCTGAATCCATGCACACAGACCACTGAATACATGCACATACTGCTGAATACCAACACTTTCTGTTGAATTCACACACAGACTGCTGAATAGACTGCAGAACACAAACACACCGACTGCTGAATACACACAGACAGCAATGGGGGTGCAGTGTGTGTATGTGTGAGGTGTGCAGTATGTATGTGAGGGTTGTTGTGTGTATGTGAGGGGTTCAGTGTGTATGTGAGGGGTGTGTGTATGAGGGGTGGTGTGCGCAAGAGGTGCTGTTTGTGTGTGTGTGAGGGGTGATGTGTGAGAGGTGCTGTGTGTGTGTAGGTGAGGGGGAGGGTGCATAGGGATAAGGGTTTTTTGTTTCTTTTATTTAAAAAGAATAAAAAAAAACCATAATACCCCCCCACCCTTTGTCTTGCCTTGAAAGAGGAGAAGGAGAGGGGACACTGCCTGGTGGTCCGGTGGTGTGTAATAGATCTTCAGCCTGCAGCTCCTCTGGCTGCAGGCTATCTCCTGTCCTCCCGCGAGCAGAATGCTGTAACGCTCCATACTGCATGCACGTGGGAGGATCGGCCTCCCAGATCCTCCCTCCCACTCTCTCACTAGAAAAGGGCCTTTGGCCTGGTGAGGGAGATCTTTGATCTCCCCACTGGCCCGAATGGGCCCAAAGCATGTAAGCAGGGCCAGCTCTCTGTGGGTTGGCAGGGGAGATCAGAGGATCTCCCTTGTCCTCCTGGGCATGCTGGGCAGCGCGGTGGGGCTCTCATGCCTGTGAGGCCATCGAGCAAGTGCCCAGCTTGCCCATGCGGAAAGATGACCCTGGGTTTACCTCTGATTTATATATATATATATATATATATGAGAACAATAATGAAATGTATTACTTTTTTGTGGTGTTTTTCTTTCTTGAATAATACAATTTTCCCTGGCATTTAGATGATGTGTTCTAAAATGCATGGTAGTTTGGGCAAGATATTTTTTTTTTTAGAAATGCTTCCACAGCTCTGGGTCAACATGTGGGGCAAAAATACAAGACACAATGCTGTCGGTTAAAATATGCCATTTATTAGACAGAAATTACTACATTGCAACATTATGCGGGGAGCACAAAGGATGGATATGCTAATGTGTTTTGTGCCATATAAGGTACCCCTAAAGGTGCATCTCACTAAGCACCTAAACGCACGTCTGGCCTTCTCTTGGGTTTATGGGCACTGGACACAGCAATTTTTGCCTATCGCTTTTTGATTAAGATGTTATCATAAGTTTTCTTCTTTTACCTTTTCTTTTTGCTCCTATATCTGTCTAGTCAGTTTACCAGGGACAAAGGCTATTTAATTAATAAGAACATCCAGCTTTTTATTTTAGCTGGTTAAAATTGAATCTCAGTATAAAAATACACAGGGAAAAGACAGTGTTTACAGCAAAAAGCCTGCAGGTAATGATTCTACTCAACAGAACATGCTACTGAAAGAAAAATAAGAGGGAAAGAAGAAATAATGCCTGTGTATCCCTCCTAAATGGGGGATAACCCCTGTAGACGGAAAAAAGAAGAAAAGCGGAGGATACACTATACATATAAAAATGGAATACTAGAAAAGGAGGTGTAAATAAAACATAACTTTTAATGAATCCCTAAAAATGTCTCATGAAAAAATCCTGCTACAACACAAATAATAGTACTATGAACACAAAAACAAAATATTAAAAATGAGACTGGTCCACAATACTGAAAAAAATAAAATAAATAAAATATATATTTACATAAGTCGGCTGAGGTGTGTTGAAACCGACGTATGCTGTAGGCCAGTAAATAAAGTGGGTCTACATTAGAAGTGTATAGTGAATAGAGGGAGTGGAGGGTGGGGTAGCAGCTCGATAGACCAATCACGTTATAGTAGGGAAGGGGGGAGTCCCTTTTGAAGGTCCATACGCCCCTCCCACAACTTCTGGCCAAGCCTTCCAATTTGTGTTTGGGGCTATATGGAATATGATATGAAATAAGATTGTAGTTAGCAAACCAGAGATAGGAAAAAGTCGGTTGAGGTGTGCCGAAACCGACGTATGCTGTAGGCCGGTAAATAAAGTGGGCAAAAAGGAAATACATATCATGCTCAAAATACATTTATTGAGTAAAGAACGGAATACCATATTAGTACATTTAAGATGACATTTCCATGCATGCCCTTCGTGCTACCTGTACTGTTTGGGTAGGTATGTTGTATGTGCTGATGACTTCCGGTGACCTAGAGTGTGGTGACATGGACTAGAACGTGCTGGCTTGATGCCGTAGATGCAGCCCCTGTCCAGCAGTACTGTTCTGAATAAGTCTAGCGTGCCTTGGAGGTAGTGAGGACACTCCTGTGAAGTGACAGTAGCAGAAAAGATGCGATATGCGGTAATATGAGGAGGTAGGAATTGAAACCTTCTCCTACACCATAGATTATTGATGGGATGGTAAGTAATGTGGATGTGTTGACCCAGTTGACTCGTTGGTAGCGGGTAGTCAGAATGCAATGATCTTGATGTATAATTAGGTAGGAGCTTCAAAAGTAACATGATGCCCTGTGTTGGCCACTGACTGTGAATTCCGGTGGCCTCAGGAATTCGTAAAAGGTCAGCTAATAGCGGTTTCAGAGTTAGTGAGGGATTTGAAGGTGGCTGAATCTAGTACATTAGACAGGTTTGGATACCCCTAAGTATAGCCAGATTGGATAGGATGTAGGAAAATGGCTTTATTTGTAAAGTAGAGAACCACGTGATGTTTCATGACAGTCAGGCATAGTTTGATGGTATAGTGAGATAGCCTAAATTGAAGGTGGCAAAATAAGATAGCGAACATAACCAGAGACATAATAACCAACACTATGTATTGAAGGATGACTTACCTTTGACGGGAATAGTAATGGAAAGACCTGGTGCCAGCAACTGCTGGGAGACCACGAAGGGATACCACTTGAAATACCTTATATGGTATGGGAATCTGCCAGACATGTGAGACTTACGAGGGCTAAGGAAATAACTGTAAACTTGTAAGTGACAACCAATATATATACCTTGTGACCACTTGAAGAGTAACACGAATGACTTAGCCTAAACCAAGTGGCCTGAATGTGAAAACACCAGCCTGTGATGTCAGGCTTAAACTGACTAGTATAAAGGCTTATGGCCAATTATACTAATGCAGAAACTCTGGAAAGTAAGTGAATCATGAACCTGTCACATGTATAAGCCCCTGTGCCTGAAAATAATGGAATAGCCAGAAGACAGATGAACGTAGTGATGTAGATGGACGTAGTGATGAACGTAGATAAGTGCTTAATATAGCGAGGGCCAAGTTGACCACCCAACGTATATAGGGGAATTAATGGAGTAGAAAGGGTTGAGAAGCGGCCAAGTATCACTACTGTAGAAAACCTCCTTAGTTTAAGCCCCTATTGTCGGTATCAATAAGGATATACAATTAAAATATCTACAAGGACCATGACAAGTCAAGCTAACAAGTGTATGAGGAGCCAATCAACTCATAATACATGTAACTAAACCATAGTTAAACTAAGCCCTTTAGTTATATTTGTGAACCCTGTGGGTCCCAGTTGGGCTTGACATGACTGATCCAGTCAATAGCGACACTTAACCGTGTAGGGAGCCAATACCTAAAATTAGAGTCGATATGATCCCATAAGGGGCATTATACCCGAAGCTGAAGTAGGCCTCACTGTGAAACTATGTATTACTGAATTACGGACTATGATAGTTGTTAACCCTGAGAGAACAAATATACCGTTAGTAGCCACCGATTAATTCAGTTATGACAAGCCATGGTGACTTCTATGAGTATGAAGTAGGGCCGGCTCAACTTAAAGATGATATATTTTGTATAATAATGAGGTCACAATAGGTCTGATAGGTGTGGCGTCACATCTTATCTATTCCTTAATTCACCTATTAGTGTAACAACTTTCATACCGAAAGTCGGATAGACTGACAGAAAGTCAATATCCCGTTGGATATCTGAACGTGCCAGTGTTCAATATTAAAATTGAGTTACAATCGTATGCTTACGGAGGACCTTGAGGGTCGGCGTGCTGTTGATGGCATGGTTCAACAATGTATTTCTAGTCTTTCCAGTCTCATCTATTTACCCTTCAAGAACACGAGGGCTGAGAACAGTGATTGGCTGTTTTTGTTGCTTGAGCAACTCTTGCCTCAAACCGCATCAGCCTTTCTGTATTGGTACGTGTGAGATTGAACAGTTCAGTTTCTAGGCCGTTACTGGGCAATGATCGTTGCATCAGCGTAGTTTGCCTGAATACGAGGTATGGTCCGTGACCTGATGGAACCCGATAGGTGTCACCTTTCCGTGTAGGTCTATTGAACCAGACTGTAGTACTAGGGGTTGATAAGTCAACCTTTCAAGTGTTCTTAAACATACTGCAATATATTAATAATTAGCTTGAATCAGGATTGTCTTACTCGCTGGCTAGCTAGTGCCAAGTGGCGAAGCAATTTACTAGGTCGGTGACAGGTGAGGCCCTACTAGTTGCCAAGTGGCTTGAGAGGCTCTATCTATGCTTTGGCGCGAGATGATTCATGGCCACCACATGTTGTGGCGGGGTGCTGGCCTCTTGTTGACATTTAAATTCTGAGATAGATTGGGTGTGACAAGTGAGGCGGCTAACTATGCTTGGCCCGGGGGGCGTAATACCTCATGCGTGGAGGATAGGCGTTTACCTTGTGGGACCACTAACTCTAAGGCAGGGATGCCAGAAACGTAATATCTATTGGTCACCTAGATCCCTATAAGCCAGCAAAACCTACTCACTAACAAGGTCTATATTGTGGGTGGGGGGGCATCGTGGCTGGAATTCATATACGAGTCCATGTAGTTCTGTATGGTATGGTTGTAACTGAAATCTTCAGTATCCCCTAAAGGAGGTGGAGAGGGGAAGAGGAGGTCTAACCTATGAAAGAACCATAAGTGACCAATGGGTGCGAGGTCTGAGAGGCAAATGATGCTCTGAATTGATAACCTGTAGAATGAAATGATTCAATAAGACATAGGGAAAAGCATATTGGCAGGACATCGTGAGTATTCCCCATGTACCCTCCCCATGTACCGGCCTGTGGAAAGCCACCGGACAAAATATCTGCAGACAGGAACTGTAGTGTTTTAACCATGCAATCAGGGAAATCACTAAATATGATTAGACATACCACATAAATATGTTTGCAAGTAAACTGTAGACTGTGCAGCAATGCATGTGTAAATATAGACATAGTGGCCCAAGGCCTATGTTCTATCGTAACTCCTCTAATATGCCGTATTGAAGGTCATACTTGTCTGGGGTATTGTGAAAATCAACTGTAAAATAGCAATATGCGTATACTAAGTGCCTATAAGTGTACTACCCAGAACCTAAAACAAGACATATTCTTAATCCAAAATCTATAACTGTCTTAATGACATGCCCCACGAGGTGTCGAATCAGCCTGTAGTGGGTTGCCCATTACAGGGTATATGAAACAGTTGTAACGGCATAGTGGTGCTGGGAGTAGGAAATCTGCGTATCCCAATTTGTGCCTCGAGCTTCAGGGTGGCTGTGCGGGCTGTGTTGGGATTAAATGCGGGTGAAGGTAGGATGTGAATCGGAGAAAAGCTGTGGAGTTGTGCATGTAGCTAAGACATGTTGGTGATGAGATGGTAGAGAACCTGATAGTTACGAATAATCATCCGGTTTATGAGATATACATATGTACTGAGCCCCAATCACCGAGGTATTGGAAGACCAAATCAAAATGTGAACCGAGGCCTCTAGAATGTCCCGGTGGCTGAACCGGCTAGAGGCCATGATGGGCGTACCTAATACCTAAGAAAAGACAGGAGATATAAGACATACATTAAAAAGGACCTACACCTGGAATGCTTAGGAGGCTGATAAATACACAGCTTGCATAGAAGATTAGAGTTCAAAGCAACTGGAAATGCTAGAAAAATGTTAGAATATCTCTGTAATATCAGCATCAGATAAAACTTAATTGCTAACTGCACATGACTGAATAATGCTCCTAAAGCGTGTAGCCGTACAAGGAAAGTCTGGTGTTTTTAGAGAGTGAGGGAATGCAAAAGCGGCAGACATGAGAACCTTATGTCTAGCCAGCTGTATAAAATTATACCCCAATAATAATTACATAATTTAACTATGCCCGCTGTCCCTTGGAGCATATCTACTAACCAGTAAATTACCGACCAAATTTGGCCAGATGAGTACCTGAATAACCAAAGAGCAGTCAACATAAAGTGTAGTTGACTAACTGAAATGCCTATAATACTGTTCATATTTGAGGTCATTTAGTAAGAAGATTTTAAGCAGATATTTAGTAGATATTCCCCCTTTACAGAACTAGGGGAAGATACATTTACTGCAATCTACTCAGCAGCCGATAGAGGGCAGCTATGCCCAGTACGAGAGAATGGCTGAACATTTACAACAATTAGCTGAATGTAATGCTAGCACAGGCATACCAGAATTAAGTAATACAACCAAGCCATAAAATAACACAACTAACTGATCTGCACGTGTAACAAAAGGCAGAGTTATAAGCCACATGCGGAGAGTGAAATTTGGCCAGTGTTGGACTAACCATGAGAAGGGAAATAATTGTGTATGAGTAGCGAATGACTGGGCAGAACGTGGCACTGAGTGACTAATGTAGCGGCAAATTTGAGGGCACCCCTTACAGTATACTTCAACCGAATTCTGAAAAAGACCTTTTAAAATAACCGGAAAGATGCCTAAAAAAGGAAAGAGCAAATAATAAATAAATGAAATAGTTTCTTTAAGTAAGATATCACTGCAAACAGTAGTGTGGACTCAGCATGCCCCAAAGCCCCTGACGAGCGTTACCTAGGGGCAAGGGGTGCCCTCGAAGGCACAGTAGGGACAGTTACTTTGCTAATCCCTTTCCCTCACCCTACTCTGATATATACCCTTGACAATTATAGGAATCCTTACCTTCAGCGTTATATATATCTAATAGCCATTGGTAGCTGACCGTGGTGTTCGCTACTTTTTGGTTACATTCCTATAACCATTTAGATATTTAGTTGCCAACAAGTTAGTTCTATCACTGCTGATCACCTAGCAAGAATTCACTATCATTTTTGTCAGTTAACATACTGTTAACAGTTTATTGACATATGATTTAGTGATTTTCACCACATCTTTTTCTAGGGTCTTTTACAATATATATTTATTTATTTCAGTATTGTGGACCAGCCTCTGTAATTTTTTATATTTTGTAGTACTATTATTTGTGTGTTGTAGTGGGATTTTTTCATCTTATGAGACATTTTTAGGGATTCATTAAAAGTTATGTTTTATTTACACCTCCTTTTCTAGTATTCCATTGTTTATATATATATAGTGTATCCTCCGCTTTTCTTCTTTTTTCATTTACTCACCAGAACAAATTCAATAAGCTGTAGTTATTCTGGTAACTATAGTAACCCTTTAAGTAAAAAATAATTTTGACTGTTGTGAACATATATATGTGTAGTTTTGTTATTAGTCTAATCAAGGATATATACAGTCTTTGCCTCTTATATACAGTTAACATTTTGCTAATTTTCACATTCCTTTGACATCCTTTTGAACATACAGTGGCTTCACTGATAAACTTAAGATACTATTTCCGTTCTCACATTGCAGTAAAAACCTGAAATCCAGTCTAGCGGATGTGTTGTGGGAAACAAAATCTTTTACATTATAAAGATGACTAATGGATAGTCTATATAAGTGAAAAATTAGAATCAAAAAAATGAAATAAAGGCATAAACAGAAACAATCTAATAAATATACTGCTCAAACATAATTATTTTGTAAATTAAATTATTTTAATTAAATATTCTTATTATTTTTAACAGTAAAGAGTTGAAGAGGAATGCTGAAAATAAATAAATCCAAATAGGTTTTGTAAAAAAAAAAAAAAAAGAACAGATGCACTTCTGTGTTTTTCTGCCCAGGCTCCGGTACAGACCATCATCCAGCTCATGGCTTCTGGGTCCTTTCAGTGCACACAGCCAAACTCTCTGAGCCGGAACCCTCCGACAGCACGACTTGTGCACATAGATGTGGCCCCAACCAGAGTGCTGTGCTATGAAGCTTCCGTGGAGTGGCATGTTAGGCTGTCACTGTTGCTGCTTTGGCCTCCAGAACCCTTGTCATCCTCTTCCCTTTCAGGACTCTGCGTGAGGTGCGCTTCGGGTGCTTTCTCTGGTCTTTGCTTCTATTAGGCCTAGGCTGAACCTGGGCATGCAGATCCCTTGGTGAGGCATTTGCTTGTCTGCTTGCCATCTTGGCCCAGAATCGGGCACAGATTCTGTTGAATGCTTGCATCCATTACTCTGCACCCAGAGGCTTCTGGTGGTAGGCTTGTGTTAGGGCATCCTCTCGGAAGGCAGCCATCTTGCCTAGCAGGCTGCAGTCTCCGGCATTGCCATTGATTTACAAAGTCCACAAGAGTAAGTCTCTCCACTTGGGACCGGGATAACCCCATCAGTCCGGGGGGTGGCAGGGCAGTGGTATTTCGGGTTCACACAGACAGCTGAAGAGCGAGGAGAGAGGATGCGTCTCCCTGGCTCTGTCACAAGTAGGCCTCAAATCTCCGTGTCAGGCTATCGGTGTCAGAAAGTCATTTGTGAGGTATCCTGAGGACCATCGGGACTCCCTCTGCTAAGACCATGCAGGTTGTCAATTTTATAATTTTATCAGTGCCAAATGCGAGAACCAGAACAGCACGAGTCTGGTCCACTTGGCAGCCATGCTTAGCCCCCGATTTATGATCTATCTTAACCACTATATATGGGAAATAGAAATTAATAACAAATGGAGCCAGATATGTATACAATTCATTTATTTGGAGATTTATAAAAGAGGGTGACATATACACAAAAATATTTTTTAAAGAGGTAGATGTCAATAGTTTTATATTGCAAGAGAGTTGTCATCTTCCTAGATAGCCTAGGAGAAATTGCTTGCAGATAAGTGTATACAATGAACAAGCAGAAACAATATATGTTAATAGAGACAAAGTACAGAGAAGACCACATCAGCTCCCACGTATGAAAGCCATCACACATCAATAGGTAAAATTTGTTAAGCGAATAAAAAAAAAAAAAAAATGAGAATGGAAAACCTCTTGATTCTTGACTCTAACAAAGACAATTTACAAATAAGAAGTCTTATAAACAAGCTTTGGAATATTTTAATAAGACATAAAACATTAGATAAGATAAATCTAAAATAGTTTTTAGGGGGGCCCCACATTTAAAACAAACTTGTGGAGGTGGAGCCAAGCAGCGAACCACAGCTCTGCACCAAACGGCTAATTACACCAAATGGCTAATGAGACCCCAAAGTCCACCTCGGGCACCTAAAATGGTTCCCCAGAAAGGCATTGGCACAATGGGTCGAAAGGCCAAGAAGCCAAAGCTTGAAAAACCGAGGATGAGCATGAACATAGGAGACCTTTGGCGACAGGCTAACATCATCATGGATCCCAAGATGGCCACCTACATGGATAACGGCTCAGACATCTCGGAGGATTTCTACATGGAGGCAGCGGAGGAACAGCTACCTGTATTGCCAACTCTCAGGCCGCCTTCTCCCTCATTTGACTCGGCTCCGGTCACCACAGCGGTTATCAAGGAACTGCTGGCAGGCCTACAGCACACAACACAGGCTGATATGGCCCAGCTACGCCAAGACCTGCGAGGCCTGACGGGCTGACTAGGAACACTGGAGCAAAATACCCACCAAAATACACAGCACACAGTGCTCCTCCAACAGGCGGTGGGTGAACTACAACAACAAGCCAATACTGAAATAAGATTCGCAGCACTAGAGGATCAAAAACAAAGTTTAAATATCAAGATCAGGGGAGTGCCGGAAGAAATACCTGATGCAGAACTAACACATTTGGTGAGAAGGCTCTTGATGGCACTCCTGCCACCCAAACAGACAAGTGTAGTGGAAACGGAGGGGGTCTTCCGCTTACCGAAGCCGGTCAAAGCACCACCCTCGACACCTAGAGATCTGCTGATCCAGTTTCAAAAGAGCAGAGACAGGCAGGCAATCATGGCCGTGCGGCACCATTCTCCATAACCGTTCAAGACCATAAAGCTCTCATTTTACGCGGACCTGTCAGGGAGCACACTGGCATGTTATTTGATAGTTTATTATGTTCTTAGTTTTTAACGGTCTCTCAAGCGTTTGATGGCCACTAGCCAAGTTCAGGTGCGTACCCAGCAACACACAAACAAAACCCTCAGGAAGCAGGCAGAGATGTACGAACCCGGCTGCACATATTGAACCCCCGCTCCCTCTATAAGCATAAGCCTAGGCCTTCACCTTACTCCGGACAACACTGCAGCACCCCAAACAAAAGGGACAATGACACCGTATGCCATTGTGAAGGTCAACACAGGGAAAGAGTAACGGTACAGGAGCGGGAGGGACACGCTTCCACTAACTACAACCCACTAATCCTGCCTCACACGTAGGCTACACTTCACACCAAAGAGCAAAGAGTAGCGGCCGTGACCCACATCCCCTGCAGAGAACAACGTAACCGCACTACCAAATGCTTATTAGGCTGCAATTCCTATAATCTCATATGTTTATCAATAGCTCTCTGATTGGTCATTGGAGAAATTACATCTTTCTTACCCTATGCATACACCTACAGGCATACTCTTCATGTAGGGTAACAGGCATCTAAAACACACAAGCAGTGCACATCACAGATATACAGATATACCTGACCAACTTAAGCAAGAACTATCCTTGGTTCTCTCACCGCATGTCTACCCAAACCTTTTAACGTGTTCATAGTAAATAATCCTTGTGTTACAAAACCTCTAAGAGGTTTTAATACCTTGCCTGATACAACCTATTAATGCTACCTACCTCAGCCCAGACAGTTTATCTGTGTACGAATATGTAATATAATCAGCCGAGGCGCATGCCCATACCTGGATACTTACCCTATGATTTACACAACAACAAATACTCAATATGTTTTTGCTTTTAGTTCGAAACTGTTCTTTAACATGTACAATGCCAAACCTGTCACCTCACATATTGTGCATCTTAGTATCGTATGTCTTTGACTGTTTGAATATAGTACATGTACTGTTCTTATATACTTGCAACAACAAAAAAAGAGGCTACTTTTTGCTGGAGCTTATGCTCCTTGATTGCACTCATGGCTCATGTGAGCACCTACTGTTATATTCTGATATGTATTACTCAAATGCCTCAATAAAATAAAGAATTTAAAAAAAAACTGAAACTTGTAAGAAGCTACAACAGAAAGGGCAAAGGGTTAGAGGGCCCTTAGACCTAGTCTGAGAACACTGGGAGGGGGATGTGGATCAGGAAGAGACCCCTATCATTCCCTATGTGTTGGAGCTTCGGGACCAACTGGAGAAACTCACTTACCAGGTTCATGAGAACCTCCAGGCGGCAAAGGAGCGCCAGTGAACATGGTATGACTGGGAAGCCAGGAGCCGTAGCTTTTAAGTCGGTCAAAAGATGCTGGTTTTGAAACCCATCCGACATGACAGGCTACAGGCTGCTTGGCAGGGCCCATATCAGGTAGTGGAACAGAAGTGTTACACTACCTACATTATCGGTCTTTGCTCAGGGTAAGGAGTTAGACCCATATTACATGTGAACATGCTGAAGCCCTACCACGAGTTCTACAGACAGAGGATGTAGCCACTATATGTGCCCCAGCCTTGGAAGATTTTGACAATCTTCCCCTGCCTGATCTTCTAGAGGATGGAGTTCAGGCAGGGTCCAAAGATGAGGTCGACATAGGGGACCGATTGATTGAGAAAGAATGCAGGCAAGCGCAGCAGATGATGTCAGCAAAGAGGGAGACGTTCTCTAACGTGCCATGGTTTACCCCACTCACCATCCACAAAGTAGAGACTCCTGCACAACAGTCTCTGCGACAGACCCCATACCGAATACCAGAGGCGGTTCAGGAGAATATGAGGCAGGAGATCCAGGAGTGGCTCCAACTAGGGGTAATCAATCTATCTAAAAGTCCTTGGGCATCCCCCATATTGCTGGTCCCGAAGCATGATAGAACCACCCAGTTCTGCATGGACTATAGGAGGCTCAACGAAAAGACTGTCTTGGAAGTTTAAACCATGATAGACGAGCTATTAGACAGGATGGCTCATGGTCAGTACCTCATCACTATAGACTTGTGTAAGGGGTACTGGCAGATCATGCTAGCAGCAGATGCTATTCCCAAGTTGGCATTTGTCACTCCATTTGGCCTGTACCAATTTAAGGTGATTCCATTTGGAATGAAAAATGCCCCAGCCACTTTCCAGTGGATGGTGGACTGGCTGTTAGATGGCCTCCAGGATTATACTTGCACATACCTGGATGACATTGCCATATACGGCGACTTATGGGAGGAGCATATGGTGCATATGGGAGCTGTACTGGACAAGATCAGGGAAGCAGGGTTAACTTTAAAGCCTAGCAAGTGCCACATAGGGATGGCAGAGGTGCAGTGCCTGGGAACCCGGTGTAGGAAGCAGAAACCTGAGCCAGCCAAGATTGAGGCAGTGGCTAACTGGCCCCTTCCCTGCACTTAGACCCAGGTAATGGCCTTCATTGGGACTGCAGGCTATTACCAAAAGTTCATCCCCAATTGCAGTGCCCTAGCTAAGTCCCTCACTTACCTAACCCAAAAGAACTTGCCCCAACAAGTGAATTGGACCCCAGAGTGTGAGCAAGCGTTTCAAGCCCTTAAGATCGCTCTTATAGATGCACCCGTCCTGGCCACTCCTAGTCCGAATAAACGTTTTCTCATCCATAGAGATGCTTCTATGTTTGCTGAGCCATGTCGGGGGTGATGGCGGAGAACATCCAGTAGCTTACCTCAGCAGAAAACTACTACCCGGGAGGTGAGCTATGCCACCATCGAAAAGGAGTATCTGGCGGTGGTGTGGGTCCTCAAAAAGTTACAGCCATATGTATATATACAACAATTCACCCTACTCAAAGATCACAACCTGTTGGTGTGGCTTAACAGGGTCACTGGAGACAATGCCAGGCTGTTAAATTGGAGCCTGGCCTTACAGCCATATGACTTTACAATTTACTATAGACCCGGTAAGCAGAATGGGAATGCCAACGGGTTATCGAGACAGACAGAACTGTCTGTGAGTATTCCCTCGGTCACCCCCAAGCCGATCCGTTGGGATCAGACTGTGTATGCTGGCATGTGGTTAAGCGGGAGCTGTGTGGTGGGACATTCACATATTCATATACTTTCCCCTTTTATTTGCATGTTTCATCCTTTTTCCATTTGGGAGACTTTATACAAACAGGATTCTTTGTCTCCCGAACGAGAACCATCCCTGTACCCCATTAGAACGTTGACACCGACCAATTAAGTGCGAAACCGCAAGAGCAGTAATTAATGAATGCTTCCACTGGGTTGCCGCCATTTTGTATAACCGGACACGTGGCAGACCAAAGAATGATGGCCATCGTGTCATACGAACGTGGGCAGGGGTACTTGGTTGTCTAGTGCCTGGAACTCTTTTCAGCTAGGCACTCGAGCTTATGCCAGTAAAACTTAGACTGCTGCCCCTTCTATTTCCCAACCACCTATACGAATGACATTCGAGAGATATGAACAGGGGGAGCACTCGTATCCTGAAATGAAGAGATTCCCTTGCATGGTGTTCGCACAGGAACCTCGCAAACTGGGACCGGCCAGGGCCCCTATTTCCCTGGAACTGTTTTGGGCTAGCGCCTTGTGCCTGGCCTGTCAAAACTTCACCTCGATGGCATTCCTGTTTCACCAAACCGATTTGAGTGATTCTTGCATATGGTATACACTCAAATCGAGCAATGTACTTTTTGTGGGGTTTCTATACATGGTGGGGGCATTTTGGTGTACAGTATATTTTGTTAGATTTTCTGTACTTGAGAGAGAATTAAATTAGAGATTTCTCTCATGCAATTATCTCTCAGGCACTGAGGATCCTGTGATTGAAACCCCTGTTTACTTGTGTTGTAAACCTCTTGTAGGGGACTGGTCATAAAAGCTGTGTGTGGCCAAATAATGTTCAGTTGACTCCCAGGATTATGTTTTGTCTGGTTACTGGGGGAATGGGGGATTTACTTGTGTTGATGGTTCCAGAGTGGCTGAGTGAAGGTTTTTGCAGAGTTAACCAGACGGGTTACTGGTGGTCCGCTACAATCAGATTTTGGTCTGGATTTTTTTTTTTAAACATAATATTCAAGGATATGGTAAATGTGTGATTGCACAATGTGTTGATCCATAGAGAACTCTAACTGCAATTATGGAGAAAAGAATGATTTCATTCTCTATGAGACACAATCGAAAAATGTTTATAATTGCGTTCTTTTGGATCATGCGATAAAACATATAGCCATGTGAACATAATATATCAGCTTCTCTCTTTTGCTTTCATTTAGATAAATATGAACATTAAATATCAGCTTCTCCATTTTGCTTGAATAATATATCAGCTTCTCTCTTTTGTTTTAATGTAGATAGATGAAATGAAATATAAGAAATAGAATACCTTGTCTAAATTAATTTAGGAATTTTACAGATTTAGTTTAAGAAGAAAATCACAATTACACAATATAATGTATAACAATTTAAACATTGAAACCTCAGACACAAATCACATTAATTTGCATTAATGTGGCAAAATTATACATGACATATAGGATGGATAATGCACCCTTTGTGATCGATAAATGTAAGTGAGGAATGATACTGAGGCTTGAAATCACTGCAGCACAGAATTCTTCTTGAAGGATTTAATAGATGTGTCACATCAAACAGCACTAGAGAGATTCACCTGACTTACCTTTCTCTACCCCTTGCTGTTAAAAGTATATATTTTGGAGCTAAGCCATTTCCATTTAAATCACAGTTGTAAAAGGCTCAACAGAAATGCTAGGACAAACTTCCCCTTTGAAAACAATAGAAATCTAAAGCAGTGCATGCTGAATCCATGTTATAGTAACACTAAATGCAGATTTGCAAGACATTGGAATGTACAAATGAATTGATCTGCTCACAACAATTAAGAAAAATAAAGGACATATATATTTTTGATACATAACTATTATATTATCACATATCAGGATATTTTTAATAAACATCATGAAAAAAGAAAAATGATCATATATGCACATAAATATTCAATAACAGTTAGGATTCCAATCTAAACAGGTCTTATTCATAAGGTGATTAGTAAGAAAGACGATTTTATGTCATGCTTGCAATCATTCTTTGTGCTATGGTGCCATAAAAGGTGACTAGTTATACTCCACCAAGATAGCAAATACTTGTATGAGAAAGCAGACTAGAATTGAATGTGTAATCTTTCTCTTCTTTCTGTATAACACTGCTGAATTCCAGTCCGCATATACTATTCATATTGCATTGCTATAAATACTTAATCATTAATGTCTCCATCAATAGAAATTTATTATTTGTGCCTTGGACTGGTAAGGAAACTATTCATAATATGTTGCACATCAATACAATACATGAAAGTTGTATTATAACCAAAATAAAATGTTTTCGCTAAAAAAAAAACAATATATTTTACTATAATGTGTTTCTTTTCTCTCCAATTACATTTGCCTCAGAAACAACTAAAGACAATAGGTTTTACAGCCAAACTAAAATATTTCAAAAGCTATTTATTCACTTGTAGCAATAATAGACAAAATACACAATCACATATGTGACTCTTTGCACTGTAGACTTATTAGGTTGCAAAATTTCAGAATATGTATCATCAGTTTGCTCATTGGTAAAGAAATGTATTTATTTGCATGACAGAGAATACAGAAAAGTATTGCAGGGTTAATGTTAGAAATTGAGCTGCATACTGCTTTACTATATTGTACATTATAGGACTTTTTTATTTTAATAAGTTTGTTTCAACAATACAATAATTCAATGCTTCTTGGGAATGTAACAATCCAAGTCCACATAATTAGGAGTTTAGATGGGTTTGATACAACAGATAATAAATGAGAGGCTATAGGGGCAGAAGCTCCACCTGTTGTTCTGATAAACTTAAGTGATTGCATATTTTGTACAGTTTATGTCACATTTTATTATTTACCCATTATCCTACTGGCAGACATCAATCATTCATTCCTAGATGGCAAACCAATAGTGAAATGTCCACTTCAATACAAATAACACACACGTTTTGTGAGTTCAGTGCAAAAATATTTAGCATTCAATATGACCTTGATGCAGATATGAAGCGAACAGAGTAAGATTATAGTACTTTAAGAAAATCTAAAAATTATATCATTCTTTTTAAAGAACGGGGATTGTAAAAAAAAAAAAAAAAACATCCCACCCAGCCCCCCCCCAAAATAAAAAACAAAACCAGATAAGTGACACTATAGACACGTTAACTTCTTTATCTCATTGAAAAATGGTTATAGTGTCCAAAGTCCCCCAGCACCATCTCATCTGTGTTATTTGGACTAATCAGGAAACATTAGCTTGAGCAGAAATGGACAGTTGTGATGGGCTGAGAGAATCATTTCTGGTATGAAATGGTAAGGCTAGAAGATAATGTGTAATCTCTATTTTAGCCTGTAGGGGGCAGTCTCAGGTTCTCCAGGCACTCTTTCCAAGCACTGTTTAAAAAAAAATGTTTTAAAAAATGGTTCAACACCAAATGGAGGAACAGTGCCAGGGATCTCCAGGCACTATATCCAATTCAATTAGATATAATGGTTACAATGTCTTAGAGTGTCCCTTTAGTAGAATTTCAAAACATAATCACAAATATTAATTTATTTTAGCAACACCTCTCGCATGCACTTTCTGCATGGGCATTGATTTAGATTTTACTAAATAAATAAATAAATACAAAAAAAAACAAAAAAATATCCACCACTCTTATTAAAAGACTTTGCAAAAGAACTTGGGATTTGATCAGATGTAGTATATGCAATTTTTGAACATGTTAAGCAGGTAGCTCAGATTTCGTACAGACTTATCTGAGCCATCATTGTCTCTCTACTGTCAAAGCATTTCCAATGCATCATAATTAAATTATAAGTTACATCAGTTGGTCTTCCTGTTTAATAAAACTGATATTTATACATTTTATTATTAAGATTAATATTGTTTTTTCAAATTTATAATAGAAATTCAATTTATTACAATGCATTTATAGGTATAGCAAATATAAATTATGTACATCAACATCATATATATGGATTTATCAATAAAATAATTTAAAATGATCAAATGTCCTCAGTGATTGTTAGACCAAAATTTTGTAAAAGAAATACAAGTGTCCTACCAATGAAAAGATTCCACTCAATATCCAGATCAGCTTGATTTGCCAGACAGCCTTTCATCACGTTGAGGCAATAGTTGTTGCATGGTTTTAAACTGGGAAGACCTCGACAGTAAGGGCAGTATAACATCTTCATAAGTGCAGTGATACACTTTGAATTTGGACTGATCTGTGAATTGATATATGAAAATTAATATTTCTGCTTGAAATTCCCTATTATCCAAAAATAGATAATTTAATTGTTTTATAATTAAAAAAAACCACCATTACACATGGATTTATTAATAAACTCATTTGAAAATAGGTCATGTTTTAACACTGGAAAGCTTATAGAGAAAATTAAGTATGGTATTTTTTCATTTTTCTTTCTGATTATAATTCCCAACATATGGCTTTAGTTTGTTTTTAACAAAAGTATACTCAACATTAAGTGTAAATAAGCAATGAAAGGTGAAATGCTGATTTAAAATACAAACAAAAAAAAAACCATTTTAAGCATGGTTGTGTACGACTAGTGCTGGTAAGGAGAAAGAAATTGAAGAAGATTTATGAAGGGAAAAAAAACCTATCCTGTTCTGAGGCAAAGTGCTAAATAAGGACCATTCATGGTAATAATTAGAATATCTCTCAACATTTATTTCTTTTATGGTGATACATCTCCCCCATTTTAAGTTTTATACAAGTGTTTCTGTACAAAAAGTGATGTCAACATATTACATATTAAAAAACACAAAGAATCCCCACGAGAAATACAATTGTATACACCAGCTATAATAATATAGAAAAGTAATCCAGTTATTATATAACAGATTATGCTTAGATTTATGCTTACATAACATTTTTAAATCACTTTATTGAACATCTACAGAGAAAAGCATAGCTAGGTGTGATATTACAAGAAGGAAATGGTGAATGCTGCCACTCTCAGGCTAACTCCAATAAAATCCCCAACAAAAAAAAACACACAAGCAACAGAGGGCACCAAATCTCAGTATGATTCAATACATAACAATCAGATCGGGATGAATGTACAAATACACAAGAGGAAAATAAACATGGCACAATAAATGTATTATACAAAAGAATAATAATAAAAAAAAATTCCATCTCTCATTCCTCCTACAGCACCTAGGAATCCAGTCTGCAAATCCAATGCTGGTGACTAAAATTATATATAGTGCTGCTAGAAGTCCTCAGAGGTAGGTAGCGCTAACAAGTACTTCAACAATAAGAGAAGAAAGCTCTGTTCAACGCATTTCATCCCAATGATCCCCAGGCCGCCTTCAGGATTTCTGGTTTTAATTTTGTCTATCTTCTTTACACATAAAAAGTGTCCAATGTGAAGCTGTGTTAGCGCCCTATGGGCTGTCCACTCAGCAATATAAATATGTCCTCATCCCAGACGTATCTGATAGCACACTCACCTTTACAGATGGAGAGCAAACAAACTTTATTAACACAACAAAACAAGCACTCAAAGTACATCCCAAACTCCACTATGTGGCCATCTACAATGTATAAATGCAACCTGGAGACAAAGTCTTCATGCTAATTGACTGAGCCTTAATTCATACAACAAATAACAAAACAAACAAAGAAATGGTGAACAAAGAGTTTTATTACTCAGTTTTGGTGTTAACCGGGTTGTGGGTGTACAGTGAGGTGCACATTATATTCTCTTTGGCTTTTAATAGAAACATAGAAACATAGAATGTGACGGCAGATGAGAACCATTCGGCCCATCTAGTTTGCCCAATTTTCTAAATACTTTCATTAGTCCCTAGTCTTATCTTATAGTTAGGATAGCCTTATGCCTATCCCACGCATGCTTAAACTCCTTTACTGTGTTAACCTCTACCACTTCAGCTGGAAGGCTATTCCATGCATCCACTACCCTCTCAGTAAAGTAATACTTCCTGATATTATTTTTAAACCTTTGTCCCTCTAATTTACGACTATGTCCTCTTGTTGTACCTTTGTTAATACATAACAAAGGTACAAATATCTAGACATATAAAGAAACGTATGAAAATATATACATATTGTGTTTAATCCAAAGGAGACCAAGGATTTTTAAATCTATAAATCTATTCAGTTTCTCTTTTTGCCAATACTTATATGGAATCTCCTCCTCTCCAATCTGGCACTATAATATCTATACCTGTACACTTAAAATCCTTAAAGGAACACTATAGGGTCAGGAATACAAACCTGTATTCCTGACCCTATAGTGTTTAAAAACTCCATTGGGTCTAAATAAAGTAAAATCTTACTTGTATTCCAGTCTGAAAACACAGAATGGCAGTGCTGTACGCTGTGCAGCACAGCCCTGAGAAACTCTTGTAGGGAGTAGTGGCCAGTGGAGTTATCCCTAGGCTGTAATGTAAACACTGCCTTTTCTCTGAAAAAACTGTGTTTACTGCATAAAGCCTGAAGGGAATGATTATAATCACCAGAACAATTACAATAAGTTGTAGTTGTTCTGGTGACAATAGTGTCCCTTTTAATGGAATTCTGGGCATTCACAGCAATTCCTTTGGGCACTGCCCTTATTAATCTATCTTTGAATCCTAGAGTTGATCGTGTAACCTTCTTAACGTATTTCAATCTCATTGGTATGTAATAATTCATACGGGGATTTGGCAACCTCTTTTGTTTTGTATGTCACTTTATTGAACAACAGTTTTCTACCACAATGTATCTTTTGTTTTTTGTACTGTAGAAAGTAGCAAATTTGTGACATTACAACGTTACCTCTTCTTATTAATATGTACAAAATCCCTTTAGTCATCATTATTTATAAAATAGTAATACAAGGAAATCATACCCTTATCAGTCTAGTTTATAAAATACACAATTATTCATATACCTAATTTATTGTAATAAGAAAAACATACTCAAAATTGAAAAGGCTGACACATCCACCATTGCTGCCTCCTATATATACTAATTTGGCTGCTTAGTCTCTTTTATCTATAGGATCACACTGACAATGTCCTTCCAGGACATCTGCAAATGAAGTGACAAGAGGGCGAATACCATGAAGTTTAGCCAGGTAGAGGTGGACAATTTAATTTATAGGTTTGATAAGGACATCTTTTCTGGTCAGACCAAATGTAAAAGGCTTAACATGCTGCCTGGAATTCCTTAACAGGAAGGTCACAGACTATTATAACAGCTGAGGGAACAGCCCCTCTAGTATGGGTGAGGATAAAAATGTAAGGAAAGCTAGACAGGTTGTGGTGGTAGGGGACTCTATCATTAGGAGAGTAGATAGGGAAAATCTGCTGCCAGACAGTTTGCTGTTTCCCAGGTGCTGACAGAGTGGAGGGATTATTGGGAGGGGCTGGGAATGACCCAGCAGTCATGGTCCATGTTGGTACCAATGACAATGTAAGAGGAAGATGGAAGGTCCTAAATAATGATTTCAGTGAATTAGGTAGCAAACTTAAGAAAAGGACCTCCCAATTCACAAAAAGTTGATAATTCACATGACATTAAATATATGCTTACTAATGCAAGGAGCCTAAATAACAAAATGGGGGAACTAGAGGCAATAGCATACACTAAACAATATGACATAATAGGCATAATTGAAACATGGTGGGATGAGACACACGACTAGGCAGTTAACTTAAATGGGTACACACTATTAAGGAAGGACAGGAAAATCAGGAAAGGTGGTGGGGTATGTATGTATGTATGTCAACCATGAGTTAAAGCCAAATCTTAAGCAAGTGGAATGTGATGAGGAAAATGTAGAAGATTTATGGATACATATCTGCTTGGGGCAAAAGAAGGGAAACCAACTATTGGTTGGGATATGTTATAAACCACCAAAGGTTATTATTGATTAGGAACAACAGCTGTTTTAGCGAATTGAGAAAGCTTCAAATCTGGGCAACACTTTAATTATTGGAGATTTTAATTACCCGGTCATAAATTAGGATAGAGGTAGTAGCTCAGCAAAGGGAATTAGGTTTTTGAACTTGTTAAATGACATCTGTTAAATGTCACAACTTGTACAAGCACCAACTAGAATGGACGCTTGTCTGGACCTGGTTCTAACAAACAACGTTGATCTTTTGACCAACATTCAAGTAGGTGAGCACTTGGGAGATAGTGATCACAATATAGTGTCCTTTGAAATAAACTAAAAAGAACAAAAGCACATGGGGTATACTAAAACATATACTTTTAAAAAGGCCAATTTCTATAAGTTAAGGGCATCTTTATAATATATTGACTGGCATAAACTCTTTAGTGAAAAGAACACGGAGGATAAATGGAACACCTTACAACAAATATTAAAAAGATACATTTCTCAGTATGTACCATTGGATAATAAATATAAAAGGAACAAATTAAAACCAAAGTGGCTTAGTAGAGAAGTAAAACAAGAGATTAAAAATAAGAAAAGGGCATTTAAATCTGACAAATCAGATGCATCCTAAAAAAAGGTATAAGGAAGCCAATAAAGCGTGCAAAAAGGTGATTTTATTTGCTAAACTTGTGCTTTGCGCCGTGGATGTCAACAGCTTGTACAGCTCCATCTCCTATGATGGTGGGGTGCAGGCTGTTGCAGATCACTTTCTGGAGGCAGGTTTATTATGGACCTCCTACATGTTGTTTTGCATTAAAATGACTTCTGTTACGGTAAACAATACTTCAAGCAACTTAGGTGTACTACCATGGGGTCAAATGCGGCTCTGGAATATACCAACGTATTCATGGACTCATTTGATAACTGATCTATCTGTGTATGTGGTACTGTTACATTGATAATGTGTTCTTTCTTTAGAAAATATCTTCAAAACAAATCTAGATTCCTGCCTACCCATGATTTCATTCACACTGAAGTATGGTGCATCTAAAGTCCATTTTCTGGATATACAGATGGGTTTAAGTACTCATGGCTTTAATTGTGAAACCCACGGATCATAATTCTTTCCTTCATTTTGATTCTTTTCATCCCCCTGGACTTAAAAGGAGCCTTCCACACTCAAAAATGGTATGGATGAAGCACATCTACAAAGAGGACAACTTTAATGTTAGGGTCAACAAACTGACTTTCACAGGAGGGGTTTACCTGACACAGTTTTAATGGACTGTAAAAAAATAATCTGATTTTGACCATATCACATTAAAGACCCAGGGGGACAGGGAGTAGTAGCATCAGAATAACATGTGTAATTACCTTTTCCATACAATCAACACGGATTAGATGTATGCCATCGGCATCACATCAATAAACAATTTGTTTCCTAATGTTAGGTTTCATGTATTAATGCAACCACCGTGTGAATTGTAATGGAGTCATCCATGCGGACTCCTTCACACACCCCAGAACAGGAAACAAATATACCATGAAGGATCTGCTGAATTGCCAGACATCCTTTGTACTATATCTACTTAAGTGTCCGTGTGAGATGGCCTATGTAGGTAGACGAGGAAAGGATAAGACACATAAGACACTTTAATAGCTGTAGACACACTGTAGCACAGCCCTTGTATCTGGTAATAGAACATGTTAAGGCACCTAAAAGTAGAGAGTGTAGGATTTAGAAAACTCAGACAGAGATAACTTTAATGTATTTATAAACTTGACACGCAATACCCAAAGGGCCTTAATACAGCCAAAGATTGTTTTGTGTTTATGCAGAATATGCTATTTTTGACAATCTCTTAATTGTAAGCTAAACAGCAAAACAGCAAAATCAAGCAAAGCAATGTATGTCATACCTTGAGAAGATTAATTTATAAACCTAGAAGACTAGCTAGACATGGGGAATGGGGATATTTGTGAAATAGTATTGCTGTACAGCAGGCATATAAGTAGTTGCAATACCACAGGGCAGGACACAGGAAAATAAAACCTAAAAGACATAATACAGAGTATAAAGAGTCAGTATAAATCACTACTGTGATATCTCAAATGTTATAAATGGGACTGCAATTCCACTGATTCCTTTCTCTTTGGCCCAGGCATGTGAGGTCCCCTAAGTCCATGGATCCTCCACTTCTAAGTGGGTAAATCTAGAGGCCACAGGTTCACCGCTACATCGATGACCCCTCAGGTGTATAGATGCCAGCTGGGAGGTAACTGAGCAGGCTTCCTGCACAGAAGAAGGATAGGTAGCAGCATGGGACTTCTGAGTGTCTGGAGAAGTAGGTATTGCAGATCAGTTGGTAAAACGGAACAATAATCTCTGGCAGATTACGTTGATGCTGGCATTAAAGAGAATCCTCCACCTCTGGCCATCCAGGCTCACTCAGCAGAGTTGATATTCCATTGTGGCAGCCATCTTATGTTCCATTAGTTCCACTGGTAACATGCTATCAGGCTTCTGTCATAAATCTATCCTGCCCCGTTTTTTGGCTGGGATATCCCCCACCTGTCCAAAGTGGGATGGGTGTACGGGACTCCTCCACAAGAGTGCACGGATGGACTGAGATGGATACATCAGCCTTTTGATGTAGGAACACATCATGCTGCAACTCTGGCCATCCAGGCTCACTCAGCAGAGTTGATATTCCATTGTGGCAGCCATCTTATGTTCCATTAGTTCCACTGGTAACATGCTATCAGGCTTCTGTCATTAATCTATCCTGCCCAGTTTTGGGCTGGGATATCCCCCACCTGTCCAAAGTGGGATGGGTGTACGGGACCCCTCCACAAGAGTGTCCGGATGGACTGAGATGGAGATACAGCCTTTTGATGTAGGAACAAATCATGCTGCAATGAGCTGGAGGCTGCAGCCGCTCAAGGACAGGAATGGCGACCTTAGGAATCAGCACCCAGTATACCCAGGACGTTCCAAATGTTGGCACCGGAGCCAGAAAGTTGAGTAATAGGGTATTTGTTCCCCAAAATTACTAATTATTCACATTTGTCCAGAGCCAATGCTTTGTGCAATTGACCAGTATGGCTGTCAAGCACCCCCACCCCATGCTTTATATTGTTAATTTTGTTTACATAGGACCTTCTGAAGGTTATTGTCTTTTTTCAGAGATTATTTGATTACCATTCTTGATATTCCTTCAAAAAGCATTATACCTACAAAAAAACTTAGATGGTTTCACTAGCTATCTGTTTATATTTTACACTTGAGTTTATATCATATTTGCTAATAGAAGTGCTATTTTAGACAATGCATAAATATCTGTCTGACAGGAGATTTGACACATTCATATTTATATATTTGCAGGTTTGTGGTCTGAGTTGGTGCTGCACACTACCTTTCCTGGGGTGAGTTTGATAATTGATCACACCATCAGATTGGACACCGGGAGTGATTTAGTGAATATATGAGCTCAACTATATATTCCAATCGAAATAAAGAGTTTTCTTTAACCCCTTTTTGACATGTGCATGTCACTCAGGAGAACTGATCCTGTATATATTTACTAGGCTACTATAGAAACACTCATGATTACCCAAAATTACTCTGGGTGTTCAACTGCCCTTGTCTAATAGCATACCCCTATATATACAATACCTGTGTAAAGTGTCCTTGACAAAGGCCCACAAGAAACATTAGGTATTCTGGTATCTTGACTCCAGGCCTACATTACTACTTTTGAGGTAACACTATTGCTACAAATTATTTACTTTATTATATAATTTGCAAGTCTTGTCATTCTTTTTGTTTATTGTCTATTATGTGTACATGCATTTATATGAATATGTATTTGGATTAAATAGGATGAATTATGCACTATATATTGCTTGTTGATTTACACATGAATTTGTAATTTTATTGTATATATGTATTGACTAATAAAGCTTTGTTTTATTTATGTTTTTTTGGTATGCAGTTGGTATTCAGATTTGTATTTCATGTTGGCAGCATGCCTATGATTATGGATTATTATGGATCCCTGGTCTTGATGCAGTCGTGTAAATGTTATTCACATAACGTACATATATACAGTGTGTGTGGCTGAGGTTTACTGCACAATTGAACCCTGACTGCATTGAGTGTAGCAGATCTTTTTTGAAAAACTCTTTTTAGAAAAAAGAAAGGATTCTAAAATGGTGATGTGATAGTGGTCATCCGCTTAGTCACCCACCTTATAGAATAAATAAATTACTCCTGCTGATGCTATCACTTTTTAAAAATGTATTTATTTGTGGTTTAGCCCTGCCTTGATGAATTTTGTGTTGTCTATTACCTTTGCAGATGCAGTTGGGAGAAGCCGGGCACTATTTTTTCCACACTGAAGGACAGTCACTTCTTTTTCTAAGGAAAATAGTGAGATGCCTTGTGCAATTGATAACGCACTCATCCTTTCCACCCTTAGAAAAACAAAGTATTTCTACACATCTAGTCTATTGTGTGATTAACCATCTTTCATTGTGGAGTAAAAAAGTGCCCTATCATCAACTTCTACAAACTGCATCTTCAAAGCTACCAGGAACTTAGCCAATCAGGACTTCCACTCCAATGAAAGACATTTGAAAAATGGGGAGCAGCAACAGGAATAATTTAATTAAAAAATATGATTTTCCAAAAAAAGTAAAAGGTTAGAGTCAGTTGATGAACCACTCACCAGTTCCACCGTTTTATTTATTGAAAAGACAATCACTTGTGGGCACATTTGTTTTTGTTTAAATGAAGAAGAGTCCTGATTCTACAGACTGGATGTGTGGAAAAGTTATGTTCAAGTCATGGTGGAAGAGGTAAGAACGGGTCAACTTCCCACTGATGTTTTTCTATCATATTCTATCATATTTGGATAGGTCTCCTATTGCATAGCAATTCAAGTATGTTTATAGAAATGATTTGTATGAGAAAAAAAAAAACAGTATAAATATTAATTAAGGCAATTTTACTGCAAATTGGACTACTGTCCATGAATTTAGATATTTATTTGGGGTATGTCAATAAATAAGTTGCATTTCTATTATAATCATATCAAACCAGATCTTCAACGTTTAAAGTCTAAAGAAATCAGTTTCTGTATTTACCAAGCAAAACAAATTCAAGGTCAAATTCAGGAATTTCAGCTTGATGAAACTTTAAGTAATAAATCAAATTCTTGAATAAATAAATATGCCTTCTGGCTGCCGGTAGAAACAGTGTAAAATTACAATAAGAAATAAGACAAGAGGGGGCTCCAGAGAAAAAGAATAGAAATATGCCCCCCCCCCGGACCCCAATAGACGGGCAAAACACCCTGGACATCATGGGGAAAAAGGGGAACAAAAAAAAAAATCACCAAACAAGCCCACCGCGGAACTCACGATAGGGCAGATGTGGAGGCAGGCACGAGGAGCAACGGAAACAAGCATATCCCCATGTGGCGGCCCTGCATGGCGGGTACTCAGATTTCTCAGAGGAAATTCAGATGAGGAGGAAGAGGGATACACACAGCCTACTACCACACAGCCTTCTAACCCACCACCACAGTATCCACAAGGATATAACAACACTTCGTAAAAGACCTGAAACGGCAGACCCAGCAATATGAACACCGCCTCGCGGCGATTGAGGACGCCAGGCGCAGCTCCAACATCAAGATCAGGGGAGTCAACCCAGTAGAGGTGTTCTGAATACCTAAACCAGCAAGCGAACCAACCAAGGCCACAAGGGATATCATCATAACCCTCCGCAACAGAAAAGATAAGGCGACGATCCTGTCCACCCTCCGTGGCAGGACCCCCTTCTGCTTCGAGAATATGGACCTCTCGTTTTACACAGACCTGTCCAGCGGCACCCTGGCCTGGCGTAAGTCGCTCAAGCAACTCACCACAACGCTCCGGGCCCACAAGATAGATTACCACTGGCAGTGCCCTAGGACACTGGCAGTCCAACAAGGAGCAAACGTGCACACCATCCAAGATATTCACGACGCCCCGGCCTTCCTGCGGATCGTGAATCTGCCTCAGGACTCCCTGTCCACAGTGCGGCTGGCCGGCAACAACAACAGCTCCCCAAATTGCACCCACACCTGGGACCCAGATCTGACCGTCCAATTCATCCCCCAAAGCTCCACGCCGGACGCATATGCGACGATCACGACCTAGAAGTGAGAAGGTACCCACCCGCCTGAGTCTTAAACCCACAGCACGGTGCCGGTAAGGACAAGACACACAAACACAGACGCCACCACCCATAAACCACCAACACCTCGATAGCTGCCATGCTGCCTCTTGCCAGGACCGTAACAGCCGGGAAGAACACCGGAGACCCGACAGCACAGATTTTGGTCTCCTGATACCAACAAGGACTTCTACTGCTGCCGGACAACCCTGCTACCCTATCCCTGCAGTGCTGGATGAGCAGGCCCAGGTTGAGACTCTGGTGACTGCCTGTCTTCCCCTTTTTTTTCCCCCCTCTACTTATCCCGTTTACATGAGCCATCACTTCCAAGGAGTCTGTTTCCCATGAGTAGGACTTGACTGACTGTTCAGCTCACCGAGATGCAGAGCACATGCTAGCTTAGAACTTATATCGAACAGGTTTATAAGGTTTATTTTTAAGTATTACAGTTCATCCAGTTTTAACTCAAGTGGACAATTCCTAACAATCTGCATCAGGCAAAGTGCATATCGCACATTCCCTACCTTTGGCCAAAGGTCTTTGGCGTTTTATGTAGGCTAGTGCGAACCTGTCTACAAGGGGCGCTGCATCCTTTTACCGTACCTGGACTCCAAGTAATCCTAGGTGGGGATCATACCACCAATGCTAAATACAAGGAGCAGTTGACCTGCTCCTATCTTGTGAGTACCCATTTCTATTCTTTTATTTTATTCCTAAGTTGTTTATCCAGAGAACACTATTGGCTGTTTTTTTATACCGAGTGCATACCGCACCAAGGACGGAGAAAGCAGACGAAGGACACTCCATCTATATCCCATAAGCGGGGATCAAACCGCTGTACGCCTTCCATACCAGAGCAGGTCATAGCTCTGTCAAATGGGAGTTTGCACTCTAAATCTTTATATTTCTATTACCTCCACTGCTGAATATACTACACTATTTGGTTGTCTATTTATCCCTTATCTCTTACATACGAGTGAATCCATAAGGAGGATATCGACAAGGACAATTATTCAGGACCAAATATCATTGCTATATACGACCGCAATAGACGTCTCGAGATAAGACTTTCTTTTTTTATCTATTTATTTTATCTGGACTACTTGTTTTACACTGAGTTTTATTCAGCGCAGCCCTTACTTTTATTTATTCTGTTTTGTGTTACTTCTAAGAGTTTTTGAGGGAATCCCTTATAGGGTTGCTGATTTATTGTGTTTTTTAGCGCTTACTCATTGTTTTGGTTTTGATCACATAATCAGCCTAAATTCAAATGAATTGCAGTTTGGACCGTAACAAATTTCCAGGTATCCCAAGCAATGCAACCTGAGGTTCTATCACTGAGTTCAAGTGGGTTATGTGCTAAGTAGAATTGACTTGCATCTAGGAATGTAGTCTTATTTGAGCTGTAAATCATATTTATTCTTAGTGTCGCTAACGTTTGCCAAGATCAGTCCCCACTGACCTTAATTACTGTTTATTGACATATTTTATAAATTTAGTCTCCTATGTAGTCCTTGGAGAACCAAAAAAACTATATATATTTTTTTTGCTGCAAACCATGATACATTTGGAATATTGAATTTGGTTACATTTCCTCATCCATCTTTATTATTACTAACAGAAAATGTTCTCCAACAAATGGATTCGAAAATGATGTATTTAAAACATTTAACCTGATCCATTGCAAACAGATAATTTTCAACCCACAGGAGAAATATGGTACTGTTGAGAACATGTTATTTGTTTTAGTACTTTGAGCTATATAGCAAAGAACGTTGCTTCGATTAAAATAAAAATGGTAGGGAGGAATGTATATTAATTCTAAAGCATATTTTCCATAGCTTGTAATGAAAATACCATGCTTCGATGTTCTCGGATTTTCTTTGTTCCATGATTTCCAGTTTTAACATGTTACATGTAAACTAATGTGAAGCATAAGATCGGGGATATAACTGTGAATGTTTTCATTCGGTATTCTTTGAAGTCAAATGGATTATATACATAGATCTGCACAAGTCAGTGCCTGTATAATTGAATGTTAGACTTTAATCAGAGAACCAATAATTAACATAATTTAGATTGTATTTATTTAGTCTGAACTACAAATGAAAATAAACAGATGGGTAGGTTTGAAGGCCAGAAAATCCAACTGTGGTTTCTACCTTTTTTTGTCAGAATCTGGACAATTACATACAAAGATATTGATTCACATCCCCAACAATCAACTTAAAGTTGACCTTAAGTGGATACTCCAAGTGTTATGGGCAAATGCAAACATTACAAGTTTTAGAATGAAATGTTGTATTTCTTCTATAATGGATTTTATATTTCTATATTTATATTTTTATATAATAAATATCTAAAAAAACAAAACTTTATTGCTTCCAAGACAATCCTTATTTTATATTGTATTCTCAATTATTTATATATGTTAAATAGAAGATCTCTTACACTAACTATATAAAATTATGGCTTAAGATATCTGTATGGTTAGCCCTACTAAGTTCTTAGCTTTAAGACGTTATAGTGGTAAATAAGGGAACCAGCCGCGGTTACACAAGACACAAAACCATTTTAGCTTAATGAAGTTGTTTTGGTGTATAGATCATGCCCTGCAGTTTCACTGCTCAATTCCCTGTGAAGTTAAATCAATCACTTTGCTTATACAATCCTGGCAACACCTTCCCTGGCAGTCATTTACAAAGCCTCCATGAAAAAAAAAGGTTTAATTTTTACACAATGTGTTTAATTTAGAAGTTATTATCTCCTGGTCTGTTAATTGAACTTTAATCAGACCATGAAGCTACTGAAGGTCATAGCAGCCAATTAACAGAACAGGAGATAAGAAATTAAACTAAGTGTGCAATATATAAATAAACTAGAAAATGTAAGTTCTCTTTTAGGAAGTGTGCAGTGAGTCTCAAGAAGGAGGAGTGGCTTGGCCTGCATTATTAAAATCCTAAAGAGCAGCGAATTGAGCAGTTTGATTGCAGAGACTTGATCTATACTACAACATTTCTTAAGTTGCTTTGGTGGTTAGAGTATCCTAAATGACAATGTTATTCCTTCTCTTTGCAACTAAGATAACTTCATTAGTGATTCAATTATATTTCAAGAGATACAGTTGACATAATATATTTCTGTACCCTTGACATTTATGGAAACTATAAAAACCGAAGTTGTCTTTGTATCAGAGATAGGGATAATTACAGCCGCCTATGCATAAGAAAATGTAATTCAGACAATAGCCATTGGGAGAAAGAATGTCCACACAGTGCAAAATTGAATCTAAAAAAACCAACAAAATAGTACATTAATTATTTCATAGTTAAAATTAGACCAGCAGTAGGAGGACAGACACCATCACAAAAATACTTACATGTTTTATCAGAAACATACACACACACATATATATATATATATCCAGCCAAAAGTACAAGATAGCACTCCAGGGACTTCAAAGTAGAATGAATAAAATTTGATTTTTATTTTGAGCTAATAAAAGCTAAGTTTTATTCATTCTACTTGGAAGTCCCTGGAGTGCTATCTTGTACTTTTGGCTGTATCTGTTTGCTGATAAGCACCGGGCAAGTACATCAAGGAAGGTGAAGTGCATTACTATTTTTTTTTTTTTATATATATATATATATATATATAGCTTTTTCTTCTTCACAAGCACTAGGGGAAGAGATCTGAGTTAAGTTCTTCCCAGCACTGCTATAAGTGAATAGAGTGGTATCTCTCATGACCCACTGCAACTGGGCACTAGCAGAAATCTGAATAAGTCCTACTGGGACTTCTCTCAGGCCAGTTCTGGTAGTGATCCTCAGATCGTTCTTGCCTGTTTGGTTCTGGCAACCTTGTATGCCATCTAAAGGCACCTTGTGCACTATTGGATGCTGAACCCCATATGTAAACTTTTTGCATCAAAATAAAATGGGAGATAGTAGTGCAATGCTCATGTTGCTCACCATTTTGGTATTTGGTACCCTAGACTTGTCTTTTCCATCAGTAGTTTTTCCATTAGTTTTATCATATCAATTATTTAAAGTATTAAAGGGAAACTCCATTGCCAGGAAAACAATCCATTTTCCTGGCACTGCAGGTCCCCTCTCCATCCCTCCTCCCAATCCCCGGTAGCTGAAGGGATGAAAACCCCTTCAGGTCACTTACCTGAGACCCCACCGATGTTCCTGGGCGGTGGTTTCTGCTCGCTGCCGCTCCTCCCAGTGATTACATCGGCTGGTGGGCGAGACTGATCCCGCCCACCGGCCGGGGAGCCCTAATGCGCATGCGTGGCAATGCAGCGCATGTGCATTAGAGCTCCCCATAGGAAAGCATTGAAAATGCTTTTCAATGCTTTCCTATGGGAATTGAGCGACGCTGGAGGTCCTCACACAGCGTGTGCTATAGAGCAGGAAGTGCCCTGTAGTGGCTGTCTAGTAGACAGCCACTAGAGGTGGAGTTAACCCTGCAAGGTCATTTTTGCAGTTTATTAAAAACTGCAATAATTACACTTGCAGGGTTAAGAGTGGTGGGAGTTGGTACCCAGACCACTTCAATGGGCAGAAGTGGTTTGGGTGCCTGGAGTGTCCCTTTCAGAAGGAAGACATTTGTAAAGGTTATGTAACTACATTATATTAATAATTATCTTTGGTATTGACTATGTATAATGCAGGCTAGGAAGGAATACAGTACATGATATGGCTATATTGAGGCTTTTTCTAGTAACTGTTCCCTACATAATATTAAGGCTCATTGCTTATGTTAGAAAACAACAACAATAGGGGTCAGCACTAATAGATAGAAGTTGAACAAAGTGGGTTAGGTAGCAATCCAATGCAAGGGTTTTATCAAAATACCCTTGAATACAATAGGAGATAGGAGCACAAAGGTAGGGTAGGGCTGCGCAACAGTACAATATAAGTATATCGATATATAATTCACAAAGTCTTCTGTAGGATGCTTATAAGCACAAAGGTTTAAGAGTCAGATAAGGATATTCTTTACGTATCACCAATGTCTGTATATGCAGAGAAGGGCGATAAGAAAAAATGAAGAAGTCAATAGTGTATTAAATCTCACTGAGTATAGGTAAGATAGGAGATAAATGGGGTTGCACTCACATTTAATAGAGCTTAATCCAGCTCTGGTATGTATAGCATACAATGGTATGATCCCCACTTAAAGGATATAACGTGAGTGTTCTTGGTGATGGGAGAATCAGGAACACAAAATGACACAAAAAGAAGCCAATAGTGCATTAAATCTCATCGAGTATAGGTAAAATAGGAAATAGATGCAAGGGAGTGTTCCTAGTGGGATATATGATAATGAAAAGGGAGGATGGAGGGAAAAACTTGAGAAAGATTATTGTAAATAAACGACAGTTGCAGCAGCCATCTTGGTGGTGGAAGTAATGAATAGGGTATATTAGATGAACATGGCAGCCATATTGGGAATGGCTGGCAGTAAAAGAAAATAAAGATATATAAAAAACTAATAAAACATTTATTAAAACCACAATAATGATGTATAGTAAGTAGTTAAATATCCTTATAAATATATAGGGGGAAAATAATAAAAATGCATGTACGGATAAAATACAGGGGACAACACACCTTTTCTAATATTAAAATTAAGATAAAATAAAGGATAATGGGTTATGGAATCATTGGGTGAGAAACAATGTATAGGCAGAGAGGTGGTATCATTGGAAATTAGGACATATAACATATAAAACACCACTGGTAAAAGTACTAAAGGCATATGACAAAAAAGATTGCATAGGTTTAATAAAATTAAACAGATTGATGTCTATGTTGAGACCATTGGGGGTAAGGGTCTGTAAATTAAAAACCCACTCCATTTCACATTTTCCTAGAATATTTTTTATGTTGCCGCCTCTCCATGGAATAATACATTTTTCTAATCTATACCAATACATTTTAGGTGTTTGGGGTCTTTGTTGTGTATAATGAAATGTTTAGAGACTGAGTGATTGGGATATCCATTGTTCTCCTAATCGTATGTTGAGGCTCCTTGTGGTCATTCCAACATATTGGACACCACAAGGGCATTCTAAAAGATAAAGTACGTTATTGGAATTGTAGTTGATAAAATTTTTAATGGGGTATATTCTGTTTGACTTGAACTGGGTGGTTTTGGGTATTGATGTATCCGTACTTTTACATACCTTGCATTTGTAAAAGCCTTTTATTTCAGCTAAAAAGCAGGGGAATGGTTGGTATCTATGGGTTTTCTCTTTAGTAAAATTGGAGGTTAAAATAGATTTGTTGTATTGTGGCACAGCCCTATCCTACCTTTGTGTTCCTGTCCCTCATTGCTTATGCTGTTAGATTATTGTATTGCATTTCACAGTTGCAATTAAACATTCCATAGTCTTACAATTCACATGCTAATATTTTTACAAACTCTTTAATATTCTACTTTGTAAGCTTATATGACTCCCAAAAGAGTTTTGATTCAATGAAAAAAAGATAAATAGCAAATGTAGTTGAAAAACCAATATGTAAAACATAATATCTTTATCCAGTGCAGTCATTAATTGCTTGGTAATAACTTATCACACTGACTTGTTTGAATATAATAAATAGAACATCTGCTCTGCTAACTAGCAGTGGGATCATATGAACCAGGTACCAAATCTCCTGGCATATTTCTTGCTTTAGAATATCAAAAACTAGAAGATTCTTTTTGCTGCCATAAATTGCACAAGCACTTTACTACAGGGAGTGCAGAATTATTAGGCAAATGAGTATTTTGACCACATCATCCTCTTTATGCATGTTGTCTTACTCCAAGCTGTATAGGCTCGAAGCCTACTACCAATTAAGCATATTAGGTGATGTGCATCTCTGTAATGAGAAGGGGTGTGGTCTAATGACATCAACACCCTATATCAGGTGTGCATAATTATTAGGCAACTTCCTTTCCTTTGGCAAAATGGGTCAAAAGAAGGACTTGACAGGCTCAGAAAAGTCAAAAATAGTGAGATATCTTGCAGAGGGATGCAGCACTCTTAAAATTGCAAAGCTTCTGAAGCGTGATCATCGAACAATCAAGCGTTTCATTCAAAATAGTCAACAGGGTCGCAAGAAGCGTGTGGAAAAACCAAGGCGCAAAATAACTGCCCATGAACTGAGAAAAGTCAAGCGTGCAGCTGCCACGATGCCACTTGCCACCAGTTTGGCCATATTTCAGAGCTGCAACATCACTGGAGTGCCCAAAAGCACAAGGTGTGCAATACTCAGAGACATGGCCAAGGTAAGAAAGGCTAAAAGACGACCACCACTGAACAAGACACACAAGCTGAAACGTCAAGACTGGGCCAAGAAATATCTCAAGACTGATTTTTCTACGGTTTTATGGACTGATGAAATGAGAGTGAGTCTTGATGGGCCAGATGGATGGGCCCGTGGCTGGATTGGTAAAGGGCAGAGAGCTCCAGTCCGACTCAGGCGCCAGCAAGGTGGAGGTGGAGTACTGGTTTGGGCTGGTATCATCAAAGATGAGCTTGTGGGGCCTTTTCGGGTTGAGGATGGAGTCAAGCTCAACTCCCAGTCCTACTGCCAGTTCCTGGAAGACACCTTCTTCAAGCAGTGGTACAGGAAGAAGTCTGCATCCTTCAAGAAAAACATGATTTTCATGCAGGACAATGCTCCATCACACGCGTCCAAGTACTCCACAGCGTGGCTGGCAAGAAAGGGTATAAAAGAAGAAAATCTAATGACATGGCCTCCTTGTTCACCTGATCTGAACCCCATTGAGAACCTGTGGTCCATCATCAAATGTGAGATTTACAAGGAGGGAAAACAGTACACCTCTCTGAACAGTGTCTGGGAGGCTGTGGTTGCTGCTGCACGCAATGTTGATGGTGAACAGATCAAAACACTGACAGAATCCATGGATGGCAGGCTTTTGAGTGTCCTTGCAAAGAAAGGTGGCTATATTGGTCACTGATTTGTTTTTGTTTTGTTTTTGAATGTCAGAAATGTATATTTGTGAATGTTGAGATGTTATATTGGTTTCACTGGTAATAATAAATAATTGAAATGGGTATATATTTGTTTTTTGTTAAGTTGCCTAATAATTATGCACAGTAATAGTCACCTGCACACACAGATATCCCCCTAACATAGCTATAACTAAAAACAAACTAAAAACTACTTCCAAAAATATTCAGCTTTGATATTAATGAGTTTTTTGGGTTCATTGAGAACATGGTTGTTGTTCAATAATAAAATTAATCCTCAAAAATACAACTTGCCTAATAATTCTGCACTCCCTGTATAGCTGGA
The DNA here is from genome assembly GCA_933207985.1 of Pelobates cultripes. Classification (NCBI taxonomy): domain Eukaryota; kingdom Metazoa; phylum Chordata; class Amphibia; order Anura; family Pelobatidae; genus Pelobates; species Pelobates cultripes. The sequence continues at coordinate 290,943,240 of OW240912.1, forward strand.
TATGAACTAGGCATATAAGTGCTAGGCACTTAACAGTTCAAAACAATCTGAATATTGTGGTGCTATGGAAACTATTCTACAAAATTTGTTTAACAAATTACATGTAAAGAAGTAAAGACAAAAGCAATTTTATTTATAACTTGTTTAAAAATTTGGTGTGTTGGTATGTGTCTCTTTCTGATTGGATGTATGTGTATATGTATATATAGCTAGCTACCTAAACGATTGTGGGGAGGCCAGGGACGTTTTAGCCGTGAGGCAAACAAGGCATTTGCCTTGGGTGGCATTTTTCAGGGGGCAGCAAAAAATGCCGCCCCCAAATACCCAGGGCAAATGCCTTGTTAGCCTTGCGGTTAACTGACAAGCCAAGTGGGCTTGCGGGCTACTGGTCGGTCGGGCTGCACTGGCAAGGGAGCACTTTCCCCTGAGCTCTCTGCTCAGCTCCCTTGCGTGCCGCGCGCAGAGTGAGGCTGGGAGCCGGAATATGATGTCACTGGACCCCCAGGGAATGGAAGAACCTCCCCCCAGCATTCCCAAAGGAATGTTAGTGTGTGTGTGTCTAACTGTGTGTGTGTCTGTTAGTGTGTGTGTGTCTGTTAGTGTGTGTGTGTCTGACTATGTGTGTCTGAGTGTGTGTGTCTGACTGTGTGTGTCTGTTAGGTGTGTGTGTGTCTGTTAGTGTGTGTGTCTGACTGTGTGTGTCTGACTGTGTGTGTCTGTTAGTGTGTGTCTGTTAGTGTGTGTCTGTTAGTGTGTGCGTGTGTCTGACTGTGTGTGTCTGTTTGTGTGTGTGTCTGACTGTGTGTGTGTCTGACTGTGTGTGTCTGTTTGTGTGTGTGTCTGACTGTGTGTGTCACCATTTTTATGATGCGGCGCACGTCAGCAAAATAGTGCCGCCAAAATTAAACAGCGGCCACACTCCCGGACCTTTAGGGGGTGTGGCTTTAAAGCTAAAGATCCCACACTATAAAAAGGCAACCTTGGCACTTGTTAGGCGCCCTAGTGTGGTTCTTGTTTGAGTCCTCTAGCGCTCTTTATTTCTGATTGTCTTTTTGATATCTGACTCTTGCCTTGCACTCTGACTATCCTGTTTTCTGGTTTCCCATTGTTTTGGCTTGGATTATCATGTGCCCATCTTCTGTATTCCCTTGACCTCTGGCTATTCCTTTGACTACTCTAAGATGCAAGTCCGGCCATTCTAAGGTCCGGTATACGTCTTCCTCTGGGTTTCACTCTGTGTGAAGGGGTCACTGTCGTGACATTACCCTAGGGCCATGGACCATGCAGGTGTTAACCCTCTTGGGCCGGTACCTGATGACGGGTTTGAAGAACTGGACCATCGCATGGTCTAGTTCGCTATTGCTGTACAGATCTTGCTAGCACGTACTGCCCATCTCCAACTGGAGGAGCAAATCTCAGCCCATAGACCTCAGGAACAACCTGTGGAAATGGTCGTGAGGGTACTCCCCTCTCCGTTATGGGGGAGATCCTAAAGGTTGCCGGGGTTTCTTAAACCAAGTTAGTATTTATTTCGAGCTTCATCCGAGAGCATATCCTATGGATAGGGCAAAGATTGGTTACATAATCACCTTGTTGATCGATAGAGCGTTAGTTTGGGCTAATCCTTATGGGGAAAACGACAACCCGATCGTATTTAACTATGCAGAATTTGTTGTAGCTTTTAGGAGGACTTTTGATCCCCCAGGGAGGAGGACTAATGCTGCCAAGACCTTGTTACGTATGAGATAGGGGTCTCGTTCTCTTGTTGATTACGCTCTATAATTCCGTACACATGCTGCTGAAGTTAGAGGGAATGAACAAGCGTTTGTTGACTTATTCATGAACGGGCTTTCAGATAAACTCTTAGAGGAGGTAGCCACCAGGGACTTACCAAATGTGCTGGAAGAATTGATCACATATCTTGCCCACATTGATGAGCGCCTCCGACATAGACAGAACACCAGAGATAGACCTAAACGAGTGCCGGAACGCCTGGCATTGACTTACCCTTCATCCGAGACAACAGCAGTCACTCTCCCAGAACCTATGCAATTGGGAGTTATGCATTTGTCTGAGACTGAAAGACAATACCGTCGCAGGGAGTTATTACCTGGCACTATGCCCCCTAGAGGCACTGTCTATGCTGTCTCTGTGGCTGAGAATAAAGTACTAGAAGAATACATCACAGAAAACTTAAGGAAGGGATTTATTACTAAATCTTCCTCCCCAGCTGGCGCTGGTTTCTTTTTTGTTTCCAAAAAGATTTAATTTAATTGATTATCGGGGTTTAAACAAAATAGCTATATGGAACGCTTATCCTATTCCATTGATTACAGAACTTTTTGACAGAGTAAAAGGGGTGACAATATTTACTAAATTGGATCTGCGGGGAGCATACAATTTAGTCAGAATTAAGAAAGGGCATGAATGGAAGACTGCTTTTAATACTCGTTATGGTCACTATGAGTATCAGGTCATGCCCTTCGGGTTATGTAATGTCCCAGCAGTCTTTCAAGACTTTGTTAATGATGTTTTAAGAGAGTATTTACAGATGTTTGTAATAGTCTATTTAGACGATATCCTAATCTACTCCAACAATATTAAAGACCACCATACTCATGTCAGGTTGGTTCTTTCTAAACTCTTAGAAAATGGGCTTTACTGTAAGTTAGAGAAATGTCTGTTTGATAAGGACGAAGTACATTTCCTGGGCTATATAATTTCAGGGTCTGGATTTCAAATGGAAAGAAAAAAACTAGAAGCTATTCTACATTGGCCCTTGCCGTTGGACTCAAAGCCATCCGTTTCCTGGGATTTGCTAATTAGTACAGGAAATTTATCACTGCCATGACCAAAAAGGGACGGAATCCCATGGAATGGAGTCTTGAGGCCAAGGAAGCTTTTGAGAGATTAAAAAGAGATTTTTCCTCAGTGCCAGTATTGAGACATCGCGATCCCTCACGTCCCTTTCTATTAGAGGTGGATGCATCAGAAATGGGTATTGGGGCTGTGCTATCTCAACGACCCTCTGATGATCAACCGCTGCATCCCTGTGGATTTTTTTATAAGAAATTACAGAAACAGAAAAAAGATATAATATTGGAGACAGGGAATTATTGGCTATTATCTCAGCTCTTAAAGAGTGGCGCCATCTGTTAGAAGGGTCAGCTATTCCTATTAACATCCTTACGGATCATAAAAACCTTTCTTATTTTGGAGAGGCCAAAAGAATGTCAGACAGGCAGATTCGATGGTCTTTATTTTTAACACGGTTCAATTACATTGTAACTTACAGACCAGGGTCAAAGAACACTAAGGCTGATGCCTTATCCCATCAACATGAACATTTATCACCTCCTGTAACCCATTTTTCCTCCATAATCCCAACCAACCACATAATTGCCACTGTCCATGCCAAAATCTCTTCTGGGTTAATGGAGGAACTATCCAAGTTCCAGGATCGTGCCTCATTAACAGTTCCCCAGGGAAAATTATACGTACCCTTGGCTTATAGAAAAAAGGTCTTATCCTTGTACACAACTCCAAATTGGCAGGGCATCCGGGTATTCACAAAACTGAACCTTTACTCTTTACAGAAAACAATTCTGGTGGCATTCATACAAGAAGGACGTTCGTGAGTTCGTTATTGCATGTAGGATCTGTGCCTCTACTAAATCACCCAAAGGTCGTCCTTTTGGTCTCCTCTTGCCATTGCCCATTCCGATAAACCTTGGTCGAGTATTGCCATGGATTTTGTAGTGGACCTGCCTCCCACCAAGAATCATAGTATTATATTGACTATAATCGACAGATTCTCTAAAATGACCCATCTGGTCCCGTTAATCAAATTACCTTCTTCTTCCGAACTGGCCTCTTTATTTATAAAAGAGGTGGTATGTTTGCATGGCATACCTCAAGGTATTACTTCCGACAGAGGGCCACAATTCGTTTCACTGTTCTGGAGGGCATTTTGTGACCAACTAGGTATTAATCTTAACCTTTCTTCTTCTTACCATCCCCAATCAAACGAGGTTACGGAAGGATGAATCAATGCCTTGAACAATATATCCGCTGTTTCACTTCTGAGCATTGGGTGAAGCTACTTCCATGGGCTGAATTTGCCCATAATAATCTGGTGCACAAATCTACTCAACATAGTCCCTTTTTTATTAATTATGGTTTTAACCCTACAACTCTGCCAAGTTATTTTTCATCTACTGGAGTGCCTAGCGTTGACAGCCCTATCAATGATATGAGAGAGACTTGGTTAGGAGTTAAACATATTTTGACTCAGAAGGCCCAGATTCAAAAAAAATAATGTGGATAGACGTATTAGAGCTGCTACTACTTTCATAGCAGGTGACAGAGTATGGTTGAGTACTCGTAACATAAAATTAAAAGTCCCCTCAATGAAATTCGCTCCCCGTTTCATAGGTCCTTTGCAAGTACGCATTAACCCAGTCTGTCATAGCCTGCGCTTGCCGAATGCCATGAAGATTCCTAACTCTTTTCATGTTTCCCTCCTCAAACCTTTAATATGTAATCGTTATACTCAAAATACCTTGAATCCTCCTGTCGCACTCATAGAAGATCAAAATGAATACGAAGTTAACTCTATATTAGATTCCCGTATTTCCAGGGGTAAATTGCAGTATCTCCTAGATTGGAGATGATACGGTCCCGAGGAACGTTCATGGGTGGATGCCTCTGATGTTCATGCCCCTCACCTGGTTCGTTTATTTGAGAGGCGACTTTCACGCAGGTCTGGTTCTGCCCGCCCTGTGGGCGGTTCTCGAGGAGGGGTACTGTAACGATCGCTTACCTTTCCCCGCCGGACCCGCACTGCGCGGCGTTCTCCTCCCATACTTCTGGGAGGCGGCTCAGTCCTTCTGACGTCAGCAAAATAGTGCCACCAAAATTCAAAAGTGGCCACGATCCCGGACCTTTTGGGGGCGTGGCTTTAAAGCTAAAGATCCCACACTATAAAAAGGCAACCTTGGCACTTGTTAAGCGCCCTAGTGTGGTTCTTGTTGGAGTCCTCTAGCGCTCTTTATTTCTGATTGTCTTTTTGGTATCTGACTCTTGGCTTACACTCTGACTATCGTGTTCTCTGGTTTACCATAGTTTTGGCTTGGATTATCGTGTGCCCGTCTTATGTATTCCCTTGACCTCTGGCTATTCCTTTGACTACTCTCAGACGCAAGTCCGGCCATTCTAAGGTCCGGTATACGTCTTCCTCTGGGTTTCACTCTGTGTGAAGGGGTCACTGTCGTGACAATATATATACATACGCAGTAGCAGAACTAATCAGGAGGCCCATTGGGTGGCCCATGCTTTTAGGGACACCCAACTGATATCTTTGATCGGGGGGCCCATTCAGATGCTGTGGCCCTTTAGCAGAGCAACCGGGCCCCCTGGTCTGTGGAAAGCCGTAGTGCTGGGAGGAATGCTCCCAGCTTACCAGCAAGCCTTGAAGAGAGGAGGACCAGAGGGGAGGGAGACAGAGAGCCAGGACCAGGGAGAATGGACAGCAGACTCCCATCAGACACAGCCAGATGCCACTGGAGCCCAGGGAAGCCACCTTTCAACACCAAAAAGGTATGAAAGCAGGGGGTAGCTAAAAAATAAAACTAATGTGATCTTTGTGTGTATGTGTTGTTATCTGTGTGTTTGTTTTATCTCTGTTTGCGTATAGGTTATCTGTGTGTCTGCATGTGCGTTATCTGTGTGTCTGTATGTGTATCTGTTTGTGTAGTGTTATCTACATGTCTGTGTATCCTTATGTGTGTCTGTGTGTCAATGTGTGCTCCTGTGTATCTGTGTATATGTATGTCAGTGTTTGTATGTGTGTCTGTATCTGCATGTGTGTGTCTGTGTGTGAGGGTGTATTAGTGTGTCTTTGTATCTTTATGTGTGTTGGTGTATTTGTATGTCTGTCAGTGTGTGTATTTGTGCATCTGCATATCTGTATGTGTAGGAGTGTGTGTATTTGTACAACTGTGTATCTGTCTGTGTGTCAGTGTGTCTGTACCTGTGCATCTGTGTTCCAGTGTGTGTAATTGTGTGTATGTCTATCTGCATGTGTGTCTGTGTATCCAGATGCATCATTGTTTGTCTTTAAATGTGTGTGTGTGTGTATTTGTATTGGTGTGTGTGACCGTGTATATGTATACGAGTATACATCTCAGCATTCAAACTCCAACACTACAGAGAAATGCACTCCTGCATTCCAACATCAACACTACATACAGACACACCCTACTTTAAAATACTAAACACTACACGAGTAAACTACTGCTTTCAAGTGGCAACAGTAAAAAAAAAAAAATGCAACACTACACACAAATATACCCCAACATGCACACACACACACACATACTCCTTACAAAAACGTGCTTTATCTATTTTAGTTCTGGCACCCAGTCCATACATCAGAAATAATGGAACTTCATCCTCACACACAGGTCAGCTGTTAATTGGGATGCTCCGGGACTCGCAACACAGCAACCTTCCTCATATGCATACTTATATAGGCTGTCTTAACATAGCAGCCATTGATTTTACTCTATTCCAATATCAGATGCGAGCCCAGATACCATATGGCTACCACATGACTTACCATACCCAAACATTCTAGAACCTCATACTAGATTAAGTTATAGCATGGCCTTGCTCAATTGCTGACACACATGACACTCTGTCTATAATCGCCGTTCATTTTTCAGAGCTTTTGCCATTTCTGAAAAAGTACAATTTGGTTCACCTTTTTTTTGTCAATCCATGTTCCATCAATACCTTGGTGGCATGCATATACTTTTGCCACCTCATTGTTAAAAATTGAGCATACAAACACCACAAACAATCTAATACCTACTTACAAAGATAAACTTATCCCAATAAGAATGATGCCCAGCCTACCTAATAAAGCAATTATCCGTCATGCACAGGGCTACACAGACATACGCCTCTCAAAAGCTCACATGAATAAGCACACTCTTCAACTGCATTACGTTCATTAGGACTAGTCGGTAACATATATGACCCCTAAGCGGTTTCATAAATCCTCTACCTACACAAGATATCGATCTACCAGAGAAGGATATGAGGCAGTCATATAAAGCATTGGTCAAGTTGTATCAATGTGTTTATCTATCAAACTTTTTGCCCTCTTTATTTACAGGCTTCCCCGAACATCGGTCCCAGCACACCACAACCGACATATCATATTTGACTTATGCCATATCCAATACCATTACTCGGCTTATTGTCCCCGACTACAAATAGAAAGTCGTAGCCTGAAATTGTGGTATGGGTTACCCATCTATAAAAACACAGGCCCCTCTCACTGGGCCGACCACGCCTGGTTCAGCCCACCCACCGCTCCTCTTTTTTTCAAATAAATCATTTTGGTGGGCCCTCTTTATTTACAGGCCTACCCGAACGTCGGTCCCGGCACACCACAACTGACTTATATCATATACCATTACTCGGTTTATTGTCCCTGACTAAAAATATATACATACATACACACACAAACAATATATGTATTCATCTTGCAAAAATATTAGGGGACAAAACAGTGATTTGGAAAGAGGGCTTGCTTTATTAATTAGTATAGGAAATGGCATTAGTGACAAACTGGTAGTGGCAAATTATTTGTTAAACCATCAATGGCATGCTAAAAGGCACACAATGACAAACAACTTTAGCTTAAGAAAGCAGTTTTGGTGTATAGATCAAGCCTCTGAAGTTTCACTGCTCAATTCTCTACCATTTAGGAGTTAAATTAACAATCCATTCTACACCTGCTGCTAGCCAAACACCCATTAAAAATACCAAGTTAATGTAAACAATTAGAATTCCTTATACCTTAGCTGTCACCAACTTAATTCAGTGCTGCAGCTGAGAGTGACAAAGAGAAGCTATGGAACTACAATGGAGCACATAGACAGATAGTAAATGCCTAAAAATATTACGTTACAAAACTATTTGAAATAATAAATAAAGAGTGAGAAGGATCCCAGAACTTGTGAAGGCTTCAGCAAATAGTTTTTCTCCCAAAAACTAACTAAACTGGAAGAATCCATAAACTGCCTTTTACCATGGCAGGCCTTGCCACAACTTACCTCTATCCCTTCACTGCTCCAGCAGCGATGTCGAGCACATGAGAAAATGAAAGGGGAGGGCCGCGACCTCAGAACCTAGATTGCGTCACATCTACTATGCAACGGTAGACATGCACCATGATTCCATGCCACTGGACAAAACTATAGACGCGGCTGGAACACATTAAACAGTCACACTCTCTCCATGGCAACTGGCAACCCAGTGACAGACAGCTCCGTACACCAATTGGGTGTTATGGAGGCTAGCCAGAATAGGCGTGTCTTACAACTGGCAGCCTATTTAAACACAGGACAGCTGACCTTGCCTCTGCCTTGCCCCTTATCGAACTTTGCTTGCCTTGTGCTTTGTTTGTTATTTTTCTGCTTATTTTTACAAGTACTGCATATTGGGTTCCATAACCCCAAACGTGACAGGCATACTGAATAGCTCTGCCCATTCCTCCACCCAATATGTTGTGTGGTGTAAGGTAAGAATAACTAAGTAGGTGTCTAACAATTGTCATCCATATCTTCCTCCACTTTGTAGCCTTTGGAATGTAGTTAGGGTGGGCTAGGCACTTTCTAAGCTTTCTAGGCCAACAGAGGATCAGTGAATGACCAGTCCTAATAAAGAAAAATAAATTACATGTTTACCTACTCATCGTTCCTCTAAAAAGTATTCAGGAACAGGAGTTCCACAGAGGCCCTGTGTGCTACAACCCCAGAACACCAAAGTGGAACATGTAGTGACAGAAGCTTTACTGGACCCTCAGCCTAGCCAAGCTACTTACCCTGATCCTTTTGATGGCACAGCTCCCACCACTTAAAATGTCTTGAAGGCAGGATATCCACAAATGTTGTGCTGCACACCTGACACTCGTCAATACTGACATACAGGCAGTCACGGACCGAGTAAGAGCGACTGAAGAGGACATCATTATTTAAACTGATTCTTCTACCACTAGAGACTGTATTAAACAGCTCCAAATACAACATATGGCACTGTCACTCAGGATGACTGCACTTGAATGCAGATAAGCGCCGCAATCATATCAAAATTCACGGTGTTTGAATCACGATCTCGGCAGAAGAACTACCGCATTACGTTTGGCGGTTACTGACAATTATTCTACCTAACCCGGTTGCCAAGAAGGTCGCTATCGATGGGGTCTGTCGCATAACAAGCTCATCCAAGTAATCGCCTGACCTGGTAAGGGACATTATACTCCGATACAGCCAAATCATGCTGGCCCTGAAAGGCAAAACTCCACTGTCTCTCGAAGATTCCTCTTTATCCTTCTTCCAGGATCACACAAGGGCCACTCTCATTTGGTGCAAATCTCTTGGATCTATCACTGCACAGCTTAGAATCACTCTGATGGACTACTGATGGTACATTGCTGGCTACACATAATGGAACTGTGCACACTGGCTTTGGTGGCTGATGCACCTACCTTCCTTGCCTTACTGGGACTGGTAGAACAGAACACGGGTCCATCTAGAGGGTCACCCCCAATTTCTTGGGACCCTATCTGGGTGTCCGACCTACCTGAATTACCCACAAATCTTAGTTTTGCCAAAGAGTTTTATAAATGTATGTTTTATTCACGTTTCTGTTATGCTTTTCCCTTAAATTGATACTGGACGTGAGGCTGAATAAGTTGCACACTTGACGGTTATGTTCACCCAGACAGTTACCAATAGATACATGATGGCAAATCCCTCTCCCCCTAACCCCAGACCTCTTGGTTAGGAGCATCTCAGCTGGAGGTAAATTTCACTCTTCCCTGGCACCCAACTCACTTAAAAGCTGTTAAATAATGGGCCACAAAGTTTATCTAAAACCCACCTCCGCATATTTTGTACCCCTGCATGTTGTGGTTACTCATGTACTTATAAAAGTAATCCTATGAAATATGATCATGGTATTCCCAAGTTAGTTCTTAATGTATGTTTTTCATCATGATCATGGGACAACATGGGGGAATATATTCCTTTCGATGTGTCCCCTGTATGGAACACACCTCAATTGAACACAGTTTGCCCAAGATTGCATTGATTATTAATCGTGTTATACTATATTCACAGGCCAATTTTTCACTGTTTAGCTAAGCCTGAAATCTTCCTGTAACCCCATCACCACCAATCTGCACACAGTCTAGACTTTGCTTGAGCAATAGTAATTTATCCTCTGATATGTTAGGTCAGCCTATTTTCCAAAAATAAACAAGACAGTTGAACCGTGATTGTGTATATCTCCTTTGTCATTGTCATATCAATGCATGCTTTATTTCCGTTTGCTTTTTTCTTTCTGTAACGTGCCTCAAATTATTTCAATAAAAGAAAGAATTTTAAAAAATTGAGGACAATGAAAAATGCAAAAAAATCCATACAGTTTAGTTCATTACATAACAGCTCATGATGATTCTAATTAATTATGTTTTGTTTTTTTTGAAAGAGTGTTTTGGAATAGACTTAAGTAGGATCCATGTCTTTTATTAGGCACTTTATTAACTCTGTTGTTAATTTCTTTTGTAAATTACACACATACACCAGTCATATGTTCATGTTCAAGAATTCTTCTTTAACCTAACTCCATCATAGACTTTGACTAAAGTGAAATAACTGGTTGACATACCTGTAAGTAAAATGTTCCAACTTCAGGTTAGTGTGATCTTTTAATTCAATTTTAAAGAAAGAATGAATATCTGCAATGCTTCCTGAACTCATAAAATGAATTCAAAATTCAGTGCCTTGGCATCATTGGTTTGTAAAAATCACAATAAAGAATGTACATGGGCTAAATACATCAAGAGTTAAAACGTAATAATTCGATAGCTCGTGATGATAGTGCAGAGCTTTGGAAAACCAAAATAGTCAGAACTGTGTTTTCCATTAAATACCAAGATCAATACATTTATTGAATAACCTCACAATATGCTTATTTTCAATATAAATTGTTTTACTCTCCTAACCTTTTGGTTTCTGTTGTATTTAATTGCATAATTGAGCAGTGGCAGTTGATGGAAATGAAAGTAAAGGAAACTATTGATCCCACATTTCATCTATACTTGGTCATCCTTCATCCTGCTTTGACATGATTTAGTCTTTCAAAGAAAACAGGGATTTAATCATCTCTCAGACAAGGCATCTCTCCTTTTACATTACTTATCACTACACAAAACTGGCTTATTAGCCCACATCATGGAGTTCAGCATCCTTGTAAATAATGAGGCAATATATTTTCAAAGAATTAGTTATGTACATAATTAGAAAATTGTAACTTCAAAATGTCAAGCTCACAGTAATGTATTACGATTATTTACTTTGTAATTGTAAATAAAAATGCTGTAAAACGACATCAAAAACGAATTTCCATACTTTAATTTCAATTATCAGAGTTTGTGTATATTTAACCTGTGCATGAAATGTTTATAGACATATCAGTAGTTTATTGGTAGCTTGATGCACTAATCATGTAGGCGTTTGTTGCTTTACATTTTGCTTGCTAAAGAACAACTTTAGTTTAATTAAGCAGTTTTGATATAAATATATACTCAATTCTCTGTCATTTAGGAGTTAAATCACTTTGTTCATACAACCCTACTCACACCTCTCTGTATGTGACTTGCATAGCCTTCCTAAACACATCATGTAAATAATTATCTTATGTTTAAAGGAGCACTATAGGGTCAGGAACACAAACATGTATTCCTGACCCTATAGGGTTAAAACCACCATCTAGCCACCCTGGCCCCCTTATGCCTTCCTAAAAAATAGTAAAACATACTTGTATTCAAGTCTGCAGCTGCATGCTTTGTCCCTGTTTCCTTTAGACCTGCCCACTGCCTGCTGACATCATCAGAAGTGGTAGCCTGATCCAATCACAATGCTTCCCCATAGGATTGTCTGAGACTGACAAAGTGGCAGATCGGGGGGCAGAGCCAGCACAATTCAAACAGAGCCCTGGTCAATCAGCATCGCCTCAGAAATGAATTGAATCAATGAATCTCTATGTGGAAAGTTCAGTGTCTGCATGCAAAGGGTGGAAACACAATGTTTGGATGTATTTTAGGCAGCCATGACCCAGGAAGGATCTCTAATAGCTGTCTGAGGAGTGGCCAGTGATGTTATCACTAGGCTGTAATGTAAACACTGCATTTTTTTCTGAAAAGACCATGTTTACAGCAAAAAGCCTGAAGGTAATGATTCCACTCACTAGAACAAATGCAATAAGCTGAAGTTGTTCTGGTGACTATAGTGTCCCTTTAAACTTCCTTTATTGGATACTTTCTGTTTAATTTAGAATTTCTTATCTCCTGCACTGTCGATTGCCTCCAGACCTTGCAGGAGCCTCCTATGTGTGATTAAAGTTTAATTTACAGAGCAGGAGGTAAATACTTGTAATGAAAGTTAATATGTAGGTTGTGTCAGTCACCACAGTCAGGAGAGGTGTCACTAGGGCTGCATAAACAGAATTGAGCAGTGAGAGTGAAGAGTCATGATCTATACACAAAATCTGCTTCATTGAGCTAAAGTTGTTATGGTGCCTATAGTGTCCCTTTCATGTAGATGTATTGTGTTCTGTGGCATTTAGCACATTCTGTATTGCAAAGACAAATTAAAGCAGCAGTGGCATGTTTTGTTTTTTTCTCTCAATTGTTTTTTTCCTTATATCTCTTGTATCTTAGACAAGAATAGACATCCATCTTGCCTTTATGTATATATGTTGCATGCATTTCTCCCTATTGTGGAATTCTCTTGACTGACGAATTGTTGTTAAATTAGCTGGGCAACTGAAATGGAACCATGCTTAGACTCCACCTATTGCCAAACATTACCAAAGAGCATTCTCTATATAACATACAGTCCACTCTTTCTTATGTATAACGTAAAAACAAAGGTAAATAAAAAAAAACAACAAAAAAAAAAACAATGGGAAGCAGAGAATTAATTGAAAAACAAAACTTGCAATATAACAGTTCTGATTTTAATCATTACCTGATTATTTATGCTTAACTTGACTTACTGATACTTGACATCAATTCTGCTTTGCCTATACCTATGGTTTTCCTCTAAGTTAAAATCCCTAGGAAGTACAGAACTGTACTTTATATTATGTCTATTTTAAGTGATTCAATGGTATTTATTTATGATCTCCCTTTTGTCACTTGGATGTGTTTGGACATTTGTTGATGCATATCATGCATCAATCTGGAATTATTTTTGATGCAGACTCTGCCTCTTTTCCTCCTTCATTTATACCTCAATGCTTGTGTCATAATTTTTTATTTATAATTATTTATTTTTGGTGAGCATAAGGATAAAATACATGCACCGCAATTAACAATTAGGCATGTAGTAAGGGTGCCACTTAATGAACTATGCTCAATTATAAGCGTAATACAGTTGTGTACTGAAATAGGTATAAGAAACACTGGCGTATTATTATTTTTTTTATATAAAATAGGATAAGGAAATAAGTAATAATAACTTAGATAGTCCAAAAAAATATGCAGTGACTGGTGGTTGTGGTAATACAATGTATCTTGATCTAGATCTTGACCTGTCTAATTGTGTTAACATAGAGAGGTTGGCAAACAGCTGAGAGTTAGCTTCTGGAAGTAACAGGTTTATGGTCTTATATGGAGTACGGAAGAAGGACTTTAGGGCAGTGAGTGATTAGACTATGGCGATGTGCTACATGAACCGCCATCCTATCCCGGTACAGAGGAAAGCAAACCAGGTCATCCCGGGGGACCTACTAGATTTAGACAGTCGGAAGCAATTGTCAATTTAGACACCTTTGGCTTGACGTTGAGGTAAGAAAGAGAGTATTCAGGATGCGCCTGATAACGTGTGTCAGTTCTTGCCCGTGAATTGTTTCAGCGATGCCCCAAATTTTTAAGTTATTGCATCTCCACGCATTATCCAAGGTGTCCAGTCTGGCCTGTATGGCCTGATGGGGGACCTGAAGTGAGTGTACCTGCTCTGAGGTGTTTGCTTGCCTCTGGGTTATGGAGGCCACGTTTTCCTTTGTTGTCTGGACTCTGGCAGTGACTACTGTAATTACTTCTCTGATGATAGATTGGTCTACATATAGATAGGTCCGATATTTTGCAGTAGGGCTTTAAAATCATACTTGTTTACTGGGGTAGTGAGGTCTTCCTCTGGCAGTGGAGTGTTGAGGCCCTCTGTGCCAGGGATTGCATCAGGAGCATCTAAAATTTCTTCCTCTGAGGACAGGCAAGGGTCTGGCTGCGCTGCCATTTTAGGTTTAGGCCTGGCATGACACGGATCGCCGATGTTGCAGGATCCTTCCTCCGCCAGGGGTGTGAGTCTCTTAGTCTTTTTTCCCATGTTGGCTCAGGATACCGGGAACGATTCTTGGGGGAAATCACGGAGTAAAGCTATCACTAATCCGTTGTACAACAGATAAGCCGCAGGAGCTCGCATGACATGCGTCCATGTTCCTTGAGTGCCAAGCTCCACCCCTGCTAGTCATATTTTTATTTAACAGTGACTAACATTTGTTCCGTGACATCAGTCGTGTATATTCTGCCATGATAATTGATGCAAGCCAATCAAACTGGTTCTAGGGCTACCTAAGGCCATATTACTTTCTCCTCTTTGCCCTGTCATCGTCTCCGTTACCTGAGAGTGACTATTCTGATCTATTGACTCGTAGACCTTGGCTCTGTTTGCTAGCTTTTCCATTATTCTGCAACCCTTGACTTTGGTCAGTTTTTGTGTAACCCTTATCTGTTTAAATAATATATTCTACACTGTTATATGTTAAGGCCCTTTAATATGTTTTCCTTTTATAGTATAGGATACGGCTATATGGGGTATTCCTGTCTCAACACCCTTTTATAGAGTGAATATGAAGAATACCTGTTATACTCTTACACATAAAAGTCCATTCAAAAACAAGTACTTTCTACCCTCTGAAGGGTTCTCATACACAAACAGTTTTAACCTCATTCCTCCCATCATCCATACTGGCTAA
Organism: Pelobates cultripes; assembly: GCA_933207985.1. NCBI lineage: Eukaryota > Metazoa > Chordata > Amphibia > Anura > Pelobatidae > Pelobates > Pelobates cultripes. The sequence continues at coordinate 290,958,354 of OW240912.1, forward strand.
TGTAGAGTTAAGAGGATGCAACAACAAGTGATCATCTAAGAAATCGACTTTCCTGTAAATGACAAAAACACAAGCAAGTGAATCATCATAACCACTAGAGCCCAGTGCTGCAAGAAATTCTGTACTACATTTTTTGTCAAACCATATGGAAGTGGTTTGACAAAGAAGAGGGATTGTGTTCTTCTAAAACAGAAATGGAACCAAATACACACCAATAATATAAAAGCAGTCTTTTATTCAAATTTGTGTATAAATAATCATATAACAGTTTTACTATATAGCGAGTTAAGATAGAAAATATCAGTCACAATGGTTCAGAAAGTTACAATCAGAGTCCCATGTAGTAGGGAAAGAGCATATGATATAGTCAATTCAAAAGAAAGGCACTGTTTACATTGCTCTCTAGGGACACCTCTAATGCACACTCAGGCAGGAGCTAGAGGTATTTCCTGGGTCAGTGCTGCACGGTGTGCAGCCCTGACGTTCAGCATCTCCTTGCTGAACTTTCCCCATAGAAATGCATTGATTCAATGCTTTTCTATGAAGAGCTGCTGATTGGCAAGGCAGGCATTTGACCCCATCCCCGTCCCACCTCTTGCTTTCCCATAAAGAAATTCTGATGAAATCAGCCAAATAGGTGGATCAGGGACAGGTCTGGAAATAAAGTAAGTTTTAACTTTTTCTTAGGAAGTTAAGGGGGAGTAAGCAACCTAAATGGTGGTTTTAACACTATAGGGTCAGAAATACATGCTTGTGGTCCTAACCCTAAAGTGCTCCTTTAATGTAGACAAAGAGCTAAAATGCTTAATCAAATTGTACATAGCTAACAAATACATTCATGATTTCAAATCACTCAAGATTACTTTTCCAATCACTATGGAAGGAGGCATTAAGATCAAAACAATAGAGACTACAATTTTTGTTCCTTGGCTCTATTTCCTCTTCCTCCAATAATTTTCTGTTGTAATTATACAATGACTTGAATCTGAAAATGTAAGATCTATATAAAGTAAACTGCAGTCAGAAATCTATTTTTTGGGGGGAAGATTTTAAATACAAAACAATTTTATTTGCTCCATCGACATATAAAAACTTCCATATTTTATTATTTTAAGAAACTCCATAACGAAAAAAACTAGCAGTCCTGGAATACCTATAATCAGTGGATTTGAGTTCTGATAATCTCTCAGAAAATGTAGATCGATTGCTTCAAAAATACATTCAAAAAATTTGGACATTTTTTAAACTATATTTTAAAAGTAATTAAAGTTTTGGATAATCTGAAAATCTAGATACATCTTCTCAGCAGTATATATAAATGATTGATTTGCAATGGTTAACCACAATAAGAGTACAGCAGTTGCTAAGAGTAAATAGCAGAGAGATGACAATACATAGAACAAAAAACAGGTACTATAATGGGCATCATCTTTGTGGCAGACTGAAAAAAGTGCTGCACATGTGGTGTCAACTCATTCTGAGAAAACCTGATGCTATGGAAGAGATATATAGATATTTCAGTATTTTACAAATTTTCAAAAAAGATATAAGGAAATAAAAGAAAGATAAAATAGGTATGCAGTAACTAACAGATATCAGGGTTGTCAGGGAGACGTGCAGGTCTCTAAATGATTTACATTTGTTCAGACCACGCAAGATCTCCATATAAGGTAAATCATCCAGGATGCAATAATCATATACATAGTTCAAAATAAGCTTCACACTCAATGGTCTCTGCTCACGGGCGGAAACTCCCTGGTGCTCCAGGCGCCATGGGCCCCACCCCTACCTATGGTGCGAGAATGAGGGAGACAAAAAAAAGCATTGGGAGTGCCACCCACAGCGCCCAGAGAGCCGAACACCACCCGTCCCCCAGTTCCCCAAGACACAAAGCCGCCAGGTGATTCCAGGCTGTTCATGATTTCATATTTATGCCATTTACGTCATGGCCCATGTCATCTTACGTAGATGGCAGTGAGTAGAAATCTTAATTTAAATCATTTGTTGTTAATATAGCTTTGGAAACGCTCATGTTTCCCTTGTTTGATAAGTATGAAACAATATTACAAAGCATTTTATTTCTATATAGGCAATATTTTCAAACGTTATGGGCATCCTACTGCAAACCTAAAAGTAATTTGTGTAAAAAAATACATATATCACAATGAAACTTTAGGAATTTTTTGTTTTTACATTCTGTTTTATTTTCATGCTTCTTCAAAATGCAAAAAGGGTTGCTTATAATTTGCATTTCATTGCTTGTAAGAGTCACTCAGCTGTTGGAAAATATTCTCAACAAGCAAATTCACTGCAACTGGACAAAAACTAAAGCAATATTTAAAACAATCTTTCATATAAAGTATATCAGCAAACTTGAGAAACTTGAGAAAAATACTACAAAACATCAAATTGTGCCAAATTAGATTATTAAGTAAAGATTATTAGACTATTAAGTAAATAAGTAGTTATTCAAAGCAGCCACACTTTGCAAGCTATGTTTTTAATGTACATACCGGGTTGTATGGCATGTAATTTAATTTAAATCTAATTGCTTGAAGAGTTTCTAATGTTTTCCATAAAAACAGCTTTAAAAAAAAAAAAATTACTAGGTCATAGAACATTTTAGCTAGTCTCTTATATGTTCCTTTCCTTGGCGCAAAATTTTTCCATGGAGAAAATTATAGTACAAGAATACAATTAACACCACAATACTGAACAAATTAACTATAGCTGAGATATTCTCATTATTTGGAAAAGCATTTTATATTTGTTTTATATCCTCATAACAATGGTGCAGTCTTTAGAGCAATTGTGTTTTGAGAGATAGATAGATCCATCTATCTATTCCCATATATGAGGTGTGTCTGCAAAGTATCCATCCATGTAATATGAAATATAGAGACATTTATTGAAGAAGATACAAAATGCAAGAAACATTGTACATAGGGCAATAGCACCTCAATTCCTCTTCAAAGTAGGCACCTTGGAACCTTAAACAGTTCTCTTCCACTGTTCAAAACACTGCAAAACCCTTTGTTTGAATCTCTATCAGCTGCCTCGTCGTATTTACCTGAATCTCTTTCATGTTCACAGGGCACAACATCTTTCAACAGATTCTCAATCATCTTTTAAGTGTTTGTGCCACACTTTTATTCCCACTGCACTCATTGCATCATCCACGAAAGCCTTCTGAATCATCCAAATAGTTTAATGCAAAATTTGATGTAATAAGTAACTGAAATATAGGAAAATTAATAAAGAGTATAGAAATGAGAAAATAAGGATATGTATGGAAAAATATATATATAGCAAAGACAAATATGGAGAAAACTTATAGAAAAATATTTTTGTAGAAAGAATAAGGACATATAAGGAGATATATATATATATATATATTATGTTTATAATATATTATATTTATTTGGGAGAAATGTAAGAAGCTATACACAGTGTTCAGAATAAACACTGTCTTTGTTTTATATATTGTTTTCCATACATATCCTTATTTTCCAATTTGTATACTTTTTATTAATTTTCCTGTATTTCAGTTACATATATTTATTCATTAATTTAGCTATTTCTTTCAACTTTTCGATAATTTTTTTCAGTATGTATTTTTCATATATCTTAGATTATTTCTATCTCTATAATAAATGCTACCCACACAATCTAATGGTGTTCAGATGTAGTCTCAACATGTGTAAATATGCATATATATGTGTAATATATGTTTTGATTATTTTTTGTTTCTATGTAATATTATCATTGACCATTATCCATGAGGGCGCTGTGGAATCCATACAAAACAGAGTAGGACTCTTTTGGATCTCCACAGCCGCTGTTGGCCCATCACATCACCGTGTATAGATGGACATTCCAAATGCAAGATTGGTAGGAGCACCGGCCTACTTAAGAGGGTCTGTTTATTTCCTGTGCCAGTGCCATAGAAGGGATTATACTTTACGAGCGCGCAGCCTCAGACCCACCCGATACCTCCTTTCTGTTAGGACAAACCTACTGATTGAAGAGGTACCATGACATGTAGTTTGCCAAGAGAGCTGTAACCTGATGATAATTTATCTTGGACTTCCACACAGGAGTTTATTCAACTAAAGAGGCTTACATTGGACCAACTTTTCTTTTTTTACTACCATAGGATGGGTGAGATTGTTCCTAAAATCTACCAGTGACTTTCATTTACTATTTTTTGTGTATATACACACACATTTTTCAATCTTTGTTATTTTTATTTTTAGTCAATGTCCTTGGAATACATCAATTACAACTGTGAATGGGTGAATATCTATTTAGGCACTTTCTACAATTCCAGACTGTGCATACTCTATGACAGTGTAGAGGCTTTTACCATAACTTGTGAGACTTTAGCTCGTATATAGTATATTTTTAGGAGATCTATCAGGTTATATATTTTTTTGTGTGTTTTGTATTATCAGGGTGATTTTTAGGTATGCTGTACTTCTCTATGCACTTTATGTATATATTTGTACACACATACCGGTGATATATCGAGCACTAAGCACTTTAGATATATTTTTTGTATTTATGTCTTTGTTATGTATTTCATACTTATAAGTTTTTGTTTCTATACCTTCTGTACTAACTTTTTTGTGGCAATAATATATTAAATAAACAAAAATAATTTTTACAATTTTTTTTAAGATTTTTCTATTATGTATTGTTGGGTTTCTAGAGGGTGGCCCGGATACCTGCACCACTGGTCTGAAAGAGTGCAAGCACACTACAATATTTATTTTTATATATACACTCTAATGTCTTCAAAAATAAGCAGACACATTATTAAATAACTATGGGCTACAAATTCCAGTATGTTTTGCTGACCAAAAGTGTGGGTAAATGCAAAATACTATACTATGTAAGAATAATGTGTGCATACTTTAAATTTTTTATACTCTATCAAATTATTTGGGATTATGTACTAACAGAAATGGCAGATCAGTATAATTTATTTATAATACATTACCTTTTATCATATTTTTAGTATTGAAAAACAATCTTAAGGCGGCACTGTCATGCCGAACTTACCTTTCTCCTATTGTTTCCTCTTCTCTTCCTCTCTCAGAATCTGTTCTTCTTTTCTTCCTATCTGATGTAGTTTTTTTTTCTGATCTATTTTTTTCCTACACTTGACCTTCTTTGACCAAAGAAGGAGTTTAAGTCAGCTCCATTTCCTGTGTCAGAAGAAGTACTCTTTCTGCTTGTCACAGGAAATGGAATGGTCTTAAACTCCTAATTTGGTCAAAGAAAGTCAAGCATAGGAAAAATATACAAGACAAAGAAGTCTCTGTCTTAAGTTTTAAAGAAAACTAGATCAGAAATAAGAAAAGAAAAACAGATTCTGAGATAGGAAGAGAAGAGCAAACAATAGGAGAAAGGTAAGTTTGGCCAATGTAAAAAAGTACATGTTTAACAAACATTATATAAATGTATGTAAAACACACACACATTATATATATATATATATATATATATATATACATGATACCGGAGAAACTGACGGAAGCAAAGCACAGAGGGATGGACACAGGTTTCTTCAGGAAGGAAGAGATTCTTTATTGGATCACCGATCGGGACTCAGAGGGACTAATGTCACCAAAAATACAGCAAGTTCTGAGCCCTGAACAATAGTGCAGGCTTCCTATATAGGCACATAACTCCTCCCATATTAAGCTCCACCCGCACATTCTCTTGACCAATCATTACAAATAAGAATTAACTTCCTGCTTGACCACATGGCTTGTCCAGCACAATGGAGGAGGGGAATACTACATCCTGTATTCTTGCACATGCTCCGTACACTACTGATCGTATCTTGCCTCGTGCAACCAACTGATCGATACGTCAGCATATGCACGTACACATGCCACGTGGTAATCTCGGCCTACTAAATTTATTTTTACCGAGATTCCACCACATTCCCCCCTTTGATGCCTCTTGATATTTTACAATTACTTGAGGCATCACTTAACCTTGGTTTGCATACACCACAAGTTACCTTTGAACCAGACCAGACTTATCCTATGATGTGAATCTTCAACACTCGTCTTCCTGCATTGGTTCTCCCTGATCTAGAGCCTTATATTTATAAATTGCCATTATCTGTGCAGCAGCCTTCCTCTCTGCTATATTTTCTATCAGGCTTTGCACAGACCTAACTACTAAGGGTATAAGACACGGCAGGAGTAGACACAACATTAAAATCAGTAGGACTCCACCTACCACTGCCTTAAGCCCTCCAAACCACTCATACCAGCTACCAAACCAACTACTTGGATTGTACCCTTTCCATACCTGAGTAGGCACATGCGCTAGTTTAACCATATGGCTAGTAAGCTCAGCTATTGCTTGCCCTTCGTCATCTATTTGAAGACAGCAATTGCTCAGGTTAAACTTCCCACATACACCTCCCTCTACTGCCAAAAGATAATCCAAGGCTAATCTATTTTGGTAAACTGCTGTCCTCATCCTGGTATTATGCTTCGCTAGAAGATTGAGCGCTTGTGATGTCTCGTTAGTAATGATCTCAACCACCGCCTGTAACCTTATAATGCGGTTGAGCATATAAATAGGGGTTCTATAACCAAAGGTACCATCCTCTGCCCACGTGGCTGGCCCATAATAATCTATAATACGCTGGGGAGGCCATTCATTATCTTCCCAGGCACCTATCTCTATGGGTCCCCTTTTCTTCCTATGATTCACATCATACACTTTAACACCTAAAGTCTCACCTGTTTCAATAGGCAACAAGAAGAAGGATGGTTTCAACATACCCAACACACATGCCCCTTCCCAGTCCTGTGGTAACTCCGAATAGGCCTTCTTACCACAGATCCAGTACAAATTCGCTGGGGCTCTCCAGTTAGATGTGATGGATAGATCAAACCATACGCCCTTTAAATTGGCATATCTTGCAAACGGGTTAGATGGTTCTGAGACATTTGAAGCCGACCACCAAGTTGTATTCTTTGTATCATCATCATAAGCTTTTTGCCCTAGACAAGTTAATTCTCCTACAGAAGTATTATACATCATTCCTTTCCTCGCTATGCAAACATAACCTATGATGGAGGTCTTCAATCTCCACTCAGATTTACCTCTAACACTCATATGATAGTCGGCTTGTATAGATATTAATTGGTCAACTGCCTCAGAACCGGACATTACCTCCTTTGCTTCCCAAGGCCATTGGTCTCCCATGTTAGTACCTCCACACACATAGCAGTTGGTAACATTAAGACTACCGGCAATACTCTCGGCTAAATCAATGAACAAGTTTTTAGCATTATGGGGATCTTATTATCTATGCTCATCTCTTCATAAAAGGAATGGTATACTTGATGAGTTTGGGAGGTTACCGTATCAGTCTCTATCCCTATAAACAATATTGTCCCAGGGTCTAAACCCGTCCCATATATTTGAAACCCAAATAAATTACCATATTTATCTAAGAACTTGTCAGGGTTATTTATAAGTATATGGATTGGATTGCATTCCATAGACTTACAATATGGATTAGTAGGCAACTTAGTCACAATCATGTCCTTGTCTGCTGTCTGTCCCCAAGTCGCCCACCCCACACAAGACCAATATGGGCAGAAGTTATAATCTCTATTTGGACATCTTGGACTTACATATCTATTTTTACTACTGGGACAAATATATTTATCGTTAGACCCATATGTCCTCTCCCATCTAAGATCCCCACATACATTCCACGGCTTTCTACCACTTGATATTGCTTTACACGCATCAAATAGCAGAGCACCTGAAGAATATACGGATTCTAATACCGTCTTATTAATTAGGGTCCCCTGAGGATCTCCATTTCTGAGAGTCAACCAAATTGTACGGGGTTGATACTCAGGACTGAAGCACTTAGGTTCTCCTACTCCTAAATGACACACACTATATTCTATATTTAAGTATCTACATCTTGATACATCTCCTTTACACTCATATTGCGAATGCTAAATTAGGGTCTGGGATATATGGTTACCTGTTCTTGTAGTCTTAATGCATACCTCACAGCTAGGAGTGTCGGTACCTCTACCTTCCTGAATATAAAAATACATATAAATAAACATTATTAAAAATACATCTTTCGTCGTCATCCTCAGTCTTCGTCCGTGCGAAGGCACCTCAGCTTCCAGGATGTAAGGGCTGCAGGGAATGGAGTTCTGCCCGTCTTCACAGGGGTCCCCTCAAGACTTTCCCTGACTTATACACTCGTTGGTGAGTGGACAGGCTTTATTATGGCCTTCTCACTCACTTACCAAGTCTCTGAAACAATAAAATTTGTGATCCACAAGGTTCCTCGTCACTCCGACTGAGTCGTGCGTTTTAACCGGATCTTGCAGGGATTTTCTGGATTTGCTGTAACTTGCCAGGAATCGGCTGCTGCTGGTTTAACCCTGGAGTGATGTATCCACGGAGCCACTTCGGCTACTTTTATCGCTGTAGGGGTAGATAGAAGAACAACATAAGGACCTCTCCACTTGGGCCCTAACGGCACATTATTCCACTCTTTAATCCACACTTGGTCGCCTGGGTGGTAACTATGAATTGGGGGATAAATATTCACAGGTAATCTATCTTGTACCCATTTCTGTACCTCCTCCATAGTCTTACCCAACTCTACAACCTGCTGCCGGGTAATTCCTTCTCCAAACTGACTCAAATCCCCCCTTAAGTTACCAAGCACGGGAGGTGGTCGCCCGTACATGATTTCAAAAGGAGAGAGGCCCATCCTTCTGGTAGGTGTACTGCGGATTCGCAATAGAGCTATGGGCAAGAGAACGTTCCACTTAAGTTGGGTTTCCTGACACATTTTAGCCAACTGATTCTTAATAGTTCTATTCATTCTCTCTACCTACCAGAACTCTGGGGTCTATATGCCGTATGAAGCCTCCACTTTATACCAAGCATATGAGTCAATTGTTGTAGGCACTGATGAACAAAAGCTGGACCATTGTCCGATCCTATAGAGCAGGGTAGTCCATATCGGGGTATTATTTCTCGTAGCAGGAATCTCACGACTTCTCCTGCTTTCTCTGTACGAGTAGGACATGTTTCTACCCAGCCTGAATAGGTGCACACCACTACCAGCAGGTAGCGATGTCCACCCGATTTAGGCATCACTGTATAGTCAATTTGTAAATCGGACATGGGAAGTCCCCCCATAAACTGGACTCCTGGTGGCTTTACTGGTCCTTGTCTTGCATTATTTTTAGCACACGTTACACATCTACGTACAATGGCCTGAGTCAAGTTGGACAATCTTGGTATGTAGAAATGTTTTCTGAGAGATTCTTCTGTACTGTCTCTCCCAGAATGTGTCCCGTTATGATAGTTTTGGACAATTTCTACCGCTAGTGATGCTGGAATAACTATTCTTCCATCTTCTAACTGATACCATTTGTTCTCCAAATACTTTCCAGGTTCAGTCCTTAACCACTCCTCTTCTTGAGCTGTATAAATTGGAGTCCATTGAGACAGTGGAGCTGGTATAAGAGCAGCTATATGCCCCACATATTCCTGTCTTCCTGATTCAGCAGCACGCTTAGCTGCACTATCTGCCATCCGATTCCCTTTGGTTACATCACCATCTCCTCTCAGATGCGCCTGACAATGTATAATACCGACTTCTTTCGGCTCCCACACTGCTTCCAATAGTTGTAGGATCTCAGCTGCGTATTTGATTTCTTTGCCTTCTGAATTCAATAGTCCTCTTTCTTTATACAAAGCTCCGTGGGCATGAGTGGTTAAAAACGCATACTTGGAGTCCGTGTAAATGTTCACTCTTAAACCTTCAGCCAATTGTAACGCTCGTGTCAGTGCTATCAATTCTGCCTTTTGTGCTGATGTTCCTTTTGCCAGTGGCCGAGCTTCTATCACCTTGTCTATCGTTGTTACTGCATATCCTGCATAGCGGATCCCTTCTTTACATAACTACTGCCGTCGGTGTAATATTGAACATCAGGGTTCTGGATGGGAAAATCACGAAGATCTGGTCTACTTGAAAATACTTCATCCATTACTTCCAAACAATCATGTTGACTTTCAGTAGGTTGTGGCGAAAGGGTAGCTGGATTTAAGGTATTTACAGTCTCTAAATGCACTCTTGGGTTTTCACACAACATTGCTTGATACTTGGTCATACGGCTGTTACTAAACCAATGATTTCCTTTGTAATCCAACAACGTCTGTACTGCATGTGGAACTCGTACATAAAGTTCTTGACCCAGGGTGAGTTTATCGGCTTCAGCTACTAGCAGGGCGGCTGCAGCTACAGCTCTTAGACAAGGTGGAAGTCCGCTGGCCACTGCATCCAGTTGCTTAGACATGTAGGCAACAGGTCTTTGCCATGATCCCAAGTACTGTGTCAATACTCCCACAGCCATTCTTCTTTGCTCATGTACATACAGGTAGAATGGCCGTGTGTGGTCAGGTAGACCTAATGCTGGGGCACTCATCAAAGCCCTCTTCACATCTTCGAATGCCGTTTGCTGTTCTTGAGTCCATAAGAAGGGGTCGTGCTCTGTACCTTTGATAGCTGCATACAGAGGTTTTGCCAGTATCGCGTAGCTGGGAATCCATATCCTACAGAAGCCTGCTGCCCCCAAGAATTCTCGCACTTGTCTTCTATTCCTGGGTATCGGTATTTGGCACACAGCTTCTTTTCTCTCTGGCCCCATAATTCTTTGTCCTTCAGAGATATGGAATCCCAGATATTTGACAGTTGGCAAGCACAACTGAGCCTTCCTTCTTGACACCTTGTATCCTGCCTTCCAGAGAATGTGTAGTAGATCGTGCGTTGCTTGCTGACATACTTCCTTTGTAACTGCTGCTATCAACAAGTCATCTACATATTGTAATAATACACACTCTCCTGGGATAGACTCGAAATCTAGTAGATCTTGACTTAGAGCTGAACCAAATAGGGTAGGTGAATTTTTAAACCCCTGGGGCAATCTTGTCCAGGTCATTTGGCGTTTCGAGCCCGTTACAGCATTTTCCCATTGGAAAGCGAAGATACATTGGCTTTCTGCGGCAATTCGGAGGCAAAAGAAGGCATCTTTGAGATCTAAGACTGTAAAGTAAGTAGCCCCGCCCGGAATTAAAGCAAGCAGGTTATATGGATTGGGCACGACTGGATGTATACTAACAACCGCATCATTGACTGCTCTCAAGTCCTGCACAGGTCGATACTCATCTGTACCGGGCTTTTGAACAGGCAGCAATGGGGTGTTCCAGGGGGAAGTACAGAACTTTAGGATACCATACCGTATGAACTTATCCAGATAAGATTGGATGTTCTTCTTAGCCTTCTGCGGAATATGATATTGTCTCAGGCTTACTGGATAAACCCCAAGTTTTGTTCGATTTTAATAGGTGGAATATTGCGGGCCAGTCCTGGTGGGTTGTTCTCTGCCCAAACTCCTGGTATGTTAAATAAGGATTCATCACTCCTCGGGTTTTGGCTAGTCAACACTGTATAAAGTCGCCACTCTTCTTCCTTTGGTACGGACAATGTCATAATACCTGAGGGTCCATTAAACTTTAAGGATGTTGTTCCATTTGGTAGGAACGTAATCTGCGCTTGTAATTTGGATAGCATATCACGTCCCAGCAATTGGACTGGACACTCAGGCATATAAAGGAATTGATGTTTTACTACGTGGCCTCCCAATGTACAGAGTCGACTTTTAAGAACCGGTTTTTCAGCACTTCTTCCAGTTGCTCCTATTACAGTAATAGTTCTTCCAGATGGAGGAGCAACTGGATTAGTCACCACCGAATGTTCAGCACCAGTGTCGATCATGAACGCACTCCTTTTTCCCCCTATTGATACATCGACCATAGGCTCCGCTCGACCAAGGGGGATGGAGCCCGGTCGGTATCAATAGTCCTCCATGACCGTGTCAGCCAATCCCACAAAGTCCCTACCTTCTCTATCGCGGGACCTTTGCGCTGCTGGATAGTACCTATCTTCCCTTACACTTCCTCTGTTCCCATTACTCCCTCTATTACCATTACTCCCTCCGGGGCCTCCTCTACCTCTCGCTCTGCCTCTAAAGTTTCCATAACCTGCCCTGGGTAAGTCTCTCTCATACTGCTCTCTTTGCGGACACTCATTCCTCCAATGCCCTTCTTCCTTGCAGTACGCGCACTGATTCCTACTCAAAGGCTCCCTATTCCATCTACCATCGCCTCTATCTGGGCCCCGTCTATCTACGCCTGCGATCGCTACCGCTAACATATCTGCCTTTCTACGCATCTTGCGCTCTTCCTCTTTCTTACTTTCTGTTTCCCTATTCATATATACTTTGTTCGCTACCTCCATTAGTTGGGTGATAGACATACCTGCAAACCCTTCTAATTTCTGTAGCTTGCGCTTAATATCTCCGTAAGCTTGGCTGACAAAGGCGGAGTTTACCATTCGGGAATTATCAGCGTCTTCCGGATTAAAGGGGGTATACAAGCGGTATGCCTCCAATAATCGGTCATAAAAGACACTGGGCGCTTCATCACTTTTCTGAATCACCTCAACTGTCTTCGACATGTTAATAGCTTTCTTCCCTCCGGCTTTCATGCCAGCAATTATAGCATCTCTATAGGCTTTAAGTTGAGCCATATCTGCGCCATTTACATTCCAGTCAGGATCGGTGTTAGGGTAATGTGTTGCGGCCCATGCTGCCGGATTGGCTTGATTTAAAGCACGGGCTCTCTCCTCTAGCGCCTTAATGGCCGCTTGGTTAATCCTTGTCCTTTCCTCATTATTGAACAATGTCATTAATAACTGCTGGCAATCAGCCCATGTCGGGTTATGTGTCTGAACTATCGAGGTGAACAGATCGGTCATAGCTTGTGGTTTCTCAGTGTACGAGGAATTGTGGGTCTTCCAATTCAAGAGATCGGTAGTCGTGAACGGGACATATACGAAGACTGGGTCAGCATGTGCCATTTGACCTGCGGCATCGATATAGGCTGACCCAGGATTCAGACGAAGAGGCATCTGATAATGTTTTAATTGTTGGGTACCGGTCAGTTGTCGGGTTAGTATGGGGCTACGTGGAGGGGCGTCAGTTAAAGGTTCCGGTCGAGAGGTAATAGGGCATGAGGATGTGGGAACTTGATTTTGTGAAAAATTAGTGAATAGTATACTCTGAGCCGAGCTAGAAGAAGCTTGACCGGAAGTTTGAAGTGGCGCCAAATCAGGATATTCAGATCTAATGGGGGTTGGTCCTGGTTCAGGAAGGGGAGTTTTAATACGAGGGGGGGTGGATTCTGTACTGGAGGAGGAAGCGGAAGTGGATGGGGGCAATAGGGGAAGGGGTGCAGAACTTCCTGCATTCGCGTCACTTCCTCTTAAAGGAAAGTAAGGGGGCGGCAAAGGGATCTCGGACTCAGGGGGCGTGTCCAAAATGGGCCTAACACCAGTCCTAGTGGACAAATAAGTCCTGGCCACCATGAGGCGACATTGCTCCTCGTGGCATATCCGGATCCATTTTGGCGAGTCGTTTACGGCCTGCCTCCAACAATCAATGTATGGAAACTGTCCGTAAAGTTCAGGCCTACCTGACACAGCCACGTGTACACGCTGTACCAGGGTTGGATCCAAACTGCCACGCGGCGGCCATGCCGCAACCAAAGTAGGCCACTCCCTAGTGCACAAAGTGACCAAACGTACAGGAGACATTTTAACCCCAAAATCACATGTTTTGAATCCCTTTTTAAAATTCTTTACCATACAACCTAAGGGATCCGAAATCGTTGACTCTGACGCGCCCATACTTATCAATGGAACGTCGTTGACAACGAATACTATGCACGCGTTCTTATTCAACAGTCACACCCGTTTCCTCTGGCAACAGCACCACGTGGTACAGTTACCGAGTGAAACGTACACAATAACACAATAATCACTCAGGGAATTCCCGTACACACACAGCTGTTACACCAGTCACTAAATAATCAATATTATGCCCTTTGGCGAAACTATACAGTCACCCACGCTATAATTCTCTATATATGAATTACCCGTCTATAACACACCCCAGTAACATCGTCTTTTACTAGTATCGGTTACAGTACGGTTAGCATAGGTCAAAGCACAATTTAAGGTCACAATACAATTATTAGTGGTTACGGTGTTAAACATGCAATAGGCGACAATGATTAGTACTTATATACAGTGTCAGTAAATATACAGGGTTATGGTACCGTGCACTATGATACAGCAACACACTATTAACACTCTCGCTAGACGGCTGAGCTCGCGCTATCTAACAAGATATACACTTTACTAACAATCTTTAACACATTTACAATCCCAACTAAACTATTGGCCAGTACCTTGAATGGACTACCTAAAACTATATACACCCGTTTTGGTTAGCCACACTGCCCAAGCACCACATATAGCGAACTAGAGGGCAGAATTTACAAAATTGCCCTTCTAGTCTATTTACTCTATCAAAAGTCTAGTGGGTTCCAAATTTACACGCCTTCCCACTTAGCCAAGATAGGTTGAGAGCTAGCGAACCGAATTTACACAGGCGCCGCTTAGTCTCCCGGTCCCTCCGACCTAGCGAACGTAATATACACCCTAGAACGCTAGTCTAGACAAGACACCGGTGTCCGGCTAGGGCTATTTACACAGGACCCCGCCTGACTAACCAGATCAAACGGTCTTACTAAAGAGCGTTCGATCGAGCGGTGCGCCTTCGCTCCTTCCCTCCGACAGAGGGGCAGATTCCATACACAGATTTAAACCCCTTTTGGGCCTACCGCACAATCGGTATACCCCTAGTGGGTCTGCCGTCTAAAACAGCAGTTGTCTTACCTCCTCGTTCCTGAACCTGAGTTCACACTCATCGACGGGGACACCCCAGCACTTCTTACGTAGAGGCCGATGATCTCCTGGACAACAGACCAGTGGCGCCGAGACGAAGGGAGGTCCACGCAGAAGTTCAGGGGTGCAGCCGTAGAGAACGTGGGCAAAGATAGACCGTCTCACGCCTCTGCCTCTCAGCTACCGTTGAACGATGAGCTTCCCGGCCAATGCACCAAATGATACCGGAGAAACTGACGGAAGCAAAGCACAGAGGGATGGACACAGGTTTCTTCAGGAAGGAAGAGATTCTTTATTGGATCACCGATCGGGACTCAGAGGGACTAATGTCACCAAAAATACAGCAAGTTCTGAGCCCTGAACAATAGTGCAGGCTTCCTATATAGGCACATAACTCCTCCCATATTAAGCTCCACCCGCACATTCTCTTGACCAATCATTACAAATAAAAATTAACTTCCTGCTTGACCACATGGCTTGTCCAGCACAATGGAGGAGGGGAATACTACATCCTGTATCCTTGCACATGCTCCGTACACTACTGATCGTATCTTGCCTCGTGCAACCAACTGATCGATACGTCAGCATATGCACGTACACATGCCATGTGGTAATCTCGGCCTACTAAATTTATTTTTACCGAGATTCCACCACATACACACACACATATATATATATATATATATATATATATTGATACCAATTGGCAGAGGGGCCTGTTGTTCGAAGCGTACAGTCTTGTAACTAATCATTGAACATCATTTAAAAAATAAAAAAGATAGGTGAAAAGAAACGTAGAATATATAAGGAGATTTATATTACAAGTGACTACCATTAGTGGTCTAGCAAAGAATAACATATTTTATTGATAATTGTACAAAAGATACATTTATTACTTTTGTATATATTATATTGGCAGTATCTGCTTAATGACCTTGGGTCACATATATTTCTTATATTCATTAGCTTGACCTTGACAAATAGCGCATAATTTCTCCAAAGCATACATTTTGCTTTACTTACTTGGTAAATTCATGTTAGGAGATTCGTAGACATCTCTACACTGAAGAAATAAATAAGCAAGTGATCATATAGATTAGCCTAATTAATGTAAAATGATGTCTCCGAAATCAAGCCAAGGATGAATTCAGTATAATTTGCATATGATTAACCAAACGATAACTCATATTAACTAAATCATGTCTAATATTTTTGCTTTCCATAAACTTTTAATGGCATGAAGAAAACAAAACCTATACTTTTTGTGGTCACTGCACACTTTAAGCCTATAACAAATTATAGATATAAAACAAATACATTCTCAAAATAAATAATTTTCATTTTAATTAAAAAAAATGCATGTTCATATTTATAGCATATATCAATAAAACTAGAATAGTCAATGCCAGGAAAGTCATTTATACAGTCATTTATAGCTTAGTTATTTAGTGAGTTAATTTCATTAGTATCTCATAATCAATATGCAGTCCTATATACTCTTGCAAGATACTCTTGCAATTTGTTATGTGTGCTTTTGTCACAGAATTTTTCACTGCATTACTTTATTCTCAATTAACCTTGACTATAATCTGTTCTAAGCAATACAAACAAAGCAGACTTTTTTTTTTTTCTTAATTCCTTGCAGTCTGCAAGCATGTTATTTATCATACTATCTACTATTTTGTAGCCTTCCACATGAAAAATTAATTACAATAATTTTACAATGCGGCACTGATATGAAATTCCAAATATTATAGTTTTCATTGATTCATCCTCATAATGTTATTAAAATAAAATAAAACTATTGTGGCAAATACATTGCTGCAGTATTAGCATCACACCCCAAACATCATAGTAATAATAGTTGAAATATTTGCATTCTTCCCATTTAAAAAAACCATATGGCTTAAAACAAAAGTAATAGGGTGTTTTGATATGATTTTTATAAGAATTTTAAGGGAGACATGTTAGATGTTATTATAAGTGAAGAACTTATAACTCCCACCAAAATTTCCCTTTGATTTAAAAAGGGTTCTAAGAATGACCTTTCATTCTGCAGACACATCTTACAGGGTTAAAAATGATGTACATTAAATTGGCTTGGGGACCCATTCTTTGAGTGTCCAATTAGCCAAGTAACCTATTTTTAGAGTGTAACATAAGTAACGTAAAATTAAATGAAAATCTTGTAAAACACTTTCGTTAGACTTTTCCCAATAGCAGCTAGAACTGCATCTTTTGCGTGCTCTTTTAAGATATACTCCCGAATACATGCATGAAAAACGCACATATGTATTTATTGGGGGTATTGGGGATATATCTATTAAACAAGGATTTCTATTTTTTTTTGTCCATTTGGGCAGTGGAATGTTCCTTCAACTTGCCAGTTACTTATTTGTACTTAAAGATAGGCAGGACAGACAGTCGGTTTTCTGTGTCCCTATACATAGTCAGGACAGACAGGCTATTTGTTGTGCCCCTATCCAGATAAATATTATGTAGCACTCCACACTCCACATGGGGCAAGGAAAAGGGGGATCATTCTCCAGGCCCTTGGTTATTTTAGGGCCGGGGTCCTCAAACTGTGGCCCTCCAGATGTTGCTGAACTACAACTCCCATGATTCTTTGAATTACACAGACAGCCAGAGAATCATGTGAGTTGTAGTTCAGCAACATCTGGGGGGCCAGAGTTTGAGGACCCCTGTTCTAGGTGTTTGACAAATATCTCTAAATTCCCACATGACATGTATAGTCTGAAGGTAAACACTTGACTCCTTTGGATAAATATTGGAGTCTCAGATCCCCCCCATTATTTTCACTTTTTAAGTATATTGTAGTTGCCCTTTCACAAGAGCAGTAGAAACCAAGGCATCTGAAATGATTAATTTTCATTATGCTACACATGCCTAGATTGTCTATGCTTCATAGCCTGTCTGGCATTATAGAACTATGGAGAACTTACTCTTGGTTCCATTAGAATTAGGATTCGTACAGAAATAAATAACTAAAGGCAGCAAAATTTCATTCAAATCAGAACATTTTTCTGTTATAAATTTACCTTTGAATTTTTTTGCATAATGTTAGCGTGACATCAGAAACAACAGAAAAAGGCATTATCAATCAAATAGCATTTGCAGTATTAACATAATCAGTTTATAATGTTTATAAAGGACTGGAGGGGTGTAGGGGGGGTGACCTTAACCAACATTTTGTTGTTCATAAATAATCTAATAATTTACATTGTTATATTTAAATTGTCACATCCGAAAAAAAGACAAATAAAACAAATTCATGAAA
This sequence comes from Pelobates cultripes, assembly GCA_933207985.1. NCBI lineage: Eukaryota > Metazoa > Chordata > Amphibia > Anura > Pelobatidae > Pelobates > Pelobates cultripes. The sequence continues at coordinate 290,976,548 of OW240912.1, forward strand.
TGGCAAATTTCAAATGCATTTCATTCCTAAAAGAATATTCTGCCAATTAAATGCATCATACTAATCAAATTATGCACATATCGACTCTCTTTTTTAAGAACTTGTTAACAGTAATTAAATTTTAAGACACTCTGTGATGAAAACCGAGAACATGAAAAAAGTGGTATTCCAATTACTAGAACTAGCCATTTCTGAATGGAATTATGTTTAAGAAACAAAGACTGTTTTAATTACCATGAGAAGGAGGATATGCTCAGTCTGCTGCATCATTGGCAAATATGAGTTAACACTGTGAAATAATTGCAAAACCTCTAAAAACTAGAAAAGAAAGGAATTATTGAAATGACTCTGGTACATAGAACACCTGCCAGTTTTAATCTACCTAGCCATAAGCGATTATTAATTGTAGGTTTATGTGTTAAATAATGAATTCATCCTGTTATGTCTGGGGGTTATGTAACACATTTATTTTCCACAATTACCGTATTTATGTATTTATTAGAATTTCCACTGGACTTGTGCATTAATAAATTTCAGGTGGTTTGATACAAATTCTTTTTAATCTACACCAGAAAAACGGACCTGTCTGGAGGTTTACCTGTGGAGTACTATTTAATGAATAAGGCTCCACAGGTAAATGCCAGTTTGATTAATTCATTAGGGAGCAGATTGAAAGAAATTCAATGTGTTCAAAGTACCTGTAACATTCACACGCAAGTCCAATTCACACTTGACTTAAGTTGTGCATTTTATGAAGTGTTTCCAATCTCCCCAGCAAGTAGATTTATCTGGAGAAATTTGTATCACTGGTTTTCAGTTACTTACTTTTAAGTATGCACGTGGGTGGTGTGACTGTAAAAGTTTCTGTGCTTTCAACAATTCCCTAGACCAGGCGGTGTCCAAAAAGGTAGATCGCTACCATGATGCTTTGTCATTCTAAAGCATTCTAAAGGCCTGCACAGCATAAGGGATGTTGTAGTTCTACAACATCTGGGGATCTACCTCTTGGGCTCCTCTGCTCAGAATGGAGAGCAAAAAAATTCAGCAAGTTTTGTTCCATGTGGATAGCAATGTAACATTACAATAGCAGTGGCTTTTGAAGATTTATTTAGAATTTTTATAAAATAATCTAACATAGGGCGGACATGTGGCTTCACTGTTATTATCAGAGACTCACTGCACATTGTATTAAATATATTTTACACGATTTTAATTTATGTTGACCCTCTTCTGAGAAATAGAAGTAAATTGAATGTTCTAGGGGATTGAAATATTTCTGGTTGGTATTTAGCAATTGCTTGTGATGGAATAAGAATATGGCCAGGGACCTGCCTGTGAATATATGCCCATGTCACTATTGGGAGCACTTAGAGCTATGGCACTCAGTAGCCATAGGTCAAGCAGGGGATTGTTGAAAGTCTGGTACTTGAAAATGCAAGGTCAAGGTCTGGGCATATTCTGTTTATTTTTTATGGGTGAGAAGTTCACTTTAGGATTGTGAAAATGAAAACAAAGTTTGTCCTACTTGGACTTACACGTGGAGAATGAATATGCTTTCTTTTTTAATATCCATATGTAACAATTTCTTCAACATAACCAAGATAATAATCCAAAAGCATTGCAAAATTCCAACATCTAGCTGTTCATTCAATTTCTATGATAGTATTGATTGATGCAAACTGTTTGTATTTTTCCTCTATTTTTTCCACCTCAATACAACTGGCATTCCTTATAAACATATAATGCAGGTATCAATATTTTTTTAGGATAAGCTTTAATTTAATGAATCCAATGTCAAAATGAAGAGCAAACTTCATTGCTTTTTAATTAAAACACTTCCTAATATTTCACAGACAGGCTACATTGTTATTTGAGTTATGTGCAAGCCCTCATACTGCATTACATTAGTGATTAAAAGGGTTATTCCAAGCACCATGACCACTTCAGTGATCTGACATGGTCATGGTGCTTGGAGACTATGTGCAGCATTTTGCTCTGAAAATCTGCCCATACCTCGCTGCTACTGGTGGCTGCATCAGTTGAGTGTCATTAGCAAGCCCAGACTGGCTAATGTGAATTCGGTGCAAAACTGGCATCTAACGCTGGCATTCCTAGCATGCCGGTGCCAGACAGCCATTAGCAGTATGGCTTACCCTTCCGTGCCACCCATGTCCTCCTCTCAACCCACCCTACTTGACCCCTCCTCGTCTGACAAGGGGGAGTGACATCAGCCAAGAAAGATCAGGCTAAGGGTGAACTTTCCCTTGGCAATAAAAGAAAGAGGCAAGTGAAAGCTTTTTTTTCTTTATTTTTTTTTAAGTTTGTGGGATGTGGACCACAAGAAAAAGGGTTAATTTAACCAACACTAGTGTTTCATAAAACCTGTTTTTTTTTTATTTGGGTAACCCTTTAACTAGTGAAGACTGAGGAGTATATAGTGGTGAGAGACCAATGCACTCTGCTGAGACTGTAGATGCTTGTTGTGGCATAAATAGTACAATGAAAGCCAGGGCTACACCCTGGCAGGCTTTTCATTAATTTGCTGCAAAATTTTTAAACAAATATATATACTACCCTCACACAAGGTTATTCATTATTTTGCCTATTTGTAGGATTAAAAGAAGACTCAGAATGTTGTCCATGCCTAATAACAAGTTAGATAACGGATATAATATAACAGCACACAAAAGTTGGGCCTACGAATACACACAGGCCAAACTCCAGCACTTCTGTATAAATTAAGATTAAGATACTTGATCAGCAACTTGTCAACTGGTATTCAGCAATTGTGGTGAAATACTACAGACTGAAAATGCATTTTAATTTGCTTTTGTAAAACATGGTGTAGATATTCCATCATGATATTGATCAGCACTTTGTCTAATAGGTTGAACGATGAACAGATGAAAGACTAAATATCCCTTTTATCTGCTAATGCAAGAGTTCTACAAATACACAGGATATAAACAATATGCCTGGATGAATCAAGAAAATGTCTGCCTTCATATAACAAGTTCCATTTAAGTTAGAAGAAACAACTCCTATTGTGTTTTCCTGTCCTTTTGCGTTTTACACCCCACCTCCTATAGAGTCCTCTTCAACCTATCGCTTCTGTAGGTTTTCTTGTAATGGTCCTATTTATAGTAAATCCTCCCCCCCCCCCTCTCATAATATTGTAAAGCGCTACGGAATCTGTTTGTGCTATATAAGTGGCGATAATAATAAGAATAACCAAAGGAAAAAAATATGCAAATGCAAAGTCACAATAACAAACCCCACAAAATCTTTAAAGGCCTTTGCAAGACTTCTTGTGGGGTGACTTAAGGTGTGTATGGGGTGCACCAAGATGCCGATATACTGTCAGCAAATCATTTGGATTCTTTATACAGTCACACACCCAACTAGCTTTATAACAATGTGTATAAACATGAACAGACTTTGTCTCTCTCACCAGTCCCATTTAGGTGTCATCAACTGTAAAGCATCCTGTCATTACTTCCAACTGTTCTATACCATGACCTAGTCACATTCACTTAGCCACATACATGGTTAAATACCTCCATACAGTCACATGCCACCACACACCCAGTCACATTCACCCCACTCACCAATTACGTGCATTTAAACAAGCCTGTTACATTCAGCGATCTAGTCACATGACTTACTGTATTCATCCTATGCTATCCTCTGACATCTTATCCATCACCTCCTCGTCCACATACTCCTACAACCTAATCACCTACTAGCCCATCCAGTTATATTGCTCCCTATGCTCAACAACCTATATTTACCCACCAGCACAGTCAACTTTACCTGCCCATCCATTAACCATTTTCTACATATGTTCTGCAGCAGCTCTCACAGATACATTATGATGCTAATCGGGCTAGGAAAGCTGCCCTGCTACTTTCCTCTCTGCCATACATACATTTTCACTTTTTTTTTTTTTGTTTCTTTCTTTTTCATTGGAGCTAAAAAAAAAAATGATTTTTTTTTTTTTTTTTTTTAAGTTCATTTGTACAATGTTTTTCGATTTTCCAGATGACATGACTGACCGGTAATAAAATAAATAAAATAAAGTTCTTAATTTGTCTTTTGTAAATTGTGATTATTTTTGTCTATTTGGATATTACTCTATGTCAGTTTGATTTATGTTACACAAAAGATCATAAAAAAAACATAAATGTTATAAAGAATATTCTCCTCACCACCAGCTGACACATGAGGGAATTGGCAATACAAACAGGAAGTATATAAAGTTGACTTTGTAAACAGACACCAACAAACTATAGAATACAACTGGAAAGATGAGAACAGCATTAGAATTAATAGACAGCCTAGAATACTGGAGTGAGTAGTGGCAAACAATAGGATATTCTCTACCGTACATCACACATAATACACTGCTCAATCCATATTATGTCAACTCCCCTTTCCTAAAAATAAATACGTGAACTATAGTGGGTGATGGCCCCACATGTAACTTACTAATGAGTGATGCAGTCTCACATAGGAATGCAATGCCTAAAACAATAGAAAGCGGTGGATCACGAGTGATGCATAGATATTAAAGGAACACTAAACAACTTTAGCTTAATAAATAACTTTTGGTGTATAGGCCATGCCTCTGTAGTCTCACTGCCCAATTCTCTGCTATTCAGGAGTTGAATCACTTTATTTATACAGCCCTAGTCACTCCTCCCTGCACACAACTTACAAATACCTTCCTAAACACTTCCTGTAAAAAATCATCTAATGTTTACTCTTCCTTTATTGCAAATTCTGTGTCGTTAAGAATGTCATATCTCCTGATCTGTTAATAGCTTCATGTATGTAATTAAAGTTCAATTTACAGAGCAGGAAATATTTTTTTTAAAGTGAGTTATATCAGATTAAAAAATAATCAGTTTTGTTTTCATGCTGGTTGTTTCAGTCACAGCCAGGGGAGGTGTGGATATGGCTGCATAAACAAAAACAAAACGGATTTAACTCCTAAATAGCAGATAATTGAGCAGTGAAACATCAGAGGCATGCTCTATACACAAAAATTACTTAACCCCTTAAGGACACACGACGGAAATATTCCATCACGATTCCCTTTTATTTCTGAAGTTGTGTCCTTAAGGGGTTAATTAAGCTAAAGTTGTTTTGGTGACTATAGGGTCCCTTTAAGTAAACAATGAAAAATGAGTACACAACTGAAAATTCAGCAATTTATGTAGAAAGAACACCCAGCTGCCGATAGTCAACTAAACTTTTATATTCATTCACAAAAGCAAAATAAAAACATGCTAATCAACACTTTACTGTAGTGAATAGGTTGGAAGAATGGACATGTGCTCTGACAAAGATTTTTTCCCTGTTTAGTACTGTGTATATACTATCCTTACCTTTTTGTGTCATTTTACCCCACTCCCTCTAGCATGTAAGCTCATTGAGCAGGGCCCTCAACCCCTATGTTCCTGTGTGTACAACTTGTCTGGTTACAACTATATGTCTGTTCGTCCACCCATTGTAAAGCGCTGCGGAATTTGACGGTGCTCTATAAATATCATAATAATTATAATAATAATAATAATAATAATAATAATAATAATAATAAAAGGACCACTTCATCTTAATGTCTGGGTGCCCAGTAGTTTTAACTCTGCAATGGAATACACTGTAGTATTGTAGAAACTGCTTTGTCTCAATTGCAGGATTAAACACGCCTTTAGTAAGATAGTAGAAATTGTAAATAAAACCTATATTTATTACATGGCTATTGGTAGAACACTATATTCAAATTGTGCCTAATTTGATTTTTTGGAGTTCTCTTTTTATATTTTCACTGAAATATTTTTAGCCAAAATAAAATTATTACATTTCAAATTATTTTTCAAAATATGTTCTATTAGATTAATTATACACATATATTTAAATCATTAATAATTCTTTATTTTCAGTGCATGTTAAATATCGTTTGCAGGGTATAACATGACATTAGTAGGCAATGCGAGAAGGCAGTTTGCGTATACAAGGCATGTGGATAAAGATGCACCATTTTTGTGGTTCAGGCAATAGGTAAAAGGTTCTGACCTGAGTCAGACCTTGCATAAAAACAACAATATTAAACGTCGGTTTGCATGTCTGGCAGGGTGCTTGTTGTGATGATATAGTGTGCTAGCATGAGCAAAATCAGGCATAAATACTGTTTTTGCTGAGGCTATTGTTATTATTGACGGAGTTACGTGTCTGTCTAGGGAGAGCTTTTCGGGTACCCTTGTGCATGTTAGGGATGGCACCCTTCAACCTGTGCTTCTCTTGATGCCGAGCCTGCAATGTAGCGGGTGGACGTGAACTGTAGCTGAGGTTGTCTGAGCTGAATCCGATCGGGTGTAGGCAGTTTGGTGGCTGCTAAATGTGGTCATGTAGCTTGATGTGGGGTTAAGTATATGGGTGTGTACGGTAGTGTGTGCCTCCGTCTTTTAATCAGCCTCGCTTGTCGGGCCTGGGCTATAGATGATAGTGTTGTTGCTTCGAGGGGAGTTTGGGCCGGTTGTGGCTGTTAGTGCCCCTAACCAAGTGTAGGTGCTTCTTCGGCCGTGGTGATCACGTGGCTAGATCCGTTGTGGGTCACTGTGAGGGCTTGTGAAGTGGTCCAGCGGTATGTAACTCCTGCGGTTCTCAGTTGGCTCATGGTTGGGTGGAGCGTTTTGCGCCATTGCAGGGTGGACCTCAACAGGTCTTGGTAGAAGGACAGGTCAGCACCCTCAAATGTGTATGGTGTTTGGTTTCGTATAGCTGAGAGGAGTGCTTTTTTGTCTTGAGCCAGGGCGCAGCGAACTATGATATCACTCACGGCACTTGCTGGGGCCCTAGGTGATTTTGGTAGGCGGAACATGCCATCAAGAGCAAGCTTTTTGGCTTGTGTTAGTGGTAATAGGGAGGCTGTTAGTCTTCGCAGGTAGTGGGGCATTTCGTCCATGGTGACGGACTCAGGTACCCGTCTTACCTTCAGGTTATTACGCCTGGAACAGTCCTCCAGCGTAACAAGTTGCGTGGAAAATGCTTGCTGGGTTTTGTGGACGTTTTGCAGGGAGTCTTGTACAGTTATAATTTCCCGCCTCATATCTATGATGTCCTCTTCTGTGGCACTCACCCTGTCTGTAACCACCTGTAAGTCAGCCTGGATGACTATGTCAGTTGCTAGCTTCTGGCGGAATTCGGTGAAGAGATTTTTAATATCATGCTTGGTGGCCAGAGCTGATATATCAGGTAAGGCTGCAGTTGTGTGTTCTGGTGTTTGTGGCAGGGTTTGTGCTTGAGGGTAGTCAGGTGTTTGGGTCTGAGGGTCTGCTAGGGCCTGCTGGTTGGCTGGGGCCGCCATTTTGGACAGGGTTTGGCGCTGTAATAGGGCCCCTATGTCTTAGGATTCGCTTGAGGTACCTGAGAGAGGTTTCTGTGAGCGTCTTTCCATGGTTGAGGGCTGATCTGCAGGTAAGTGGGTGTCTGTGCTCCAGTTGTGCTGGAGGGAGATGTGCCCCAGGAAATCCTCCAGGCGCGTAGCGTGATGGTAGGCTGCAGGCTTCTTCCATCGCTGGTTCTGTCCGGAACCAGCAAAGAATGGCATGTGCCGATATTGGGAGACACCTGGATGTAGATGTTGGTGTGGGATATGGTGGATATCCGTCGGATTGAGCAGAGCTCCGTTGGAGCTCCCGAAAATGGCGTCCGTTCCGTTCCGCGGTTAAGCCCCGCCCCCCTATACAAATATATTTAAATCATTTGTTGTTTTACAAAAAAAAAATTGAATCAGAGACATTAGAGAGCTCGAGTTCCTGTAACTGATTATTTGTAGATCGTATACATTTATCAAGGTTAATTAAAAGGTCATTTAAAATAAACTCTGCTGATAAACATCCTTTTGCTAACTCGTACTAACAATGCTGGTGTCTTTTATTTCAATTTCAATCAATAGTATGAATTTGTAGAAGAAATTTTGATTTTCTTTTTCTTTAGAAATACAATGTCATCGTATTTTCTTTCAGGAATAATATGCTTTATTTATTATATTTATTTATCACTGGCATTTGTAAAGTGCTGTACAATTGGGAGAACAATACAATTGACAATAAACAGACCAATACAAAAGGTAGATGGCCCTGCTTGTGAGCTTACAAACTAAAGGTAAAATAGGGAAATGAGACAAGAGGTAGCAGAGGAAATTGAAAGTGATGGCAAAGATAATTTATAGTGTGACTGCAGTGATTAATAACATGTGGCTAATGGCCACGCAAGCGCATTAGACTTCAATACTTTCCTATGGGGAGGTCTAATGCGCATGCGCTGGACTCCGGTAAGTCACTGAAGGGTTTTTAACCAATTCAGCAACATAGGAACTACAGTATATACTCGAGTATAAGTCTAGTTTTTCAGCACATTTTTGTGCTTAAAAACCCCCACTCGACTTATACTCGAGTCACTGTCTGTATTATGGCAACTTAGAGAGCCGCGGCCGCCAGAGCCATGGCAACAATCCGCGCGGCAACCAGACCGCGAGACTTACAGTGGAGCTGACCGGAACGGAGGAGAAGGGAGCTAACAGGAGCTGCAAGAAAGGTAAATAAATGCTTCCTGCCGGCCCCCCACTTCACAGCCCATGCCACTGGACCACCAGGGATTAAGATAGCCCCCCTCCCTGACCGGTTAACAAGCAGGGAGGTGGGACAAAAAAAATTAAAATAAAATAAAAAATATTAAAATAAAATAAAAATTAAATAATAAAAATGCCCTCCCCCCACCCAGTTCACACACACTACACAAACACACACTCTTCATTATATACACACTCTGCATTATATACACAGAGTGTGTGTATATAATGCAGTGTGTGTTTGTATGAGTGTGTGTATATAATGCAGAATGTGTGTTTGTATGAGTGTGTGTGTATATATAATGCAGAGTGTGTGTTTGCATGAGTGTGTGTATATATAATGCAGAGTGTGAGTTTGTATGAGTGTGTGTGTATATAATTATAAAAATCACAGAATTTCATAGCCCCAAGTTTTACCCTCGACTTATACACGAGGCATAGCATATTTCACAATTGTTGGTCACAAAACTGCACTCGACTTATACATGAGATCGACTTATACACGAGTATATACGGTATGTTTCCCTGGCACTGGAGAGTCTATTTATATAAATAGGATTACTGAAATTTCAAATTACAAAATTATCATGAGATGTTGTAATTACAAAATGACAAAATTATCATGAGATTTGGCTGTTATTAAATTAAATTAAAAAGTCAGTATTTATTTTAATTTAAAAATTTTGTAGAAACTAATTGTCCTAAAATAAATATGCACATGCAAGAGTAAATCCTGTGTTTGCACCCACAGTGTCTTTAGTAGATGCATTTTGAAGTAAAACCTACAAGCAACTTACAAAAAATTAGGCAACAGTGTGCAATGTTGGTCTGCCATTGCAAGGGCTAATAAGATGCTGTCATGTATAAAAAATTGGTATTGATGCATGTGATGAAAATTGTTTAATTTTGCCTCTTTATAAAGAATCTTTAAGATCCCACCTTGAATATGTGGTGCGATTTTGGGCACCAATTTTAAAGAAGATTATTTTTTTTTTCTTTAGAAAAAAGAAAGGTTTCTCAGAAAAACTTTGATAGCACTACAGAAATATATACAGGGTACATACCAATGTGCTAACCTGTTGATTAACAGAAATATACAACAGACAAGAGGTCATCTACTAACATAGGAAGAGAGACGAGGAAAGGAATATATATAGTAAGAATAGAGATGTGACATTCTCTATCCAAAGAGGTCATTCTCTGTAAATATTGAAAAAATACTTATATATTATTTTTTTTAGAAAATCTGAATATTCAATGATATGATTAATTATCTTTTTTTTTCTTTTCATTTTTGTGACATAATTGTTATTGCTTAATAAAAAAAATGTTTGTTCTTCTTTTGGATCAACAACATAAAATAAATAAAGGGATATTGTAGTGCCAGAAACACAACACAAGCTGTATTTGCCTCCCCCTGCCTTCCCCCACCTTCGCGCCTCCCCTTCCCGGTAAATAAAACACCTTTATTTACTTAACTTATCCCAGTGCCGATTTCCCTCAATGCTAGGTCAACTCTCCGCCCCTTCATCCGCCCTGCGTTGAACGGGTCTAATGTGCATGCGCACACATCCGACCTCCACATAGGAAAGCATTGAATTAATGTTTCTCCTATGGGGGAAAATCTAATGCTGAATGTTCTCATGCAGAGCGTGAGGGCGTCCAGCGTCAGATACCAAAGGTCCATTTCAATTCAGGAAGCCCTCTAGTAGCTGTCTGGTAGACAGCCACAGAGGGCAGACTTAGAGCTGCAAGGGTATAATTTTTCAATGTAGGGTAATAGCCTCTTGATCCAAGGATCAATTTGACTGCCATCCTATGGTCAACAAGAAATTTTTTTCCCAGTATGTTGCAAAATTGGAAGTGCTCCAAACTGAGGTGTTTTTTTTTTACCTTCTTTTGGATCAACAGCAAAAAACTAATGTGTAAAAGGCTGAACTTGATGGACACATGTCTCTTTTCAGCTATGTAACTATGTATGTAACACCAATTGGGAAACGCTGGTATACACTATCACCCTAGACCAGGGATCTGCAAACTTTGGCACTCCAGATGTTGTGGAGTACATAATCACCGACTGTAAGAGCATTATAGAAGATGTAGTCCATAATATCCGGAGTGCTGAACTAACTACCTCTTCTATCTAACTATTTATGATGATACAGTACAAGACAACTGATTTAGCATATTGGTTATTTTAAGAGTATGAATAGGAGTGTGGTATTACAATCAAATAAGTAATTGCTTATGAGAGGCTTTGAGCAAAATATATAATGCTGAATATTATATGGATAATACAGATAAAGGAACAGCGCACACATACAAATACCATTTTACATTTTATACGGCTACTTAAAACCACCTGTTTCATCAAATAAATATGAGGATTCCGTTTCACCATATAGCCATGTTGTATTAAGTCCACCACTACTTCACACTACTCCAATGTCGGTGGGTCCTACACTAATTCCAACGTGAGAGGAAATTAAATAGAATTATAGTATTATGTGGAGACATTTCGAATGGCTAATTATCCTGAGCCCAGGACTACAAGAATATAGATTTTCTGTACGTAAATATTAAAAACAGGTAGGGAAAAGGTAGCAGTAATACAACTTTTGCCTTCTCTATTTCCTTTAGCCTGGGGTCAGCCAGAGGTCGTAATGAGTATTAGGTGAGATGAAGTATACCATCAAAAGAATTAAGAATCTATTTATTTGTAAATAATTTCTCTGTCTATACATAAACATATCGGTAACTCATTTTGACTAGAAGATATATGAGATCTCTCTGCTTTAAATGCATTTAATGTAACCATATATGAATGCAAATTTGTTTAGCCTCATTGAATATCTTTTTATAATTGTATAAAGTAAAGATTATACTCTATATTTAAAATTGATGATATTTTATATAATTACATATTAGACAAACTTGCTTATTATATACATATAATAATGATCTCATGAATTGATATCATGATTGCTGGAGATCATCTATGTTCCTTTTTATGCTGTGTTTGTGGATGGAGAAATTGTCCACCTATTTTTTTCCTCTTTTATCCTTGTACCCTTTCCCATTGTTTTTCCCTTTTAAAATGTATTTTTTTTCCCCAAAAAATCAATAAAAACTATTTTTTTTAAAAGATAGTGTTGGGAATGTTAATTAAGTTTTATTACAATGTTGCGACTATACTGAGGATTGTTTTTATTTAGTATAAATTATTCTCCATCAAGGCGCATGAGCCACAAACAGCAGCTAAAATACAGACTGTAGAATGTTATCAATGCATTAATCACGAATCCCACAAATGCAATATTGTTTTATTCAATGGTAGAGTTGAGCGGACACCTGGATGTTCGAGTCCGCCAGGCTCGGCAGAACTTTGAAAAAAAGTCAGAGTTCAGGATCGAACTTGACCCCAAATCCCATTGAAGTCAATGGGGACCTGAACTTTTGGGAACAAAAATGGCTCTAAAAAACTCCTGGAAAGGGCTAGAGGGCTGCAAAAGGAAGTAAAATGGGGGTAAGAGTAGGACAAGTGCCCTGCAAACAAATGTGGATAGGGAAATCACTTAAAATAAATTAAAATACATAAAATAAGCAGACGCTTAGTAGATAACTCCCTAATTCCCACAGTATTAGGGAGCTATCTACAGTGGCGTCTCCAGCATTCATATTTAGGGGGGCACATGGGGGGCTGGGGACAGAAGTAGGTGGGCAATTACAAAACGTGTGTGTGTGTGTGTACACACACACACACACGTGGAGAACATTTGCCTAAGTCTGCTTTAGAGTTGCAATTGTAACAATATCTCATGATGCCAGAATTGTTGCAAAACTAGTTTTAAAAAAAACCATTATTTTTAAAAATAATTTACAACATGCAATTTGAAGGGAATTTAAATTAACACTTCTATATAAATATTTCACATACATAGAAAATGGTCACTTAACAGTGTATTCTCTACGCTACAGTTTAAGCATTTTAAAGTGACACAAAGTTGTATTTTGAAATGCTAATTCAAACGAATTTTTCCTGTAAGAAGAGCAGATTTAGCTCCACTTCCATGAACAATTAAAAATGGTTGGCACTAAAGTTTGTGCCCTGACCTATAGTTGGTGAATACTATACCAACACAAACTAAAATTACTTGTTTCATTCTCTTGCTCACAATATAGAATCCTGGGTACATGCATATCATTTACTCAAAAGCTGCAATTAAAGTTCACGTTACTTACAGTAGTAGTGCCACTGTCTAGAGTGTCTGCTCCGCTCACTCAGTCCCTCTGCAAATTGCACTCTCAGGTAGGTAAGGTTTCACACCTTATGTGGGGCCGCACTGCAAACTGTTTGCAATCTCTGGTAAGTAAGGTGACACTGTCACAACACTGTCTGCAATCTCAGGAGTAAGTGCCACTGTCATACCACTCACTGTCTGCAATCAGGAGTAAGTGCCACTGTCATACCACTCACTGTCTGCAATCAGGAGTAAGTAACCTTTGTCACACTCACACCACTCACTGTAATCAGTGCAATGAATTCACTTTTCTCAGAACCTAGATGTGGCAGAGGCAGCGGGCCACAATACCTGCTCCTCTCTGCTTGATCTGTTCTGCCTCCTTTGCTCTTGCTCCTCTATGCTTGCTCTGTTCCTCTTTGCTTGCTCTGCTCTGCCTCCTCTCTGCATGCTGTGCTTCTATTTGCATGGTCTGCTTTTACTCTTCTCTGCTTGCTCTGTTCCGCCACTCTCGACTTGCTCTGCTTTTCTCTACTTACTCTGCTCCGCTCCTCTCTACTTGCTCTGCTCCTCTCTGCTCTTGTCCTCTCTACTTGCTCTGCGCTGCCTCTTCTCTGCTTGTTCTGCTCCTCTCTGTTTGATCTGCTCCTGCACACATATTGCCTGATACATATACACACACACTGCCTAATACATCCATCCATCCATTTATACACACATATTGCCTGATGCATACATCTATACACACATATTGCCTAATACATAGACCCATAAACGCACACTGCCTAATACATACTCACTGAATACTTACATCCATACACACACACTGCCTAATACATCCATCTGCACACACATATTGCACAATACATATATTGCCTAATACATACACCCATACACGCACACTGCCTAAAACATCCATCCATACACACATACTGCCAAATATCAGACATCCCATGTCTCCCGGTAGTTCAGGGAGACTCTCGAATGTTGAATGCGGTTCCCTGACACACACGCAGATCATACATAATATCCCGGAAATCACACACACAATCAAATCTATAAAGTATGACTTCTGTGCATGTCAATATGTGTGTGTATCTGTGTGTGTTTCAGTGTGTGTATCTGAATGTATGTGCCAGTGTGCGTTTCAATGTGTGTATCTGTGTGTCAGTGTGTATGTGCCAGAGTGTGTGTATGTGCCAGTACGCATATCTGTGTGTCTGTGTGTGTTGGTGGAGGGGGGGAGTGAGGGGGCACATGTGCACGGGGGTGGCGTAGTAAATTGTGAAGCCACCTCCCTGGAATGCATTTTTGCATGTTGGGATACATTTTACATTAAATATATAATTTATAGCTGTGATAATATTTTCATTCATGTGGTGGGATTTTATTTATAATATTGTGGGATTTAATTTATAGTAATGGGTTTACGTTAATTAATGTTACAGTGAACCTGTCTAACAGGTTCACTGTAAGAAACATTTTTTTCATTATAATCTATCAAATGTATTATGAATATAATTGGTCGCATAGTCACTCACACACATCACTTACACACTCTAACATACACTACTTACTGAAGTATACACACATCACACACTCTCACTAACACATGTATTAAGTATATACACAATGTCACTGACACACTCACTAACACACACTATTATTAAGTATACACACAATGTCACACACTAACACATTATTATTACGTATACACACACGTCACTGACACACACTATTAAGTATACACACAATGTCACACAGTCCCACTAACACTCACTATTATTAAGTATATACACAATGTGCCACAATCTCACTAACACACACTGTTAAGTATACACATAATTTCACTGACACTATTAAGTATACACACAATATCTTACACTCTCACTAACACACACTCTTACTGAACTATACACACACAATGTCACTCACACCAGTTTAGTCACACTTTATACACACACAAACATACACAATATGATCAGCCCCCTTGGGCTCCATGTGGGCCATCCCTGTGCTAGGGCTGTGGAGGAGGATCCATTCAGTACTTACTGCTGGCTGGGCTCCCTCCATGTTACTGAGAGCCCAGCCCCTGAGCAGATGGATCCCCCTGCCTGTAAACACGCACAGACACTGGAGGGAGGAGGAAGCAGGAAGCAGGCTGTGCTCACTGTGCACCGCTCTCCTGCTCCCCCAGCAGAAACAAAGGGGAGACTTCCTGCAGGCTGGACAATGGTGCCTCCTCCACAGCACTAGAAGTCTCCCCTTCAGTGAGCACAGCCTGCTTCCCTCCTCCCTCCAGTGTCTCTCCATGTTTACAGGCTGGGGAATTCCCCTGCCTGCAGGATCCATCTGCTCAGGGGCTGGGCTCTCAGTAGCATGGAGGGAGCCCAGCGAGCAGTAAGTTCATTTCCAGTTGGGGGGGCACAAAGGGGGGCACAGCCTGATCTAGGGGGGGCCATGGCACCCTCTGGCCCCCCCCTAGTGACGCCACTGGCTTTCTACCAAAAGGCTGAAAGACCTAAATTGGTCTTTCAGCAACATTTACTAATACTGAGTAAAGATTACTTAGTATTAGTAAATTCAAATTAAGTGAGCCAGTGGCTGCTCACTGTAAAAAAAAAACAAAAAAAAAAAACCTATTGCCCACACCCCTGTGCGACGGGTGGGGGCCCTAAATAAGAATGTGGAGGGGGCACCTACTGTCCTCCCCCCCCCGTCCCCCACCCCTGCGCAGCGGGTGAGGGCCCTAAATAACAATAAGGGGGGACCTAATGTCCTCCCCCCCGGCCCCCACCTCTGAGCGGTGGGTGGGGGCCCTAAATAAACATTTACCCCCCAGGTGACTAGGGTTTCCCAAACCCCTAGTCACCCCCATCCCCAAAAAGAAATTACGGCTACCTACCCCCCTCATCCTAGAAATAATGAGGGTGTCATTTTACACAGCATGGAAAAATTCCAAAGAACTTTCCCACACTGTGTAAAATGACACAGAGCACTCTGATTGGTGGATTTATCTGTCAGTCTCTTCATTTACCTCTCAGAGCACTCTGGATGGCTTAAACCCACCAATCAGAGTGCTCTGAGCTGAATTGCAGGGCGGGGCAAGGCTTTATAAGCCTTGCCCCGCCCTGCAGAACTCAGTCTGTGCGAAGCCATCCATGGGTGAAAATCGATTTTTTTTTTTAATTTTTTTTTTTAATTTCGTCGGTTATTATGGATTTTTATTTGGCTTTTTGGGGGATTTTAGAAGAAAGAAGACATCAAATGGTAGGTCTATTTTTTTTTTAAACAGGTATTTAGATAAGGGTTCCCCCCCATTATTTTTAGGATGAGGGGGATAAGTAGGGGTATTTTTTTGGGGGTGAGGGGGATGACTAGGGGTTTGTGGACCCCTAGTTACCTGGGTGGGGGGGTAAATTTTTATTTAGGGCCCCCACCTGCCGCTCAGGGGTGGGGGCCAGAGGGAAGGACATTAGGTCCCCCCCCCCAATTTTTATTTATGGCCCCCACCCACCACTCAGGGGTGGGGGCCAGGGGGGAGGACAGTAGGTCCCCCCCTTATTGTTATTTAGGGCCCCCATCCGCCGCGCAGGGGTTGGGGTTAAGAGGGAGGACAATAGGTCCCCGCTTATTAATATTTAGGGCCCCCACCAACCGCGCAGGGGTGGGGGTCGAGGGGGAGGACAGTAGGTCCCGCTTTAGTTTAAAAACCACTCGCGCATTGCGGAAGGGGGCTCAGGAGGGGTTATTAAGGGTTAACAAGTATATAGGGGTGTATATAAAAATACCCCTTTTTGTCTCAATAGAGATATTTTTGCCAGAAGCTCAAGGAAGCAAGGTGAAAGGTCAGTGTAGGACCCGTCTAGGGGGGGGTCTGCCTTGACGTTGGCAGGCGGGCATTCCCTCCAGTGGCCATTGGAGTAACTAAATGACCTCCATTTGTTTAAATATATATAGAGATTAAGGAGAGAGAGCAAACTTTTTTCCTTTGATTTTTACTATATGTATTAGCTGATGTGTACTGTAGTCATTGCTGCCGTCCCAGGAGTGATGGGAGTGAGCGCAAGATTTCATATAACCCATAGAAAAATGCAATAAAAATGTGTATATATATTTTACCTAACCCTATATTTACACATTCATACCCCTCTTTGGGAGTATCCTTACCTACCTGGTGTCTGTTTAAGAATAGATTTGTATTGTTAAGTGGCTGACATTAAAGCCTAAATTCTTGAGGATTTGCTCTACATTGCGATGTCTAAGAAATTTTTCACATAAAAGGAGAGAAAAAAGACAAATCTCCAAAGATTAAGAATTGTACTTCCAACCCCATTAGTGTGCGTATATATATTTCCACAACATTTTTATTTATATATATATATATATATATATATATATATATATATATATATATATATATATATATATATATTGTAGTGGAAATGGGAGGTTCCATTTCTACAGTGCATCTCCTAATTCAAAAAGAATTAAATGTTTAGATTTTAAAAGTGACCAAAATTTGTCTTGTGAAACAATTTGAATAGTGATTATTTTATTTAAAAAAAATATCTATAATTTAATATCTATCTAAAATATAATCTATTAAATCATCAACCCCAGATGCGGCTAAGGTGCTGGTCCATGCTCTTTTTCTCTTTCGCCTTGACTTCTGCAATACCCTTCTCAGTGGTCTTACATGTTCCCAGATTGTACCACTGCAATCTATAATGAATGGCTCATTTTCCTGTCCGCTCGCACCTCCCACGCCTGCCCGCTCTGTCAGTCCCTACATTGGCTTCCAGTTAGATATAGGGCTCAATTTAAAATTCTGGTGCTTGCTTACAAGTCCCTACATAATGCTGCTCCAACCTACCTATCCTCCCTAATACACAAGTATGTCCCATTGAGGCCCCTACGCTCTGCCAAAGACCTACGTCTATCCTCTGTCCGTACTCCCACCTCTGATGCTCACCTCCAAGATTTCTCCAGGGCTGCACCTCTTCTGTGGAACACCCTTCCCTTCTCCGTAAGACTTTCACCCAGTCTCCACTCATTCAAAAAATCATTGAAAACTCACTTCTTCAAGAAAGCATATCAGTTAAACTGTAAGCAGGTTTTTCATCCCCCACCCCCATGACTCCTCTCCTGCAACTGTAAAAAATTACCTACTTAGCCCTCAATTAATACTTTTCTAACATCCTACTTCTTACCCCCTACTTTTACCCTTTGTGTCACTATACCCCACTCCCTCTATAATGTAAGCTCATTGAGCAGGGCCCGCCACCTCTCTGTTCCTGTACGTCCAATTGTCTGGTTAAAATTACATGTCTGTTAGTCCACCCACAGCGCTACGGAATGTGATGGCGCTATATAAATAATAAAATAATAATAATAATAATGACTAAAAACAACTAGAGTCCAAGTTTGTCATGCTCGTCTAAAAATATAAAGTGTTGGTGTGAGAACAAAGCAAGTCAAACATTTATCTCATCACTGCACCATATATATTTTCTTTATCCAAATGATGATTGACAAGATTCTATTTTATACGATCTGACAAACATAGAAGCAGGAAACACTGCTTGTAAACTTTCCGCATTTTGATGTTAATTTTTAAGCAAACTTTATATTACAAAATGTGTGGCAGATGTCACACTTTGCAGTTTGTGGACAGGATATTCAAAGCAAACCTATTTCTTTATGAGTTTATTATTGTATCATTTCCATACATATTAGTCTCCTGGTACAGATATATTTTCTTTTGGTACATTAACCTGCTCATTATGCCTTATCGTCTATTCTATTTTTCTCATGAGTGTTATACTCACCTATTTAACAAGCTGCTGTGGATCCAGGGTCACTTAGTCAAATGTCACAGAGCACTCTGGCACTCAGAATAAATCTCAGCTTTATTGCTCAAATGTTGAATGCATATTGATCTTCAGCCCCACGCAAGTCAGTAGTAACTCTTCACACACCATACGTCAAGGGGTAATATATGCTGATCCAAACATCAACCCCTGATTTAATGAACATTCTCTGCATCTTTGTACCACCCTAATGCGTTTATACATTTATAGCTTAATTTTTCAGACAAGCATATGTTACTTTCAGAGTCACTCTGGAATTTGAGCTTGAAAAGATTTATGCAAGAATTGGATGTTAACTCTTGTATTTAAATAATCACATTGCATGCACACACATACAACACATGCTGCTCAAACTGACATGCTCTTCTCTATTCTCCTCAAAATGTAAAAACAGGAAAATAATTGATGCATCTGTTGTCGACACACACACATATATAGGAATATGTTTTAGAGATTTGTACCCATGCCAACAAACTTGCACAGAACTTATCCCGCAAGAGCCAAAAAATTAAGCCTAAATTTAAAGTGAGAAGAAGTGGAATTATAACACAAGAGAGAAAGGCTAGAAAGACAATAACTATGATAAATAAAAGAGAGCATGGCATTTTTAACCTATTTCAAAAGGTCTTAACCTCTGCAGAGATATCTGTTCTTAACAAAGGTTTAAAATTTAGCCCCTACCCACTCATTTAAACCCTTTCAAGCGTTCTTAGATGTAAGTAAATTTGTGCGAAAGGCCACTCGTAAAATATTTTTTTATTGAAAAAACCTCATCCACCACCATCTCCATTGCATCCATACCCCAACAAGATCCCCAAATTATTAATACTAGTCTAAAAGAAAAATCCACATGTTATCCATTTCATTTTAAATCTGCCTCTTTAGAAATGTTTGAAAAACTTGTTTTAAATGATCATGATAAAATCAATAAAAAAAAAAGTAAGACTCTCATAACCTAACTTCACAAGAAAGGTTGGCCCTTAAACAATAACAAGATGACAAGGATATAGTCATAAAACCAGCCGACAAAAGTGGAGGTTTCGTCATACTTTCTAAAACTATGTATATAGATGAAGCCCTCAAGTAGCTAAATGACATAGATGTTTATGAAAAATTAAACACAGATCGTACCCCAACTATTCAAAACACCTTGTCCTTTTTTTTTTTTTTTTTTAAAGGACTAGATTTGAACATTCTTAATGAACACAAATTACATTTTTAAAATTTAAAATACCCCAAAATTCCAGTTTTTGTTTTTTTTGCCCAAGATACACAAAAATGAAGATATACCCCCGGGCAGAGCCATAGTGTCAGGGATTAACTCACTTATTTACAATCTGTCTGAGTACATAGACTTGCTGTTATAACCCTCAGTCAAACTTATGAAGTCCTACTTAAGGGAGTCTATGTCACTTATCAGACTCCTAGAACACTTTGTATTGCAATCCAATTTCATCTCAGTTACATGTTATGTACAATCCTTGTACACCATCATCCCTCATAATATAGGCTGTGAAGTAGTTAATGACATTTTAAAAACAGAAAAAAGAATTTCAGATACCCAAATTGATTTTATTATTGAAGATATTAACATCACTTAAAAAAATTATTTTTGGTTTATAGATTATTTTTACCTACAAAAGAGAGCTACTGCCATGAGGACTAGGTTCGCTCCCATCTATGCCAACCTCTTTATGGCAGACAGAGTCTACAGCCATTTGGGGTGGACATGCCTGGCAGGCGAACCTGGTAACCTATTTTAGATATATTGAGGACTTGTTTTTTTTTATATGGGAAGGCTCATCAGAATCTCTTAACAAATTCATTGACCATCTTAACACCAATGACAGAAGAATTATTTTAACTAAAGAATACAGTAGCAAATCTATTCATTTTTTAGATCTACAGATTTTTATTTATGATGGTAAAATAAATACAAAAATGTATTTAAAAAAAATCTGTACCACTGGAATTGTTCTCAAATTCAAGATTTTAACGATCAGGCAGAAATGAATAAAGAATAAGTTATAAAGAATAAGTTTACAGATAAGTACTACTCCTCCAAAAAAACTAAACAAAACCATTGAGACCGAAAGGAAAATGAATCTTCTAGCTTTGAAAGAGAAAACATTCCTATTATTTTTGATGTTTTTTACCAGAATCAAAAGATTTTTTTTTAGATGTAAACGGTGTACAGTATGTAAAACCACTGATTGCTCTGTTCAGTCTAAAGTTACTCAGTTCACATCAAAAAAAACTTTTTCCATAAATGACTTTATTAGCTGTAACACCAAAAACGTAATTTACCTATTGGTGTGCCCTTGTGGCCTCCAATATGTTGGAATGACCGCAAGATGCCTCAAAATAAGACTTGGCGAACATTGCCGCAACATTATTAAGGCTATACAAATCACTCTGTTTCCAAGCACTTTACAATACATAACAATAACCCTAAACTTTTAAAATGTATTGGCATTCAAAAATGTAAAGTCCCTTGGAGAGGTGAAAATATAAAGAATATTTTAGGCAAAAACGAAATGGAGTGGGTTTTTAATCAGAAAATCCTAGCCCCAAATGGCCTCAATGCCGAATTCAACGTATTTTTTCTTTATTTAACTTTGTACTGTTGAATATACATAAATTTTTTATGTTTCATTATCTTTTGAAAAATATTTTATTCCATGCTCCGTGTCTCATATATTGCTGTATTCCACCATATTAATTTGCCTATTTATTTTTATTTTTATGTTACTGTCCTTTTAATACTGTTATTATATTTTATTATAGTCTTTTGTTTAAAGTTCATTTATGTGCATTTACTTTTAAGTTTCTGTTTCTTTAAGACAGGTATCCCAAATGTTTTTTTCCTTCTTTCTTTACTTAAGTTGCTTTACTCCCCTCGTAATATGGCTGATTTGGCCCAGGTCTCTCTTTTTTTTTTTTTCCTCGAAACATGGCTGCAGCAGCCGATCACATGGCTTGCGGCAACCAATTATAATCCTCTTTATTGTGCCTCCTTCATCTGGTCCCCTCCTATATCTTATTTCACTGCTTAGCTATGTGGCCAAACTCAAATTCAGTTCCCAAAACTACAAACTGGGTGGCCATTTTGGTTAATCTGATATAGAACTACAGCCCCACAATGCATAGCGGCTTGCCATTTTAAATCACTCATTTTCAAAAGTCATGTGATCTATGTTTAAACACTTATAATTTCACCTACGATCCTAATTTTTTTATTTGCTCACAAGATTCAAAGGTGTAAATTAATACATTCTAATGTTATATCTCTCTTGTCTTTTAAAAACTTTTAAGTATTATTGATTGGCTTGTGATTTCATCTTTTGGCACCACTTTTAATTATGTTTGTACCTATATGTACAGGCTGTGTATAATTCTATTTGAAAAAGCCCTTTTGTGGAGAAACGTGTTATTTAAAGTATTACTTTGGATTTTATTTGAATAAAGGTGTTTTGGTCACTATACTTGTATACTGTGCAAATTACCTTTTGTTTTAAATATATATTTTTTTTTTTAAAACATACTTACTCCCTGGCTACCTCATTTCCGGTCTACTCCAAAGAAATTCCAGGTGGGGATTATACCACCGGGGCCTTATCCATAGAGCTGTTTGCCTGCTCCATCTTTGTGAGTATTTACTATTTTACCAATTTTATTGTATTATCTCACACAAAGATAAAGCACCGTGCTTACAGCAGCAGTAGCTTTGCATCTAACAGCTTAAAATACATAGTAAAAACAAAGAGAACGTTACCTGCGCTCTAGCCTCTTTGTTTTTATTGTATTATCTGCTTTCTATATTTTTATCATTTTGGGTTCCATCTTCTATGGACACTCACCAACACATTCTGTAAGCGACGATTATACCACTATACGCTATCCAAACTGGAGCTGGTCATAGCTCCACCAAATGTGAGAAAGCTACCATTGTTTTATTACCTATTACTCATTTAAGTTGACATTTTGCACTATTGGATTTCTTGTTTTCTTGTCTTGCATATATGTATGGATTATACTAAGAAATCTTCTACCCATCATATTCGCTGACACAAGGACCTACTCCCTACCCAAGAATTCCTATTGCACTGCAAAATTATTTAATTAATAATGAATTTTAAAGGGGTACTCATTTATTTATAAACTATTTTGGACTATTTTTAAGATTGATTTGGACTATTTTATTTACCCACACCAAATGTGTATTATTGCAAATAGCAATTTATTGTCATGCCTGTACTTTTGTGGCACAGCCATTTTTTGTTGATCTCCTGAAGAGTTTAGAGGGATCCCCTTCTTTTGGTTTGCTGCCTTTATTTTGATTAATTAGCACTAAACCTGCTTTTTTCCTGTAGTGCTACATTTGATGCATGATTGGAACACATTAAAAATATCATGGGTAGATATTGGCCTCTTCTGACTTACTCATCAGTTAAGAAACATACTTCCTCCACATGTAACCATCACCGCAAGAAGTGGTAGAAATCTATTGGTGCATAGTCATTTTCAACTATAAAAAAGTATGGGTACTCTGCTATTTATAACTATTCTGGGCACATACTGTTGTAGGAAGTGCAAAGCATGCAAATGTAACTGGAAAGATTCAAAGAGATCCAATAGTGATAATGCAGAATGATTTAAAGTGGAGTCTTTTCTTTAATTGCAACAAGGCAGGGGTGGTCCTTAATGTTTAGTTTAGGGACAACTGAATATGTAAACGAGAGCAAATGGATATTGTCGTATCTTTCTGGGTGAAAATAAGTCTTATGAGTATATAAGTATTGCTTATAAACAGGGAAAACAGGGGTTGAACTTATCTGTAGTGACTACCGGCCACTCCGCCTCTAGAATGAGTGTCTTCTGTGATGCAGCGGAGCTGTGGTCTGAGTGGAGGTTGAACTTTGAGTGTTTCAGAATATCTCTGGATAGTGACAGCCTGGAGGGGTATCTGATTTGCACAATGCATGATTGATTAAATGGGTGGATCCGATTGAGTACAATTTTCATGAAAGGGGTCGGGAACCCCTTTAAAACCTGAGTTCATTAGGCTCATTTTACCCTGACAAAGGTGCTGTGTAGCACCAAAATGCAGATCAGGTATTGTTGTTTGTTACTGATTTTATTTCTTTCACCTTTTTCACTTTAGGATGCATTTTTGGGTTGTAGTTTAGTGGTTGTGAATGGAGTACATGACTTAGCTTGTGAGAGCATCTATAGGCAGATCAATTAAAGACAGCTGTTTCCTCTTGATGTTAAGGAGACTTTAAGACTTGTGATAGAAATTTGAAGAGGGATTTCAGTATATGTGGGATATAGCCTTTTTGTCCTCTTCCTGATCATACTATCGACAGTGAGCTTGATTAAGAGGGGTTTTTTTTATTAGATTTTGCTGTAAGCCACTTCAAGTACTAAGATATGTAAATAGACCATCAAATCCTGTTGATTTTATTATCTGAAGTAGCAAGCATTAAGCAATAAATATACAAATGTATCTATGATCTTTGTTTTACCTTTAAGCTGATTTTGAAGTTTCTTACCCGTACAGCCAACTCAAGCTTGCAGGACTTCTCGCGGGTTGCTCCTTTCCTTTGGAATAGCCTGCCTATGACAATCAAGCTCTTCCCTAGTCTTCAATCATTTACAAAGTGCCTCAAAACCCATCTCTTTAGGAAAGCACATGGCCTCCCAGAGTAACCTCTACCTCACATACCTATCTCTTGCTCTCTCCTAAAGGGCAGAGCTCTATTCTCTCCTCCAGCTCTGCTTCACTCCACCTTGTTTGATTGCTAGCTCCTTTCCTGTTGGGTTTTACATCTCACCTCCTATAGACTGGAAGCTCGTTTGAGCAGGGCCCTCTTCAACCTATTGTTCCTGTAAGTTTTTGTAATTGTCTCATTTATTGTTAAATCTCGACCTTTGATAATATTGTAAAGTGCTATGGAATATGCTGGCGCTATATAAATACCAATAATAATAATAATAATAATAATATATATACATATATAAAATGTAAACACTCTAAATGGAAAATCTTACCACAACCATCAACAAAACCACTGATCAATTTCTTAAATGTTGATGGAGCACTGTTTTTTTTCCACATGAATGACAGTCACTCATGCTACAAACTGGATATTTTAGAAATCTTTCTTCATCTCAGGTGGATAAGGTGAATGGGACAACATTTGAACATACACGTTTTCGTTGAATTTTTTTTTTTTTAATGCACTCTTTTCATGAAGGCCAGTCACTCATGCTACAAACTGGATATTTTAGAAAGCTCTGTTCATCTTAAGTGGATAGGGTGAGTGGGACAACATTTGCACATTCACTTTTTTGTTTATTTGTTTTTAAATTCACTATATTCAAATGACCTATCCCTATAGCTGCTGCGTCCCCTCTTTACAAATGTGATCAGCCAGTCATCACTCTTTTTAAACTGAAGGATGGTCACTGACACTACAGACTGGATGTGTGGGAAAGCTTTGTTCTTGGCTTCTTGCACAAGAGGTGACTGGGTGCTCAGTTGCCCAGTGACATTTTCTTTTAATGTTTGGAACAAATAATAAATTTATAATGATTAAAATATTTGTATCCATCCATCATTTCCTATTTTTTAATCAAATTTTGAAAAATTGAATTTGGCATTGAAAAAATAGCTGATATTGCGTAGCCATTAAACCATGAAACATTGTAGCCATTTTTGCAAGCCAGCACAGTCAGACAGCAGTTTTCTTGCTGTTTTTCCTGTCCAAATGTCCTTCTTAACTTTCTCAGCACCAGAATTCAGCCTAGCTGAAGAGCAGCATTAACTAGTCCGACCAGAAAAAAAATAAATCACCTGGAGTGGTTTAAAAGAAGCACATTTTTTCACCTTACAAAAGTCTAATAATATTTTTGATGGCACGTATTTGTTGCTTATATTACAAATAAAAATGCTTTGTTAACCTTTAATTTTTATTTCCTGCTGTTTTAATGGCAACATACATCAATTAAGAATAAATATATGTTTATTCAAAAACAGTGTTTTTTTTTTTTTTTTACTAAAGACTGCATTTGTTTTATTAAGTGCTTAGCTTTCTCTTTCAAACACTTTCTCTAGCTCCCTAAATGAGCCATGGTATTCCTTCCAGCTATATGCAAGCAGGCCAATTAATAAACGTTTTAACATTTAGTAACAGCTGCATCATTTACATTGACTTTAAAGTCTGCACAGATTTTAGCTAAAGCTGCAGAACAAATTTCCTCTTTTCATTGAAGTACACTGTATATGTTCAAGATTGCATTGTCAAAATACATTTTATGTTGCAGTATATCCTCAGGTTTTCTATTCTTTTGCAGACAAAACTAAAGATGTTATATGATAGAAAACCCAAAAAATAAATATGAATATTGATTGATAAAGGATAGGAATGTGTTTGAGATGAAATTAGAATTTCATTTAGATAATTTCAGCAACAATAGGCATTTAATGTGTATTTGTTGTTATCGCTTCTATAGAGGTTTTCAGGTGTTGAGCTTGAAGAAAAAAAAAAGTACCTGTCCCTTTCACAATCGAACTATGAAAACAATTACCCAGCCAAGTGTCAGGTATATGAATTCATGGGATCAATCTGCAAATTCTATGAGGTCTGTCAGCTATTTGCAATAGTACAATGAGGAAATGTTGTTGGTGCATACAAGATGGTCAGCATAGAATAGATGTAGAAAATAAACATTGCTTTAATTTGGTTTGATCTTAGATCAGGTGTGGGCTTCTATTATCAAACATTTGCACAAAAATAAATACAATTAAATAGTAAGCCTTCTATACATGGTTTACACATATTTTGATTCAATTTATTTTATTTTATTTTTTATTGATGTTCCTTGGCTCTGTCGTTTACATTAGACAACGATGTGGATTTCTCCAATTGATATTTTCTGACTGAAGTTACTTTACACTGATTCTGTCGCTTGCCTTTATAAATATATATTTTGTGTGTTTTGCTTTTTACTTTCAAAGGTGATGGGCTGATGTCATTATTTACTACAATTTCTACAGTTTACTTGAAAGCTTTCTGTGTTGTGTGGGAGGTATTTCACTTAATGTTTTCATTTTATACGGGACTGTTTGCACACGTAATCTTTACATTTTCACAAGGTCTTGTTTGGTTGAGCTACCCTCTTTTTAATCACATGATTCTGTGGCTAACATTGCCTTGATATAGGTCCTCATTGAACAGAAACATGGAATAGTTTCATGAATTTACTGCTTTGAATTTAATAAAGCATATATGATAGAATCAAAAGACCTTCAGTGCTCTACCTTTTTATATATATTGCAAGAGAAGCTGCACACAGAGCATTAATGTGAATTACACTTTCTTAATTTCACCAGTAGATAAAGGTATAATCAATGTTTCAATCTCACTATGAGACTTATCAAGGCACCTAAAATGTACACAATACATAGTGTATATAGCCCCAAATCCAATGGAAATAAGGATGACTGTGAGAAAGAGGCTATGTGTCAGGAATGGAGATACTCTAACACGCAAACCTAAAGAACCTAGTGAAGGTCCTTAGAGTTATCGGGCAAATGCCTAAGACAGATAATTGCAATATCTACAAGCAAAGAGAAAATAAACTAGAGACAGGCCGAAGTCTTGGATAGCAGAATCGATAGTCAGGCCATGGTCAGGATAACAGAGAGCAAGAATGGTCAAAAATGCCAAGATTTGACTATAGTAAATCTAATACACAGTATAATCACACTGTCAGGTAACAAGTACCACAATAGAGCAAGGAAACAAGGACAACCAGGAAGTATATATACACCCTATACTGAGTTGTGATTGGTTACTGAGGACCATGATGTCACAGGTGTGTATACATCATCAGAAAGTGCCGCATAGACTGACATTATAAAAGGAGACCCATGGAAGGGTTCCATATCATATCTTATGTTATACTTGGGTACCAAGAAAACTAGGGATAAGTGAGTGTGCATCAGTACACAGAAAAAGCATAATTCCCCCCCTCTAATAATATTGTAAAGCGCTACGGAATCTGTTGGCGCTATATAAATCGCAATAATATTAATAAATAATTGCACGTTGCTGTGAGGGACAGGTATCGTGACTCTATGTGACATCACCAACATAAACAAAAGTAAACAAATAGTTGTAACCACAAGTATTTGTGCTAGTAGTCCCACTCAAGCTGTCACCACATCCCTGTAAAATACTTATACATGATAAAAACTGCAACCTTTTCTGAGAACGCTTATGTCATCAATGTTCAAATATAGGACAGAATGGGGCCACTATTAATAGCTATAGCAAAACACTTAAACATCACTGAGTTTAGAGGTAAAGCAATATATGTAGGTTAAAAAAAACGTCATGCTAGAATTAAAGAGAAATACAAACAGACAATGAAGTTAAAGCTCATTGCCAGCCCTGGAAGGCTACACTTGAATGAAGTGTAACAATGTTGCAAATAAATAATAAAAAAAAAAAAACGGTAGAGAGAATCATTAAAAGTTATATGATATACCTATATAATTCCCCAGCAATTACAATCTATATATAAATCCAATATACAGATAAGCAAAATCCAACAATTACAATAAGTCTGCTGTCCAAAAAGTAATTCAAAATATATATTTTTTTTATTTAACCCTTTTGGGGATAGAGTGTCCACAGAAAATATGCAGAAAGTCTCACATCATAGTAACTTCTTATTGCTATCACTCCTTTGAGGAAGTGATGGTTCATTATAAATGGATAAAATATTGTAAGGTGCTCTGTGCCTTTAAGACAATAAAAATATATATATATATTTTTTAAACCACGTAATTATGTGAGTGTAACAGTTATAGTGAAAATATGTGTGCATAATTTATACAGAAAGTGCACTACACTATGGAATCCATTGAAATTCCATTGAAAGGACAAATTTCTATCTTAACGTTTACCCAATCTATCCTTGGTTATATCACTTCCCGGAAGGGCCTGCAGTGAGTGTGGACAGCCCATTCACGAGCCAGAGCTAGTGAATGCGGCGGAATCAAGCAGAGGGACTGATCCACGTTACTGTGTGTCGGGTTGTTTGGAGGTGTAGCTGCTTTGCACAGCTATACTTCAATAAAGACTGTTTACTGCACCGGTTGCTTCAATGTCCTGTTCACTTAGATGCTTTACCAGTTGGAGCAGAGTGGTTTCATTCATATTTTTACACTCACTTGTATCTTAACAATATTATACTATATATTATTTCTTTACTTTTTATGTACATTGAATATTATATCCCATTAACAAATGTTTTAAGTGTTTTTCATTCTATGCATGTCAGAGACTTTTGCACACAATATATATATATTGCACTTTATAATAAGTTTTTGTAGCACAGAGTGTAGTGCACTTTCTGTATTACTTATGCACACATATTTTGCACTATAACTGTTACACTTACATAATTAAGTGGCTTTTAAAAAAAATGTCTTAAAACATTTGTATTAACTTAACCCCTTAAGGACTGGACTGTTTTTGCGATGTTGTACATTTGCGACCAGGCCTCTTTTTACACTTTTCTGGTGTTTGTGTTTAGCTGTAATTTTCCGCTCTTTCATTTACTGTTCCCATAAAAATTATATATTGTTTTTTTTCAGGACAAAAGGGGCTTTCTTTACATACCATTATTTATATAATCTCATGTAATTTAATTTAAAAAAAAAAAGAAAAGATATGATGAAAAATTGAAAAAAATACATGTTTTTTTACTTTTACTTGGAAAATCTTTTACTCATCTATTAAAGCGAATGAAAAAAACTGCTAAATAGATTCAAAATTTTGTCCTGAGTTTAAAAATACCCAGTGTTTATTTGCTTTTTTTTTGCAAGTTATAGAGCTATAGGTACAAGTAGGATATGGCGGTTTCAAAACAAACATTTCTAAAATGTATCAATACTGACATTGTAACACTATTATCTGTCATAAATCTATGGAAAATACTCCACATGTATATTTTTTTTTTTTAAAGTAGACAACCCAGGGTTTTCATCTAAGGATATTTTGACACTTTCTATGCAGCCATTTTACCACCAGTCTTTGCCAAACTTTGCATAGGTAGTTTTTTTTTTTTGTTTTGTTTTTTCACATACATTGCAATTCAGGTATAAACTTACAGATCCTGTTATGTCTTGCTGCCAAAAAACACACTAATATATGTTCAGCAACATCTCCCGAGTACAGTGATACCACCCATACATAGGCTTGTTGAGTTGTTTGGCAGCTAAAAGGCCACATTTGGCAGGTGCGCATATCCATTTTCCAACTTGGAATTTTGACATGTAGTCAACGTGCGCACATGTCCTATCTGGGATATTTGTAAGGCCGGCCAATGTTTTACCCCCACCAAACCATATATTTTTGGAAAGTAGACACCCTAGGGTATTTCAAATGGTGTTTTTTTTTTTAACACTTTCCATGCACTAATTCTACCACCAGACTTTGTCAAACATTTAGGTAGTCATTTTTTGTGTGTGTTTTTTCACACACATTGTACTTTAGGCATGAATTAACCGATCGTGTTATGTGTCACTGCCAAACAACACCCCAATATGTGTTCAGCGACATCTGGGGCTAAAAGGCCACAATCGAGACTTGTACATATCAGTTTTTCAACTTGATATATAGGTATGCTTGGCCTATCTTCAGTTTGGCATATTTTTGCATCTCCCCGTTAATGTTAACATCATGAAAGTTTATATTTTTATAAAGTAGACATTCCAGGGTATTGTATATGAGGTGTTTTCACATCCTTCCCCCAACCATTGTGCTAAACAAATTTCAGAGAATGTGCATGGTGGTAATTTTTGAATTCTGCTTTTTATGCACACGTCATCTGGTTTTGGCCAGCCAGTTATATGTTACTACCATAAAACTTTTTTAACCAAATATGCAGGTATCAAATGCACTTTTAGCAGCATTCTCTAAACTAACTGCTGCAAAAAGAATCTAACTGGAGATTTGGGGGGAAGGAAACTGACTAATTAAAATTTGCTGCTTTCAAAAGAAAAAAAACAGTGCAAAGGGGTGTCTGTCCTTTTCCCTTTTTTATAACAGACCCAGCAACATTTCAGGGGATTTGTTTTTTTTGCAGTTGGCGGTATCTTAAAAATAAAATGTCTGGACTCCTCTGGCACCGTTGTTGGAACTTGACCATCTCCATAAATTATTGTGGAAATCAGCTTGAACTAAAATTGGAGAAAGGTGGTTCTTTCTGGATTCATTTTTTTAAAGAGTAAAAATGAATTATGTGTTGCTGCTTGCATCAGGTAGTTAGGCACCTTTTTATACCAGGCTTTTGTCTTTCTTAAGATAAGATATGGCTGCATCAGCTGATCAGCCAAATCAACACCCCATGTGCATTTTATAAGCCCTGATGCAAACAGGTTTGGTCTGTACTCTGCCTCGGACAGTGACGTCTGACATGCTTTCGTCATGGATGGTGGTTAGTATATTAACATCCTTCCTGTCCTTACATTTTATTGCAAGCACTTTAGCTTTGTGCAGACCTTTACATTCACTTTTTTTTTTAATTTGGCCTCTATAAAAGGTCTGGGGAAATCCTTGGCATATCTTCTCACACTGCCACAGGCCAGTATCTAGAAACCCTAAAGAGTTTGAAACAAACGGACAATGCTATAAAAATTATCCACATAAAGGTGGTAACCCTTATTGAACAAGGGGATCAGTAAGTCAAAAACAAGTTTCCCACTTGTCCCCAGAGAGTCAGTACAGCCAGGAGGGTCCAGTTGACCTTCTTTCCCCTCATATATACGAAAGGCAAATGTATAGCCACTTTCGCTCTCGCACAGTTTGTAGAATTTTACGCCATACCTAAAGCGCTTTGAGAGGATGTATTGTTTAAATCCTAATCTCCCTTTATATTTAATTAATGATTCATCAATAGAGGAGTATAAACTTCAGTAAATTTGTGCTGAAGATGGTCTACCAGTGGGTGTATTTTATGAAGCCTATCATATTGGGTGTGATCTCTGGGGTGACTTTATGGTATTGGTATTGGTATTGTCATTGAAATGTATGTATCTCAGTAGCAGCTCAAATCTTGTTCTAGACATGGTTTGAGAGTACACTGGACTAGAACAGATTGGGTTGGTGCTCCAGTAAGAGCAAATTGATGGCTTCTTTATAATCCCCATGAGAATTGTAAGAGCCCAGAATTTTTTAAGTTCAGCGACATCTGTGGGATGCCAAGCACACTCCTCCCTGACTGCATAGCTATCTGGATTTGTATCAATAAATTTGGTAGCATATAAATTAGTCTGGGGAGCAATCTCCTCCCAGATGGTATCCCCTAAAAATAGCTCCATATATTGCATAGGGGAGAAGTTATCCACATTGACATTAATGCCTGTGTTGGCACTAAAAGGGGTGATTTAGGGCTCAACTAACTGTGGAGAAACCCGTTCTTCCTCCACATTCGGCGTAGCAGAGAAAGCACAGCTTCTTTTTGCAGCCGGCTCACACACAGATGACATGTCAGAAAACTGACCTGGGTCAAAATCGGATACAGTGTCAGTGGCGTCAGAGTCTGACTAACACAGAGTTACTAACACACAATTTTTTTTATTTTATACTAAAAACAGACTAAAACTGATAAAAACAGACTAAATGAGACTAAAATTTCCGTTAGCAGCAATCTGTAAACTAACTCTTGCAAAAAGAATCTAACTGGAGATTTGGGGGAAGGATACTAACAGAAATTAGCTACTTTCAAAATAAACAAAAAAAATAAATCAGGAACAAGTATTATAAAAATGTATTTTCTGTGTGGTAGACCTTAAAACATGCTCCAATACACAGTCCAGGTTTTGTAGGGCAATCGGGACAGTGAAAAGGGGTGTCTGTCCTTTTCCCTTTTTTATAACAGACCCGGCAACATTTCTGGGGATTTATTTTTTTTTGGTGTTGGCGGTATCTTAAAAATAAAATGTCTAGACTCCTCTTGCACCGTTGTTGGAACTTAATCATCTCCATAAATTATTGTGGAAATCAGCTTGAGCTGAAATTGGAGATAGGTGGTTCTTCCTGGATTCATTTTTTAAAAAAATTAAAAATGAATTATGTGTTGCTACTTGCAACAGGTAGATAGCCACCTTTTTATACCAGGCTTTTGTCTTTCTTAAGATAAGATATGGCTGCATCAGCTGATCAGCCAAATCAACACCCACCCATGTGCCTGTTATAAGCTCTGACGCACACCGGTTTTGTTTGTACCCTGCCTCGTACAGTGACGTCTGACATGCCTTCGTTATGGATGGTTGTTAGCATGTGAACATCCTTTCTGTCGTTACATTTTTGCGCAAACAGTTCAGCTTTGCGCAGAGCTTTGCATTCACCTTTTTTTAATTTGGCCTCTATGAGAGGTCTGGGGAAATCCTTGGCATTTCTTCTTACAGTGCCGCAGGCCAGTGTCTGCAAACTATAAATAATGTTAAACAAGTGGACAATTCTGTAAAAATTGTCCTCATAAAGGTGGTAACCCTTATTGAACAAGGGGATCAGTAGGTCCCAAACAAGTTTCCCACTTGTCCCCAGAGAGTCAGGACAGCCAGGAGGGTTCAGTTGAGCATCTTTCCCCTCACATACACATATACACGAAAGGCAAATGTGTAGCCACTTTCGCTCTCGCACAGTTTGTACACTTTAATGCCATACCTAGATCGCTTTGAGGGGATATGCTGTTTGAACCCTAATCTCCCTTTATATTTCATAAGGGATTCATCAATAGATACATTTTGTTGGGGAGTATAAACTTCAGAAAATCTGTTCTGAAGATGGTCTACCAGTGGGCGTATTTTATGAAGCCTATCATATTGGGGGTGATCTCTGGGGTGACAGAGCGTATTGTCGTTGAAATGTAAGTATCTCAGCAGCAGCTCATATCTTGGTCTAGGCATTGTTTGGGAAAATATAGGAGTCGAACAAATTGGGTTGGTGCTCCAGTAAGAGCGGATTGATGGCTTCTTTATTATCCCCATGAGCATGGTAAGAGCCCAGAATGTTTTAAGTTCAGGAACATCTGTGGGATGCCAAGCATGCTCCCTGACTGTATAGCTACCTGGATTGGTCTCAATAAATTGGCTAGTGTATAAATTAGTCTGGGAAGCAATCTCCTCCCAGATGGTATCCCCTAAAATTAACTCCATATATTGTATAGGGGAGAAGTCAACCACATTCACATTAATGCCTGCGTTGGCACTAAAAGGGGGGATGTTGGGCTCAGCTGACTGTGGAGGTACCCAGACCCCCTCCACATTCGGCGTAGCAGGGGAAGCACAGCTTCTTGTAGCAGCTGGCTCACACACAGATGACATATCACTAGACTTGCCACTAAACTGACCTGGGTCAAAATCGTACGCAGTGTCAGTGGCATCAGAGTCTGACGCCAAGAAGGCATATGCCTCCTCCAAGCTGTACATGCGCTGCATGTTTCACACTAACAGACTAAACTAACAAAATACTAAACACAATAATTTTTTTTTTTTTTTACACTAAAACAGACTAAAACAGTAATCCCTAAACTAACTCCTTTAGAAGTACCTAATGGAGATTTGGGGGAAGGACGACAGACTAAGACAGTCTAAAACAGTCTAAGACAGTCAAAGACACAGATTTTTAAAAATAAAGTTAACCCTTAAGGGCAAAAAAAAAATACAGACAGTACAAATGCACTGTCTGTAACAGATCTGGCAGGGGAAGAGTTAAAAGGGAATTTTTATTAACTGCTGATACTTTTTAATTCTCTCTGGAACACCTGCTGCAACAATATATCACGATCTCTGTCTCTCTCCTCTCACAAAACGCTACAGAGGGGAGAGAGGCAGAGATCAGTTTCAAAGTGAGTGTTTGTAACACCCACTTTGACACCAGCCAATTGTGAGCGATCGCGGATCGCTCACATGCCGCAATTGACTGTTACTATCTGCCTCGGATGGCGGGCAGATAGTAACAACGGGATTTCGGCGGAAGTGATCTCTGATCGCTCCCGCCGCCCGTTTTCCGTTAGGACGGTTCAGGACCGTCCTCGGTCGACAACGCAAAAATGCCGAGGACGGTGCTGAACCGTCCTGCGTCCTGAAGGGGTTAAAGGCACAGCGCACCTTACATTATTTTATCTATTTTAGTGTTTTTGGATTAAGTACACTTTAAGGTGCTGCTATATTTGCACCTATAAGAAATGCTCTTTAGTACCTATATCACTTAAGATATATTTTGTTCATTACAAAATTACTCTGAACATAGGAAGAGTGTGGCCCGCCTGCTGGAAGTGCCTCAAAGCAAGTAATACTTAGTCACCATCCTGTAACGTTTTTCTGATGGTTGTCTTTTCTCCATCTTCAGTGTGGTGTGCTCTTGATCACATGATAGAGTAATGATGTCCGTTGATTCTTCCCTCAGGCCATTGCATGTTTTGCCTATGTAGTTGGTCTCATGTGGGCATTCAAATTTGGTAGTGCAGGTTATCCTAAATGTATACAGGGCTCCCTGCCAGTATGTGCCAAGTCTTCCCAGAGGACATATGACTGCAGATCACCCAAGCTATGGTAGCACCCATTTCCTTTCACTCATTTATTTACCAACAGCAGGGAATTAGAGTGATGAGATGACATTTTTCAGGCATGTCCTCTACAATGAAGCATCTAAGCAGCATACTATAAAAAGCTACATTGCTTGAAAGGGAAATCTTCATGGCCTAATTACCATAAAAATAGATGTCCATGGAGGGTCATGATATGGTACAGAAAGTACTTGCAAATCAGGATGCCTGTCCACAAGGATATTGTAAGTTACTCAACTATTTTACTGCAAAATATTTAAAAATATATTTTCCATCAATATAAAAGGCACATCAACTATAAAGTTTCCAATTAAAAATTAATTCAGTGGACCATAGTATACGTTATTCATTTTTCCTGTTTTAGCAATTTTTTCTTTTTGCTTCATCACATTCTGAAACACCAGTATCCAATGATGTATGGCCTAGCTGACTC
This sequence comes from Pelobates cultripes, assembly GCA_933207985.1. Lineage (NCBI taxonomy): Eukaryota > Metazoa > Chordata > Amphibia > Anura > Pelobatidae > Pelobates > Pelobates cultripes. Next base: position 291,012,380 of record OW240912.1, read on the forward strand.
ACTGAGAATCCAGTTAAGCATAAAATAGAATATGATTATGATGCATAAAGTGTTTTAGCATATGCATTTTCTCACGGGATGCATTTCTTAATACTTTCAGAAAATTAGATAATAGCATTCAAGGTGAAATCAGTTAATCAATGTTTAGCTTATGCATGGCTTTCTTCTGTGCTAAGAAATCACACACTGAAAATCTTTTTAATTTAGAGGGTCGAGATTTTGTTGTATAGAATTCACAGTGAACTACGCTGCATGCGCATTGTAATCAAGCAGTGCTGTTGAAGGGAATTTGTTAGATTAATTGTCGGATACTTGTAAATATATAGATCAATGGAGATTTGCACCTTTGAACAAAGTCCTATCTAGCTAAAGATTTTTGTGCAAAATTAATCTGATGAATCAACTGAATTGTGGTAATCTGTTACACTCTCTTAAGATACTTGTATATTTATTTACATGTTATTTTTACATTTAAATATGCCTACATTTGGTAAATAAAAATTGAAAGGAAAATCAGAGCTCTGTTTCGAGATTTTGGGTAATTGGAAAGTTGCCCTGCAGGCTCCCAGGCAGGTATTCAGTTATATTGGTTCTGGTATGTTCACTTCTAATATAAATTTGCCATTCTATTAAGAATGCCATGCTAGAGAAGATTTGCAGTATCTCAATTAGCTGTTCTCTTGGCAGGATATTTTTGAGGGCAGAGCAGAAAGCTACACAGGGAGACTGAAAAGTCAGACACTTGGGACAAAATATTGATACTACGCCATCTAAATCTGATGAGGCTGTCACATATGACACTGATGTGATGTTTCACGTTACAGTGGATGATCCAAAGCCGTACCAATGGGAAATTCGAGAGCCATATTTGATTTGTCAACTTATTGCTATTCTTTTGACATTACAGTGCGTCATATTATTACATGTGCTGGAAATGCATGGAAAGAAAATATAGGTAACAAGCAAACTTAACAGCTATATTCATGTTTTTGTTATTGTTAATGCTGGTATTGTGCTCTTGAGAGCCATCAGCCACAGCAATGTGTCAAAATAATTCCAGAGACACCATCTATTTATGAGAGATGATCCAAAAGGCTATAATATATATTTTGCCATATAGCATTGCAATAATGCAATTTTCGACATCATTAATTCATTATAAATCAAGTATTGCATCCATGAATGCCGCTCGTGTAGAGAGTGAGTGTCATAACAAATTATGAAATGTATACTTATACTAACGTGTTAAAATGTTTGTTTTAGTTCATTTGAAGTTGGTTTGAGATCTGCAAAGTAAACCAGTGATGTATATTATACACTACTATTTGACAAAGGATTAGAAAAAAATTATAAAATAAAAGGAAATATTATTTTACTATGTGTAAACCTTTCCCATCCAAGCAATGTGTATAAATCAATCAAAGCAATGAACATTTAAATTTAACACATAAGACCCAACTAATATTCCCCTTTGGCATTCACCCTGCAGAAAAACAGATTTGTCGGCTAGTGTTCCATTCTGTCCCCCTTTAGCATACTGTAAACGGTGCAATGATCCTGCTCCAAAGAGCCCCATTTAGAGTTGGGGAGAGGCACTAAAGTCTACATGGGTCATTTGGCACTGGCAGCCTCCAATGCCCTGTAGTTTATGGATATTTGGTGGTGTTATACCTTTTTCTCTGGTAGCATTTGTAGGATGCTGTATTCCTGTAAATTACTTATGTAATTTTCCAAAAACCCATAAGCAAAATATTTAACAATATTTTTCAATTTTGTTACACAAACTGTTGCAATTATCCTGTCTGAAATATATCAGGAAAAAATAATGCAATGTAATCTTTATTATTACTATTATTATTTATATTGTTCCAACATATTCCGCAGTAAAATCATAGAATGGGGATATCTGACAAGTATTTGATATACAAAATATTAACAGAGACAAGAGCATAGGCAAGCTTACAATTTATAAGGAGGAGGTATAAACATACAAGAGAAATAACAGCATGAAGAAGGGAGGCGGGATTGCGGGATAAGATGCCTATGTTGAAATAAGCTAGTAAAGGGGTGTGTGGAAGAACCAAATAGTTGTTATGTCACAAGTGGTTTAAATGTGGAACACAACTGCAGATTATAAATTTCCTTATTTTTATAATAGAGAGTGAAATAAGAATCCTTTAATTAATAAGGTTACTGTAGCTTTAAGGCAGCGTAGCTTTTGCAGGTTGTTAGTTGAAGACATAAAGCATTAATAATTGTAATAGTATTTTAGTAGTAGTAGATTTTAGCAAGCAGGTAACAGTTCATTAGCAAGTAAGAACTCAGAGATAGTATTAAATTGTATACTTATGATTGTTGGGAGATGTCCTCCAAAGGAAGGTTAGTTTGAGTCTGCAGGATGGTTAAACATCTAACAGTCCGGTTTCTAGTATTTAGGAAGAGAGCAGGTAAATCCAATACACGGTCCGTCGTCAGAGGGAGATAAGAAGGCAGAAATCCGATTAAACAGTCCAAGGTTCGGTACACAGTATTAAAGGAGAAGAGCTTAGCCGGCAATGTGATTGCGGAAGTAACAACCAGAAATCATTAAGCAATTTTGAATCTGGCGCGGTCTCTCTATAAAGCTTGAGAGGGAGCAGGGACGGTTCCGCATACCGGAAATGCCAGAACGGAGCCGAAAAGTAAGTCCTGACAATAATGGAAGGGGGAAGAGTGAGCTGGGCTATGGTGGTGAAGGAACTGATAAGTGCAACTATGATGAAAAGAGCATAGGATTTACTATGTCCTTTTAGGACATCTTAAAGGACTGTTGGCTAGAAGAGAGTCTGATGGCACAGAGTAGGAATGCTATAAGTGCAGGGCAGCCCATGAAAAATCCTGCAGGTGAGAGCTAGCAGTGAGGGAATGTGCAAATGTCAAGAGTACTGTTGAGTAGAGAGGAAATATAATGAGGAATTGAGTTGTTGAGGATGTTGTAGATACATGTTGGCAGTTTGGTTTGTATCCTGAAGAGTACAGGAAGCCAATGCAAGGTTTGACAAAAGGGTTAGGTGTGGTAGTAGTGTTTAGTCAGGAAGAACAGCCTGGTGGCAGCATGCATTTAGACAACGAAGAGAGGTAATGCTAATATTTGGAAGGCAGATGGGTAGTGAGTTGCAGTAGTCAAAACAGGAAATAATGAGTGAATGAACAAGTGCCTTAGTTGTATCTTGAGTTAGAAAAGATCAAATGTAGGCAATATGTTTAAGGTGGAAGTTACATGGTTTGGGGGCAGGAGGATCTGAAGAGGAAAGGTAAGATCTGAGTAAACAGTTTCTCCAAGGCACCGACCTTGAGTAGATGGGGTAATTGGTGACCCATTGATGTGCAGGTAGATAGATGGAGGAGGTACTTCATGGTGAAAGATGCAGCTTTACCAAGATTAAGTTTTAGATAACTGGTAGTTATCTAGGTACAGATGGAAGAGGCAGTTAGTGATGTGTTCCAAGAGGACAGGAGCGAGGTCAGAGGAGAAGAGGTAAATCATCAGCATAAAGACTGCATTGAAAGCCCCCCCCCCCAAAAAAAAGTAATAATAAGGTAAACAAGAGAAAAAATGTAAATAGAGAATAGAAGAGGACCAAGTACAGAGCTCTGGGGAACACGGAGATGGGAAGTGAGGAGCAGGTGACACCAAAGAAGGAGAAACGAAATAAGTATTCAGAAAGATAGGATGAAAGCCAAAACAGTGATGGAGTACAAGGATGTGGAGGTTTTAAAGAAGTAGAGCGAGGTCAACAGTAAGCAGCAAAGTGGTTGAGGAGAATTAAGAGAGAATAATGACCTTTAGATTGAGCAGAGGTTTAGTTGTTCGACACTTTGGTAAGGGCATGTCAGTTAAGTAGAGGGAGCAGAAGCAATATTGAAGAGGGTCAAGTAGGGAGTTATAATTGTGAATATATGAATTAGAAAGATAAACACAAGCATCTCAAGAAGCTTAGAATAGAAGGGGAGTAACGATATGTGACGGTTGTATGAAGGAGAAGTGCGGTCAAGAAATGGCTTTTTTAGGATGTAAATGATTTATATCACTTTTTCTTTTTTCACACTTATAATTTTTACCTCTATTTTCTATTCGGCTCATTCAAATAAAGGTTAAACACTTAAGTTATGAGATTTTTATTTTTTTTGAGGTGTTCATTTCTGGAGCGTGATCCACTTACCTGCTGGTGAGTGGATTTACACTTAATCCATTAGTTTCTTCTAATTCCTAATTTAGTTAATCTTGGCAGTAAAATGACATGCAAATTCACTAACTGCAAGGTTAGTTAATTGAAGGGTTGCAGCAGGGCAGACAGAGGAGTTAAAGACATGCAAAAGGAGTTTGGGATCAAGATAGTAGGTGGACATATTATTGCTTGGCAAGGTAGAAGGTAGAAGTATAGTAAACTAGAATGAATTTGTAATGTTGGTGTGGGACTCTCTGAGCTTGCTGTGCCAAGGTTGAAGGCGTAGCTGGCACTTTAATTTTTAAGTCAAGAAGGGTAGGCAGGGCAGAATTTTAGTATGAGGTGTCTTGAGAGGGACAGCAGATAGTTGAGAAAGAGGAGAAAGTGGAGACTGGAGAGAGACAGATCAAGTGAGCTCAGATTTCTTAATAACCTAAGATGAGCTAGATTTAATATGTTGAGTAAAGGGCAGATTGACAGTGCAGGTAAGAAGATGGTGTGATAGAAATCTAAATGCTATTGAATTGTTGGGTTCATTAAAAGGGATATTAAAGTCACCAAAAAGAGATACAGAATGTCAGATGAGATAAAGAAAGGAAGCCAAGCAGAAAAATGATTACTAAAGAGTAGAAAAAAAAATCCACAGAGACTATTTGCAGCCTATAAAATTATGTTAAAGATGAATGAATATATATATTTTTTTAATTTGTAAATGTATACATCTAATTTTTAGATATCACTAAGCAATGAATATAATCAAAATCTAGACATAGTAATCCAATCAGTGCTTTTTTTTTGTAGATGAATTATTTCACTCTATCATCACATGAATGAGTCTAAATGTTGCAATTTACTACTGCTAGGCTCAAGTCCCCTGTTCTGTTTCTTGGCAACACAGTAATGAATTGCATAATGCCAAAGAAAATGAGGGGCAGAGAGTACCTCCAGTGGGAGCAGACCACCAGCTTGGCTCCTATGAGATCAGTCTGTTCAGAGTGTTGCTGTGGTTTCCATGGCAATGCTCTGAATGCTAGAACTTGTGAGAGAAACATACATTGCCTTAATCAAGAGGTGGTGCAGAATAAACATGGTGGACCATCAGAAAAAGGTATCCAAAAGCTTGGGGGAATAACTATGTGTGTGTTTATATATGTAACAGATTGTGTGTACTTGTGCATGTATGAGTGTTTACATATGTGTAATAGTGTGTTTATATGTGTGACAATGTGTGCATTTGTGAATATGTGTAACAATTTGTGTTTATTTGAGTTTATGAGTGTTAATTGTGTGTATTTGTGAGTGTATGATGTGTAAAGTGGGTGTGTTTGTTGAATTTGTAATATTTCTTTGTGTATGTGTAAGTATGTGTGCGTCCGTAAACATCTATCATTTTATAAATATATTTTTTGGTGATGCTTGGAGTGGAGCATTGGGTGGAGATTAAGCAGGCTAAGGTAACATGTAGGAGAAACTATCAGATATATTATTAAGCTGAATCCTCTGGTATATTTGCTACCTAGCAACATCCCTGTTCTTGATACAGATAAACATTGAAGTAACCTAATAACATCCAGTAAAACAATTGGAAGATAATAAGCAAATATTGTGTAAGTAGTGGTATTTATCATAATATGCAGGTTACCCTTAAATGTAATTTATAGGGCTATATATAGAACTAAAATTATTTAACCAAGCTTGCAATCTTGATTAGGAGTCTATGGTCTGTATATGAGAATTTCATTTATATGGTCTTTACACGTCAACAACAATATTAATGGGATTTGCATGTTTTTATGGTAGTGGGACGAAACGCCACTGGGAATGTAGGTTTACCAGTGAAGTCTGTTACCTAAACAGGGGTCAAGAAAGTCAAAACAGACAACCTCTGGAAGGGCTTGCTTGTCCTCCCAGGCAGATGTAGATCACTCTGCCTGTGCTGCTTCTCCCAGGCAGTTATTGACCACTCTGCGCAAACCTCTGTCTCCCAGGCAGGTATCAACCGTCCTGCCTATCCTCCTTCTTCCAGACAGGTATCGACTCATCTTTCTGTCTTTCTTCTTCAAACTACTGCTTTAACAAATTTGTGTTTTTAGGCCTAGCTCTTTCTTAATGCATCCAGCATAGTGCAGCCAGCAAGCAGGTCCGAAAACTCTGCTTCTAGGTTCCCTGAACCAGACAGAACACACAGTTCCCAATGGAACTACACACAATACTTTATTTTAGACAAGGACTACCCTTTGGTAAGTTGTCCTTAAACATGTAGCGAAACACACAAATAAATAATAAGTTGAGATAACAGGGACAAAACAACATAATAAGAATGTATAATATTTGTACAAGGGTTTGGGGAGATAAACACAAACGGAAATATATATTTTACCTGCATAAGCCACAACATGCAAATTAAAGAGTCTTGCTTTTCATTTAATGCAAATAACTGTTGCAAGCAACAGGTGGCGCTGTACATAATTTTTGCAGACTTATTTACAACCACTGTGGCAATGCACAGGTCCCACAACCAGACAGGAGATTATACAACACATTTCTCAAATAACAGTACAATACACACTTATAATAGACACAGGAGATTCAAACATAAGAGTCATACGGTGAAATGTTGGTCTTATGCTCCAGGTTTTGAGATAACCCAGAATGCTCACAGAATATAACAGAATCCATACAGAATGACCAAAGATAAAACGGAATGCTAAATTCCATGTTATCCACTTATGTTATTCCAGAAATATTATATTTTTACAATAGGACTGTAAAAAATGTCAGCAATGATGATGTGGAGGTCCAAACCAAAATGATTGAATTATAGCATTTAGAACTACTGTAACGCTTGAAGTACTCAAAATGTGTTCTTTCTGAATATTAATATTGTAATACAGATATGTAACTGACAAAATTGTTCACCTGTAGGAATTTTGCTTTTTTTAACACTATAAGTCTTGAAAGTATATACTAAAATTAGCATCTGTGGCAATTCACAACACCTTCTTTAATCAGAAAGTTGTGTACACCGAACTTAATTGGTTTCAGAAACGTGCCGTTAATGTGTCTGGGGAAATTAACAAAATAGTTGAAGCCAAATTAAACAGTTTGATTAGATCCACATGCAGCATTGGGAACCATATCTCATGGGCAACCGTGCATTCACAAGCTAAACTTAGCTCTCATTAATCTAAAAAAATTAAATAAATTATAAACACTATGCCCAAATAAAGTGTAACCTCCATTACCTTATATGATAAAAAAGGTCCATTCTCACCATCGATCTGTCTGACACTTACAATATTCTTCCCCTTTTTTTTACTGAAATAATGAAATAAAACATTTGGAAAAACAAATAATAAAGAAATAAACCAGGGATCAGTTGGACCAAATATTTAGATACACAACCTAATTCTCAAAAGACTCAAAATACAAATATTGATCATATGTCGACCAAATTTAAATAGTAAAATACTATTCTATTTGGAATTTGGTCTACTGAATTCCAACTGGATTTAGCTTCAGTAAAAAGGCATGAAAATCAGTCATACTGCAATATAAATATTAATATTATGCATATATGTTGTAGTACAATGATACGTTTATGGTTGTGCCCTTCTGGTTCATACAAATAGTTTTTCCTGAATTGTTGCCTAGATGTAAGGTTTAAAGAAATGTGGTCATGTGAATTATATAAAAATTTCAGCGGAGTCAATTCAACTGAACTGCATTTTTTCCACAGGCAAAAGTCTAGTTTAACCCCTTAAGGACACATGACATGTGTGACATGTTATGATTCCATTTTATTCCAGAAGTTTGGTCCTTAAGGAGTTAAGCCTAACAGATTCAGTATTTACGACAAGTTATTAGAATTTGTAGGCAAATATCTTCATGCATTTTAAATATTTATTATCGGTTTCCTCAAGATGAGGCATCTTTGATTTGGTATACAAAGTATGTATATATTTGATCCAGAAAATGGCAAACAATTCTTTTCAAATCACAATTTGCCCAGGACTGATATTAGTGTTGTTAATTTTAATGATATACATTTTTTTTAAAGAAAACAGTCACCACCCAGGTTTTTTACATATTATGATTAGTTATCCCCAATATTTGACAAATACTCATTGTGAGGTGTGAACAAAAAAATTCTAACTTCTGGGTGCCTCCATCTTTTCTACAAAACAGTCATCATTATAAATTTCCCCCTTTGCCCCTGGCAGCATAGAGATGTCATATAGAGAAGAAGAGAAATTGAACAATGTTCCTAATCTTCCACCTTATTCGCAATGTATGCCTTGGCTGTGCTTGCTCTGACCTGGATTATGGTACTGCAAAATCTTTTAAATCAATGTAAAACAAATGGGAATTCACATGCAAAAAAGGTTAACTTGTAGATTGTATTTGTAAATGTATTCTAATTTATTCATGTTAACACACCCAGTTTAAAAGTTGTCATAGGCTAAACTTTCTTCATTTATGCAATATTGTTTTCTGTCTCTGAACTCCTATTTCCATTATATTTTTTGTTATATACGTGTTCTGAAAACTGTACTGCGGGTTCAAGTAAAAACATTGCTAGGAGCAAAATTGTATTTTGATTGCACACACTCATTTCACTTTTAATAGATAGCCTGCCTGCATTTGCTCCAGTCACCTACAATTTTCATAGATATAATAACAAATACTCCTAGATCGTTTTCTATAGATGATTTCTTCAAATAACAAAAATGTTATGTAGAATGGGAGCATATCAGACTCTCTTCTACATTAATACATATCTGCAATTTAACAAAAAATGACACATTTAAATAAGGTTTTTACATTTAGAGTACATGGGTAGCTAAAATAAACCCTGAACAGATTAATAGTCACAACTGGAGAAGAGCTAGGCAGGAGTAAAAATATTTCACCATATCTCTAGTCAGTGTATTGAGGAGAAGTATGGGCTAATTTAACAGTTTTATGACCTCAGAACTGCTCTCCAATGTTGCAGGTAAGTGTTGATTTTACAAATGGCATTGATGTCCCATCAAACTATATTAAAAACTCATCTTACATATAATAAGATACCTGGTTGTACTAAGCACAGGATCTGCCCAACTAGTTCCAACTAATTCATTTCTTAATTGTTTCAGTGCTGGGCTGCTCACTAATAATTGTATATCTGGAACATTGCTAGTAAAAATGTAGAATTTAACAGAATTCAATGCGGCATGAAGCAGCAAATAAAATATTGCTTACATTTGCCAAGAAATCCTGCCAATTTCTACTGGCTATTAAAATCAAGTTAAAAGCTATTCCAACTTCATGATTAGTTGAGTTGATAATTGTAGCTATTGAACAATGTATGAGAACCCACAAAGTGCATAAATAAAATCTTTTGTAATGTAAATATAAGCGGATCGGAGAAAGATAATTTCAGTCTGTTCCTGACATTATAACTGGTTTGCACTACTTTTACAGAAAAATTCAGTTTTGAAAAAATATTGCTTCGTAAATAATATGTTCAAATGATCCATATATGTGACTATACTTGAGAAATTATGAGGATGGGTTTGATTTTTTGAAAAAAAAAAAAAAACAATAAAACATGGATTCATTGCAGACATTGATTAATAAAGAAAATATGAGGAACAGTGTAGTGGCCATGAAAATGCAATGCTTTTGAGTTTTTTTCCTAATACTATATAAAAAATTCCTACATAACCACTATTTCATGTCACTCTTTTTTCATCTTTTTAAACAAACCAGCGGAACTCAAAATGATAAATTTACACTAAAAATCATAAAAATGAAAATGTATTCATTGTGAAAGAATGCCTTAGGAACAACTATTTTACTGGGATCATGAATGATGTTGTTTCCCTTGTTCTGTAAAGATATGACTCAATTCCTGCACACAGGATGATGGCACAGATATATTTATTCAATATAGATTGTTGACAAAAATTATATATAAGATAAACTATTATTTAAGTATCAGATGTATGATTTATCATATATAAAATAAATGTGTTAGTTCACTTTCTGGTACTTTGAGGTTGAACTGAAACATTTTCAGGAAGAGACACCTAGACCACTATTTTTCTTAATTATTACACTGTGTGGTTGTATGGAGTGAATGCAATAAAGTCATAGCACAGTATGTACTTATTAATATTATTAACAAAACACAATAAATGTCAAATACACTAACACATACACACATGCAAAATGTTTAAGTCACACTCTTGTTTCCTACCTTTTAGATGCAAGAGGGTGACTTCCCTGGGGTCCATTGGTGGCTCAGCCTGATGGGAGTCAGAGTTCCCACTCTGACTCCCTCCTCTCTTCCTCCCGCGCAGCTCCCATTGGTTGCTGGGAGGAACTGACAGGGGCAGTCACTTCCTCTAAGCCGCTGATGTCATTTCAGGGGGCCCGGTTGCACTGTTAAAGCACCACAGCACTGACCGGGCCCCCTGGATATTCAATGCCATCAGGTGGCCCTAACAGCATGGGCCATCCGATGACCCTTTAACGTGCGGCCCCGGCAGGTCTACTGCGTGGTCAGGGCCGTAACACATGGTGGCGGGCACCCGGTCGTCGTTTTCTGCACACCTCAACCAACTGTGGTCCTTATCGAACTACATACTTTTAATTGTACGTCCTCTAATTATCCTGTACACAAATATATATATATAGTCAATACAATGTTAAACAAAAATCTGCACACCAGTCAAGCCATAAGACTTCCTTTTACCAATGAAAAGCAAGTCTTATGGCTTGACTGGTGTGCAGATTTTTGTTTAACATTGTTTTGACTATCCACAGACTTCAGGTGGACAGGTGGAAGGGGTTTTCAATCACAAATTTTCTCCCACCAAGCAGAATGTATTTGTTTCTTAAGTCCAAGCATAATCAAAGCTGCATCATTTTCTCTTTATCCATTTTCTCTTTTGATCTCTTCTTGTTTGTGCTTTTATTTTTGTTTAAGCCAGGGTTTAAAATGATTTGTAAAATGCACCTGAAAATGCAAATATGTTCTGGGGCAGAGAAAGTCAGTTTCCACCATTTCAGATGAGATGGACCAAATACTTCAATATAAAACTCAAATCTTCTATCTCATCTTTCTATCTATGTATAATTCAGTAACCTCAGTTTTACATTTAACATAATACTTCTTAACTTCTTTAACCCCTTAAGGACTGGACTGTTTTTGCGATGTTGTACATTTGCGACCAGGCATATTTTTACACTTTTGTGGTGTTTGTGTTTGGCTGTAATTTTCCGCTTTCTCATTTACTGTTCCCATACAAATTATATATTGTTTTTTTCAGGACAAAAGGGGCTTTCTTTACATATCATTATTTATATAATCTCATGTATTTTAATTTAAAAAAAATACAAAAATCTGATGAAAAATTGAAAAAAATACATGTTTTTTGACTTTTACTTGAAAATCTTTTACTCATCTACAAAAGCGAATGAAAAAAACTGCTAAATAGATTCAAAATTTTGTCCTGAGTTTAAAAATACCTAGTGTTTACGTGCTTTTTTGCTTTTTTTTGCATGTTATAGGGCTATAGGTACAAGTAGGATATTGCGGTTTCAAAACATACATTTTTAAAATTTATCAATAGTGACATTGTAACACTATTATCTGTCATAAATCTCTGAATAACACCCCACATCTTCATATTTTTTTTAAAGTAGACAACCCAGGGTATTCAATATGGGGTATGTCCAGTCTTTTTTAGTAGCCACTTAGTCGAAAACACTGGCCAAAGTAAGCATTCATATTTGTTTGTGTGTGGAAAAAGTAAAAAAACTAAATTGAACGCTAATTTTGGCCAGTGTTTGTGACCAAGTGGTTACTATAAAAAAGACTGGACATACCCCATTTGCAATACCTTGGGTTGTCTTCTTTTGCAAATGGTATGCCATCATGGGGGTAATTCTCATTCCTGGGCTACCATATGCTCTCAAAGGCAAAGTAACCAACCTGGCCATTTTCAATGTAAAAATATTTGACCCATATATTTGACCTTGTAACTTTCAAAAATGCTATAAAACCTGTACATGGGGGGTACTGTTTTACTCGGGAGACATCGCTGAACACAAATATTAGTGTTTAAAAACTGGAAAACGTATCGCAACAATTATATCATCAGTAAAAGTGCTGTTTGTGTGTGAAAAATGCAAAAAAAGTCACTTTCACTGACAATATCATCACTGTGATATGTTTTACTGTTTTGAATCACTAATATTTGTGTTCAGCGAAGTCTCCCGAGTAAAACAGTACCCCCATGTACAGGTTTTAGGGTGTCGTAGAACGTTACAGGGTAAAATACAGTGCTAGCAAATAAAATTCTCTGGAATTTCGGCCTGGGTTGGCAGGCAGGTCCCTCAAATTGCAATCAATAAAATTACTGAATTATGTAAAAATATTACATAAATACGCACGTAGAATTTAAATATATATGCATATTTATATATTTGAAGTCTACGTGTATATTTATATAATTATTTATGTACTTTTGTATATGGACGTATGTATATTTCTTATTATTTTTATTTATTTTTATATACATAGATATATATACAAATTCATTCTAAGTGTATTTTGATATAAATATATATATATTAATTTTAAAATACAGTTAGAATAAAATTTCATATAGCTATATAATTTTTTTTAAATTTTTTATTATTTAAAAAATTTATTTAATTTAAATTACTTATTATTTATATTTTATAATAATATATATACAATATATATAGTTATTATATATATTATATATATACGTGTGTAATTTAATTATAAGTGTATTTTTATATTAATATAAGTACATATTAATATAAAAATACACTTAGTATGACATTATATATATGATATATAGACATATATTATATAAATATAATATATGTCTATATATCATATATACACATATATAATTTTTTTTATTTTTTTTATTAACACTAACTTTAATTTATTTTTTGATTTTACACATGCAGGGAGACTGCCTGTCAGCACAGGCAGTCCCCCTGCAGGCAGCACTATGGACACCTATTGGGACCATGTGATCGCTGTGTTAAGCGATCACATGGCCACAGGGGTCCTAATCTGCCGTGGGGAGACTGCCTGGGCTGCAGGCAGTCTCCCCACAACCGGAGCCACGCTGATCGCCGCCGGGGGAACGACGGCGATCAGGTAAGTAGCTCTGACCGTTAGGACGGTTCAGGACCGTCATCGGTCCTCAAGGCAAAAATGCCGATGACGGTCCTGAACCGTCCTCGGTCCTTAAGGGGTTAATTCAGTTATATCTATACACACACACACACACCAACAGATTGGTTTTTTTTTGCTGAGTCACTCTGACACAGGAATTTGTGGATATTTTGTTCCCCATATTCAAAGGGTGTCATGATTACAGCCAAATAATCAAAAGTATTCCAAAGATTGTCATCAAACAAAACTAAATTGATCTTTACATATTTTCAACATAGAAAATTACAATGTCGCGGATTACAAAAATTAAAAACCCCAAAACAAGGAAGAGTGAAAATAGAAGGAATACTATTGTCTAAATTTAAATAACTGTAAAGGTGGTCTCCCAAATTGATTTTACAGGTATAGTTTTTCACCAACAAGCTTCCACAAGGAAAGTTTCCATTTACTTCTCTGAAGGTCTTCATGCGTGTGATTTTCTCCTGTCTTATGGTTTTCTACCTACTCTGTGCTATCAATGATGGGACAGTTTACCTGCAGAATGCATGTTTTTAATTACAATATATAACGGTATGTTAAGATAGTTTAGGAACATTGACACAAAGAATGGATTGGAAAGTAAAATATAATGTAAAAAAAAAAGTGGAAAAATGGTTTCAAATGAAAGCAAAAAAAACCTAAAACTGTTCTTCATTAATCTTGTAGGCTATTGTGTGGTTAAAGGGGCACTCCACTATCCAAATACAAACAAAACCAAATTCCTTGTTTGGTAGATATACTCCTAGTGAAAATGTATATTTAATTATACATTTTTTTTCAAACAGTTTTCAAAAAGTTTAAAGATCTCTTGTGTGAAAGCTTTGAAAGTTCTCTCTTTCTACCCATCCTAGACTTTCTGAATCTGTCCAATTACAGACTGCATAATGCAACTAAATAGGAGGTCCTTGCAAAGCAGGTACTGTGAGCAATTGCCTGCCTCTTGAGTTTAGATCCACTGAGCTAAACACAGAAGTAACAAGACCAGCTGTCTGAGTGGCGGTGGGGGTGTAACAGGGTTAGTTTATAAAATTAACAATTTGAAATCTGCACTTTTTGCAAAATGAAAAGAAAAGGATACACTTCACACATAAAACACCTAGAGGTCTGGAACGTCCCTCTAATGTATTATCTAATGTATTATACCGATTTTCTTCACTGATCCTGCTCTGCAACTTTTGCAGAGAGCCCTAGATGAAAAACCCCTCTAGTGGACTGCCTGTGTGGGAATATATTTAAAGGACCACTCTAGGCACCCAGACCACTTCAGCTTAATGAAGTGGTCTGGGTGCCATGTCCAGCTAGGGTTAACCCATTTTTAAATAAACATAGCAGTTTCAGAGAAACTGCTATGTTTATTAATGGGTTAAGCCTTCCCCCATTCCCTCTAGTGGCTGTCTCATTGACAGCCACTAGAGGCGCTTGCGTGTTTCTCACTGTGATTTTCACAGTGAGAGCATGCCAGCGTCCATAGGAAAGCATTATGAATGCTTTCCTATGTGACCGGCTGAATGCGCGCGCAGCTCTTGCCGTGCGTGCGCATTCAGCCGACGGGCCGGAACGGAGGAGGAGAGAAGGAGGAGAGCTCTCCACCCAGCGCTGTAAAAAGGTAAGTTTAAACCCCTTTCCCCTTTCCAGAGCTGGGCGGGAGGGGGACCCTGAGGGTGGGGGCACCCTCAGGGCACTATAGTGCCAGGAAAACGAGTATGTTTTCCTGGCACTATGGTGGTCCTTTAACAAGTAAAAGAAATTTACTCACCTTTCCAAGAGCTTAAAGCATTCCTGGCTCCTGGTTAAAACAGCAAAGTGGTGCTATAGCGTGCTCCTGGATACATATTCACACTGAATCCACAGGATTAAATATATACTATTGTTTGTGTATACATATTTTT
Organism: Pelobates cultripes; assembly: GCA_933207985.1. Lineage (NCBI taxonomy): Eukaryota > Metazoa > Chordata > Amphibia > Anura > Pelobatidae > Pelobates > Pelobates cultripes. Next base: position 291,027,727 of record OW240912.1, read on the forward strand.
TAAAACAATAGATACACATCAAACGATATAGAGGTAATTCTATTAAATCACATATTTTGTTTAAGAGAGCTAACTACAAGTAGTGTAGTAGCTGCTGACAGAACGATTTTCGGTATTAATTGGTATAAGCACCTTTTACTTTACATTTTTTTTTAATTTTTGTTTTAGTTGGAAAATTGTAATGCACTTACTTCCAATGTTCTACAATGAAATTTTCAAACCGTTTTACAAGGCAGAATCTATATATATTTTGTAGAGGCCACAACTTTAACTTTTATTTCATCTTGTTCTACAGGGTGGGTCAACATTCAGACTAGTAAATAATTTATTGCCACAAGAACAAAGAAATATGCAGACCGTCTCAATTATATGAATGAAACTTACTGCATTGACTGGAAAAAATATATCTATGTATAGCGCGATGTTCCAAATATAGAACCTGGCTATTAGAAATAATATGGTCAGAGACCCTAATTAAACAAAGTATATACAAGTGAACCTACAATCCTATGCCAGCCCAGGGTAGTATAGATCAAGAGGTAGTAAAAAGTAAATAATTTATTGGTAGATTCAATTATTTTAGTCTTGGGAGATTCATCATGGGTAATTTCACAAAGGAACAGCAAATAAAAAAAGTTTAATTTTATTGGTGTAAGATATTGGAATATAATTGAAATTATGTTACGTCCTGTAGTGGAAAACCATCCTGAAATGTAGTTTCAACAGGATAAAGGTATTGCCCATACAGACAATAGACCTCCTGAGACAACCATTCAGCAAGCGGATAATTTCAAGAAATTACCAAATTAATTGGCTGCAACATTTGCCAACCTTTCAGCTCTTGATTATTTAAGTGGGCATATGTAAAAACGCCAGTGTATGTGAACAAACAGCTCAAGGAGAATATCCATTCAAAAATTTGAGCGCTAGAGCCTCAAATATTAACTAATGTTATGAACCATTGCAATCAAAGGAGCCCAACTTTGCAAGGCAGCAAAACGATGCATTTTGAAAAATATGTCACTTACAAGTTAAGCAAATCTCCATACGTTAAGCATTCATTGTATGTAATATCATTTCAAGTGGTTCATTAATAAAAATGTTATTGACACTTCAGACACTACTCTAAGTTTCTTCAGAAAAGATATATGTAGCCCAAAAAGTAAAATCTTCTTAGTAGAGATTTGTGAAGCAACAAAAAATGTATTTTATAACATTTTGGCAACATGGGTCATTTCTAATAAGAGAACACTTTTTTGACTTGCATTCAATTATTTCCAACTATTTTTATTTCAAATCAAGTCATGGTCACATTTCTTTTTATTTCTGCAGACCACAGACAATTTACATAGTAATTTTAAATATTGTGGGTGTGTAGCAAAAAAACTAATAGAAGTTAAATATTAGAGAAAGTACTCAATGCTATTGCTAAAATAACTGAAATAATAACTGAAATAATAATCTATCTGGATATTGCTTGCAAAAGAAAGAATTTGAAATTTGATAAATAGTGACAAGAATGCCCATATTTCATATGAAATTAATCACTTCCAATGTGCTACAATTATATTTATTATATAATCAAAATGTTGCCAGGATTATTAACTAAAGTGAGAATTGCCAGAAATGTAACGTGAATTCTAAAATGTAGGCGGAAAAAAGCCAAATTAGAAGCATACTTCATGTCAATGCAATCTTCATTTTGGTTATTTGGTCCTTAAAATTGAAATTCACTTTGAATTTACTTTGAACTCCTGGCATATCTCACTTTAAAAAAGGCCCCGTATATGATTAGGCATCTATGTTGCCTTAAGCAATTTGTAAAAAAAAATATATGTAACCAGAGAAGCCAGTTTAACTAATATAGGTCTGGATTTCATATTTTTGGATACATTGAAGAATTGTTTTTTAAATATTAAAATATCAAAAATACATCATATATAAAAAATTAAATAAATATATATAAAAAAAATCCAACTATTAAAATATTTTCACAATATTAAATTTTTTGAGTAGCTTATCCAAAGATATGAATTTAAGGCCATAGAATTTGGATTGATTGCATTTTCATGTACTGTTTTACTGTTACAGTTACATGTGTTTTGTGAATCCATTCTTTGAATACTGCGCATCTCATTGATCCTGAACAATTGTGCAATCCAAGGAGCATTAAAAGGGGCATAGCCCTGTCACTAAGACAATAAGAGAAATGTTAGATGGTCACTTACTGTAAAACTGGTCATGCTGCAATTTAACCTTAAAATCTATCCATTAACGTATCAAACATTCTAAATCTGTATTACTCCTGTCACATATACTGGAGGATTAAAATGCCAGGGAACACACCTAACATTATTGTATTTCACAAAGTGCATTATATAAAAGCTACAAATGCTAGATTGTAAACTCACAGCCCACACATCGTCTGCAATTCCTTTTTGTATCAGTAAGTCTAAGTGTACATTGTGCTTTTTTTTCTGCCACTCTCTAATTTTATTGTAGAGGGCTGCAGGACCTAATGGCACACAATAAATAATAATACTTTATGTGACAGCATGACCATTGCCAAGCATTTCAAAAGGCAAGTTGCCTCCAGTCAAATGAAAAAAATAAAAGTATTGTAAAGGGCATACCATCTTCTAACAATCTCCTAACATTTTTGGCAACCTATTTATTTTCCTACACAAGAACAGCCAATTTAGATCGTCAGCATAGATGCATATCATTCTGTAGGCCTAACATTAGGTAGTCGTTACAATGAAATGGACTATGCTATTTTCACAAAAGCATGTCAATACATTCAGCAAATATTGCCACTAGTGATGTTAATAAACTAATACATGGTATCTAACCTAAAATAAAGCTGGTCTGCAAATAACAACACAGATAGATGTCAGGGAACACTGTGGGCAGCCAGACCACTTCATCTCATTGAAGTGGTCTAGGTACAGTAAACCTGTTCCCTTAACCCTGCAATGTTAATTAATGCAGTTTCTGAGAAACTGCAATTATAACATTGCAGGGTTAAGACTACCTCTAGTGGCTATCAATCAGATAGCCACTACAGGCATTTCCTTCTTGCTAAGCAACTTTTGGTCGACTGATGCTGAACATCCTGATGTTGAAAGAGCCCAGAGAGCTGCCCCAGCTCCAAGGTAGAGAGGCCCTGGAATCGGTTAACTACAGTTAGAGGTTTTTTTAACCCTTTCAGTGTTGGGGTGAGGAGGTGGGGGGTGGCAGAGAGAGCAATAGTGCTAGGAATACAACTTTGTATTCTTAGCACTATAATATCCCTTCAATTGAATGATTTATCACAGGTACTAAAGCAATCAGGTTTTCTGCATGCATCACAATGTATCTCAATAATCTTGGTAGTTTATAAACTTGAAGATTCTTTTCATTATGAGCTGCAATTCATTCGAATTTAGGTTGATCAGGTGATCAAATAATCAAACTCTGAGTGCAAATGTTGCTAAATAACGAAGTGAATAAAACAAGCAATGGTCGAGCATGTTCATTTTATTATTATGTGATTCTGAATTCTACCTCATGCACCCAAAACTTACAAAATAAAAAGATTGATGGGAAAAAGATGATTGATGGATAGGTGCAGTCACTAAATATTGATTTAATTCACAGATTAAGTAAAAGGTGACCAGAGGGAAGAAAGGAGGAACAAAAATTATTATTTTTTTACATATTATATATTTTATAAATATATAATACATAATATCGTTTTTTACTGCTTCTTTTTCCCCTCTATTGGTTACTTTTGTTTCACTTTATCTGTGAACCAAATATTTGTATTATGCCTATATTTTTACAGTGAAGTGATTGGCCCGTTTTCATGCCCTTTTGGTTCATCTGATTCTCTTTCCCCGAAATCTTTAGTTAATTATATTCAGCGAAGCGGAACAGAAATATCGGCAAACATTTTCAGCAGAAGTGATTAGATTTAAAGGTTTTAATTTATTATAAAAGAGGGACAAGGGATTTTAATTTTAAGCACCCTCTAAACGATGGAGCAACATAAGGGCTGGAAGCAGAAAGTATAAAGAAAGTTTCTTTGCGTCAGGGGAATGCAACAGTAGTGGCTACCGACAGTGTACCAGGATCAAGACGGTGGGGAGGAGGAGCGGGATCAGGTTCACTGGGCTGCACACCCACAGATGATATGCCAGTCATTTAGAGTACTTCATTCACTTCTGGATGCAATGTCAGAAAAACTAGTAGCCAAACAGCAAAGATCAACAGGGACATGCGGGAGCTGGGGGCCAGAACATTGCACATGGAAGACAAGGTGGCAAAACATGCAGAAGCTTACAACAGCATTTTGGACCACCTGCATAATCTGGAAGCACAGGTAGATGCTTGGAAAGCAATGATAGCTGATATTGAAGACTGTTCTTGATGGAACAATCTGTGATTCAGCGGAGTTCCTGTGTCAGTCCAACAACAAGATTGTCACAGTGCCTGATCGGCACCTCAGTGTGACCGCACCAGATTGGTGCGGTCACACTATCGCAGTGCCCAATCAGCACGATGATGTGACTGCATCTGATCGGTGCGATCACACTAAAGGAGGGAGATGTTACTAACCTTACCTCCAGAGCCTCTCCTTCCATGCAGTTCTTAATACAGCAGCTGGGCCAGCGTTAGGAAGGGACGCCGGCGGCTGCAAGGTGGAGCTATATAGTGTCGCCCACAATGACGTCACTAGTGACTTAAACGTGCATGTGGCGTCACATTTTTGCCATGCATGCACTTCTAGGGTCATGGGACCCAAATCAGCCATTTGCAGGGTTTACTGGGTTATTCAAACCCAAACCTGCAGTTGTTCAGTGCCCTGTTGTGGTTTCCATCCTGTTGGTTATCCAAGAGCGCATTCCTGATTCTGTTTATTTGTTTTTGATCTTGGCTTGACTTCCCGTATTTCTGGTATCCCTGACCATTTGGCTTTGTTCTTAACGTATTTGTTGCTTTCTGTATTCCTGACCACGGCACATAACTGTTTATTCGATTACATTAAATCCGACCGTACTAAGGCCCGGTAATATGTTGTTACTGTTTGTCCTTGTTACGTGTTTTAATAAATTCTGCATGTTGTCCTGACAAAGATCTATCCTTTGTAGCATATTGCGTGTTCTGGTGCCAGATCTCCAAGCAGACACGCTGTTAATGGATCATGTACACAGAATTCCCAAGCCCAAATATTTCATCCCACAGTACCTACAGATGTTCTTTTGAGAATTCAATATTTCAAAATATTTTCATATAAAAGAACAGTTGCTAAAGGAGAGCAGAATGAATAAAGAGATCCTGGTGGAATATAGAGTCATTCAGCTTTTTGCTGATCTATCAGTAACAACATTGGGAAAAAGGAAGTTAAAAGAATAACAAAGGTTCTATAATAACATTTCTTATCAATGTTGGTATTCAGCACCATAGCCTGATAAAAATGGCAACATCCCCGGATGAATCTACTCATTTAATTCATATTCAGTGCTTGCTGGTGGCTTCACCAGCAGCTGGGTCCCTATCTCAGGCTGCCTTGCACTCACAAAACCAGAGACTGTCTTCGGAATGGAAGAGGGCGAGAACATGAGCCACTAACACTCAAGAGAAGGAGGCCCACAAATATAACTACTTTCTTCACCTTCTAACCTATTATGTAATAGTTTCTGGTCCCATTCTAAACTCTAGACCCATGTTATAGTTGCTGCTGTTATAGATTAAGCTTACTCAAAATTATGGGGTCACAGTATATCTATGCCATAACTCACGTGTTGGGTGGCAGGTGGAGGTTGCCTATAGCACACATACCAGGTGGGGGAAATTGAGTGTGATACTGTAATAAGGTTTATGCCAGGTTTAAGTGCAGATGGACAAGTCATAAACAAATTGTTGCAGAGATGAATTATGCCTGTCATTAGGATTGAGATATCTAGTTCATTAAGTTGGATTCAAAAAGCTTATAAAATAAATAAATAGATAAATATATATAAAAAAAAAAAAGAAAAAGCAAATTCTGTTTGTTAGGTTTTCTGGATATTGCAAATAATCCTCATAATTTATATAGTGAGTCACTGGACCACCATAAAATCTAATATGTTCAGAGCTTTCTTGTTATGTTGATGTCTTGCTGGGCTCTTTTGAGATAAAATGACTTGAGAGTTTATTTTCCCTCAAAATTATTATTCTTACCTTTCGTTCTTTCGGGAGGATGTACTGGATTAATATATACATATGAATCAGGAGGCTATTTGGCAGTAGTAGCCATCCATGTATGCTTAACTTAATTAAGAAGCACCTAGTTAGGGTACATAACCCCATTGATGGGGCACATCATAACGATGTTCTCTGTTTTTTTTCCTGTTTCTCTTACTTTACAACTCTGTTTTTGGCCCAGTGGGTGATTGAACCAACCCCTAATTCCTGTATCACAGGTCAAAACAATCCCTTATCCTTCTTTCATAGGATATTAGGTAAACTAAACTCAAGGTGTTTTAAGACTACTTTATACCTGTAGGGAGAATGAGATGGGTGTGTAACCCTTGGGCCAGGGAAGATTATTTAAACTTACATAGTTAAATAGCTGAAAAGAGGCATGTGTCCATCAACTTCAGCCTCTCTCCTATATGTTTTTGCTGTTGATCCAAAAGAAGAACACACTATGAAGTGCTTTCCAATTTTGCAACAAACTAGGAAAAAAACTCCTTCCTGACCACAGAATGGCAGTCAGATCTCTCCTTGGATCAAGAAGCTATTAACCCACCAATTCAAAATGGTATTCCTGAATATTAGGTTTTTGCAAGTATTTACCCAGTTGCTGTTTAAACATCTGTGTTGATTATGATATATCCATCTCCTCAGGCAGAGACTTCCACATCCTTTTTGTTCTTACTGTAAAAAAAAAAAATCTTTCCTTTGCCTCAGACTAAATCTCTTTTTGTCCAGTAAACAGGAGCGACCTCGTGTCCTATGTATAGTCAATGTTTATGAATAGGCTTTTACCCCTCAATATATTTGAATAATGCAATCATATTTCTATCTGAGGTGTCGTTTTTCTAAAATAAACCGATTTAAATTTGTTAAACTTTCTTCATAACTAGAATGTTCAATTCCTTTATTTTTCAAGGTCGCGTCAGCACTTTTTCTAGTACCATTATTTCCTTCTTTAGAACGGGTGCCCAGAATTGTAGAATTGCAGTTGTGGTCTTTTACATTGATTTGTAAAAAAGCAAAATTATATTTTCATCCCGAGAATCAATGCTTCTTTGACAATACCATACTGCCTTATCGACTGCTGTCTATAACAATTCCCAAATATTTCTTGTGTGTTGTTATATATAATTCACTACCATTTAGGGTGTAAGTTGAAAGTGTATTCTTTACCCCAAAGTGCATAACATTACTTTTTTCTACATTAAACTAGCCTTTTTGAAATGATATGTCTTAGTATACCCCATGTGCATTTGCTTTTTTTTTTAGTTTATTTAAAAACACACCATATTGTGATCACTATTTCCTAAGTGCTCCCCCACTTGAATGTTTGCTCTGTTCTCACGTTATCGGACAGTGCAATGTATGATTATATTTTGGTGTGCCAATCTGGAATACATGCTTATCCCCTGTATTGGAACAAGCTATATATAATTATTTTTATTTTTTTTAAGTAAATAAATTATCCAGAGTCACAAAAATTTACAGAAAAGTTTTATCTGTCTCTGACTCCAAACTCCTAATGGATGCAGTTCAGTTTATAATAAGTAGTAAAAGAAATAATATTTTCTGCCCATTTTGCAAAGCTGAATATCCCACAGAGGAAGTCAAAGGTCAAGAACCACCTAAGTACACATAATGTGAGATTAGCCCATCTAATAAATAAGCATCTTATAATTATTTTAGTGATTGGTGATTATTAATTTGACAGTATTCAATGGTGTTTTCATGTGAGTTCGGAATTCTACTTGAAACACAGAACACAGTGGCTTTACAAAGTGGGAAAAATAAACAGAGGCTTCGGCCCAATGGTACATTCTATAGCAGTGATGGCTAACCTTGACACCATAAATTGTTTCTGGACTACATTTCCCATAATACTTAGCTAGCTTTTGGACTCTAAAAGCTCCTTGAGCATCAAGGGAAATGTATTCCAATAACAATTTATGGTGTCAAGGTTAGCCATCACTGTTCTATAGCCTCTACCACATATGTTGACTTAAGCCCTTCCTAAAACCAGCCCTGTATCAACCCTATAACCTTAACGTGTTCTATAAATCCCATGGTGACACCACATGTTTGACATGAACTTGTGTTTATAAACTCCACAATTGATGTATTAAACCCAAGCTATGATGTATTAACTTTTCACCTCACTTCATTAAAACCCTGCACTCCCAGCAATATCTGCATACTGTGTTGTATAAATAACCCCAAGTATGGTGCCTTAAATTGGCACTTTCACAAGTTATATTCGTGGTGAAAAATATAATGTTGCCCAAATTAGACCCAGGGCTTTTCAGGGTCCTATTCCAGGCTCCATCTCTTGCCAGCACCCCTCCTTCCTACCCCCACCTATAATCCTAGAACCATTGCTTTGATTTAAGCAACTTACTGAGTGCCTAAGATCCATAATTCTTTTACTCTAGAAGGACGTTAAGGAGTGATCGGGTGGCATCTTCTAAAGTTAGGAGTTAAATGTTCATTAAAGGTTTACCCTTTGAGGCAAAATAGAATCCAGGACATCCATGAGCCACGTAGTTTGAATATAAAAAGTAATTCAGATTAATTTTTCATCTACCACATTTAGGAAAACAAACCAGACAAATTCAAAGGGAGCAAACATGGGCCAATCAGTGAACTACAAAATAGATAATATCAAAATTATGTATATCTTTTTCAGAATGCTGATAGGTGCATTTCCTCACCTTTCAACTCACATATCAAGTGTGAAAAAGTAACTAATATTGGTAAAAAAAAGAGGGGCATTAGAAAGTCTGTATTTCTATATAGTTATTAAATATGACATATAAATATAGATTTACTTTACCGCTCATTTTTTTTTTCTATTGGTCACTTTTCACTTGATCTGTGATTAAAAATATTATTTAGTGTCTGTCCCATAGGATGTCTCAATCATCTCTTTAATAGGTGTCTCTTTATTTGGAACTACAAATCACGAATCAAAGGAACATGCTCCTCCATTGCCCTAATTGTTTCTTTCATGATTTGACTACATTTGGTCTCAGAGTTCAAGAATTCGAATGATAACTCAATCGGCCCAAATTGGACTGGACAAATTTCAGTTCATAGCAAAATTAATATCCAAGTCTACTACTTTGCATGATTTTGAAATGTAGTGTACAGCTGTTTCTGTACAAATCAGATTGTAAACTTGTATGTAACAAGTCTATGCTGTGATTTTTTTTTCTTCTTTGTAAGTTTGTTATAATAGTTTTAATGGTAACATGCTTGATTTCACTATACAGTGTACAGGCAACACTTTGTCAGATGACCCAGTAGTAGCTGTAAAAAATGCATACATGCTGCTTTAAGAAAACATCTATATTCAGTTATATGCCATAATGAAGCATAAATCCCATGTACAGCTGAATGGTTTATTTTGAGTCAGAATAGACTGTTAAAGTAGTAGGTTGAGCATGTAGAACATTCAACTGCAGTTTAGGTTTTAAGGAACACTATAGGGTCATCAACAAACATGTATTCCTGACCCTACAGCTGAATCATTTATTTTGAGTCAGAATAGACTGTTAAATAGAGATGTCGCGAACCGTTCGCGAACTTCCCGAATGCGCGCGCAGCTCTTGCCGAGCGTGCACATTCAGCCGAATGGGAGGAGAGGAGGAGGATCGGAGGCGGAGAGCTCCCCGCCCAGCGCTGGAAAAAGGTAAGTTTTAACCCCTTTCCCCTCCCCAGAGCCAGGCGGGAGGGGGACCCTGAAGGCGGGGGCACCCTCAGGGCACTATAGTGCCAGGAAAACGAGTATGTTTTCCTGGCACTATAGTGGTCCTTTAACTAACACCAGTGCTGCAGTGCCGCCATGTTTACATTAAAAGGCCTGCAGGGACAGGCTAGACACCAGAACCACTACATTAAGCTGTAGTGGTTCTGGGGACTATAGTGTCCCTTTAATGTGAGGTAAATTAGAGATTAATGCCACAAATAATATACTAGATTGCCTACTTACAACCAGATGAGGATGATGATGGCTCTAGCTGCCGTCTGGCTCCACTGGTCTGGTGTAGAACAGGCTCTATGACCCTATAGTGTTCCTTAAAACCTAAACTGCAGTTGAATATTCTACATGCTCAACCTACTACTTTAACAGTAGAGATGTCGCGAACCGTTCGTGGCGAGCTCCGGTCAGCTGACACATCCCGGCCAATCTCCAGCAGACCCTCCCTCTCAGAGCTGCCTTCAACATGGATGCTGTCCAGGAGGTGGGAGGGTCTGGGAGGGAGGGTCTGCTGGAGATTGGCCGGGATGTGTCAGCTGACCGGAGCTCCGAACCGTTCGTGGGAAGTTCGTGAATGGTTCGCAACATCTCTACTGTTAAAGTAGTAGGTTGAGCATGTAGAACATTCAACTGCAGTTTAGGTTTTAAGGAACACTATAGGGTCATCAACACAAACATGTATTCCTGACCCTACAGTGTTAAATGTAGCGGCGCCATCTGGTACCTGTCCACAGCATGTGGCTGCCCCCACCACCGTGCTCCGGACTGACAGTGTTTCTGACGCTGCACGGTCCAGAGCAGCATCCTTATGTGTGCACCAGACCCGGTTATGTGACCCGGCACACAGTGATGACCTCAGAGACCACAAGGGAGGGAAGAAACACCTCCCACGTGTTGTGGTTAACACCAATTGGAGGTTAGCCAATCAGACACACCCTGTGTGTATATAAGCCAACCTCCCTCTTGCCTCAGTGCCCTGTTGTGGTCTTTGTTTAATGCAATAGCACATTATACTTTGTTAGATTAATTGGTTACCGAACTTTGGTTTGTCTTACATTTACTCTGTTTTCTCTGCTCCCTGACTTCGGCTTGTCTCTTCGTATTCCATCTCTCTATTTCCCTTTGACCTTGGCTTGCTTTGACTATTCTTTTGCATAGCCCGGCCATTCTAAGGACCGGTATTGCAATTCTGTCTGTTGTGTCCTGTCTGTGTGTTATGTTCCCTATCAATCGTGACAGTTTACAGCAAAAAGCCTGAAGGGAATGATGCTACTCATCAGAACAAATACAATAAGCTGTAGTTGCTCTGGTGACAATAATGTCTCTTTAAGTTAGAGTGCTAAAGGCTTTGAGCCCCTATTACAAGAACAACAATAAATACATTTTATGTCTATTACGACCATGAGATTTTATTAGTGACTTTAGTTATGTATTATTGTGGAGTATTTTCTATCTCCGTTATTCCAACAGAATTGAAATAACTATAGAACAATGTTGCTATTCACATAATGTTCTCTGAGAATTAAAATTCAGCTACTAATATTTTGCTACTCAATAATTCTTTTAATTTTTTTTTTTTTAAATGAAATAGATAAAAACTAGGCTTTGTCCCATGCCAACTGTGCACCTTTAGGCATCACAAATTATCAACTTGACATTAAAGAAAAAGATAAGGGAAGTACTGTGTAATTATTTTTTTCCTTTCTTTTATAAATCGATCATTCATATAAACATTCACAGATGGGCATGCAGCAGGCAATCTGTTTATTAATTTTACCTCTTATGTATAATCCATTCTCTGTTGACTGACAATCTACACAAACCCTGTAGCACTTACTCTGTGCATTTCTGCAAGCTTCACTTTTTTATTTATTTGAAGAATAAATAAAAGGCTCTTGATAGGCATTCATACAACACATCTGACAACTAATGACAAGCATTCCTGCTATGTCTTAAGCTCTTAATGAATCAGATGTTGTAACTACTTTAAGAAAAACTAAATGGAGAACACTTGAATACTTATTAGTTTAAAGGAACAGAGTCAGGGGTTTCAAACTGAGTAACACTCATTTTTTAACCAAGATATATTCTCATTTATATAAAAAAAAAATAATAATAATTACTTGTGTTCAAATGCAGAAGCTAGTTTGTTTTACTTACAACTGTTTACAAGGCAGAGGAAGTCAAAACCAGCATTTGAGGTTAACTGTTTAGCATTGATGGATCACATCAGGACCTTCTTGCACCAAATAAGATATATGGCACAAGTGTAAGATGATCTGTTACTCTACTGACATCATCAGAAGACGATGCCAGACCAGTTTTACTGATATTCCTATCATTAGAACCTGCCAGGAGTTTCCAACAGAAGCTCTACGGCCTTAATTTCTGGTCCAGCATGTGAAATACTATGCGTGTCCGTTATTGAGGATCTCCCTTCATGAAGCAGTTTATTGAGTCACAATGATAAGCTAACAATTGTATTTATTTTATATATTTGTCTTTATTGGCGTATTTTTTTTTTTTTTACAAAATACAATAAAAGACAACAAAAAAAAAAGTAAAAATTGTATAAACTTCAAGATAAAGTACATGTACAGATACATTGGTAAATGTAGTTATATAATCAACAATAAATAAACATATAGATAAATCCTCCTGATCCTTTCATTCTTTCTCTTAAAGGACCACTATAGTGCCAAGAAAATAAACTTTTTTCCTGGCACTATAGGGTCTTTAGGTCCCCCCACCCTCAGGGTCCCACTCCCACTGGGCTCAAGCAGGCTCAAGGGGTTAAACTCTTACCCTACTCTTACCCTGCCAAGGGAGCCCGGCACTGGGGAACTCTCCTCCCTCTTCCATCAGCTCTGAATGCTCATGCACGGCAAGAACCACGCGCACATTTAGTCAGCCATAGGAAAGCATTACCCAATGCTTTCCTATGGACAGCAGCGTCTTCTCACTGTGATTTTTACAGTGAGAAGCGCAGAAGCACCTCTAGCGGCTATCAGTGAGACAGCCACTAGAGACTGGATTAACCCTCAGTGTAAACATAGGAATGTATCTCTGAAACTGCTATGTTTACAGCTGCAGGGTTAACCCTAGATAGTGGTCTTTTAAGCTCTTCATACTAGTCAAAAAATTCATTACAACATAGTACTTATATTGTATAATTTATTATTCTATGTCGGGGGAAAGGAAGGGATAGAAAACAATAATTAAAAAAAAAAAAGGAAAAAAGAAGAGGAAAAAATAGAAATAACAAGAACAAAGCAAAAACAGAAAAAAAAAGTATACATTAATTCATTAAAATAAATCCTATCAATCGTCTTATTTTATTTTACTGCCTCTGGTGTTTCGGGGTATGATGCTCCCTTGCTGGTATGTTTTGGAGATCTGTGGAGTTTTAAGGGTTTTACTGCGTATAATTCTCGCAGGGAAGGAAATTCCGAGTTTGGTTTATATTACAAACCATTTTGACCAGATATTGTCGTATAATACTTAAGTCGATACATCTCGATTATAAAAATATTTCTCTGAGGCTGCCTGGAACTTAATTTGGGTTTTAATCGCAGGCCATGATGGAACAGTTTGTGTTTTCCAATATCTAGCTAGACATATCTTAAAGGCCAATAGTATATTTATTATGTGAAATATGCTATGTTTATCTGTAACTGAAAAGTCTAAATGCAAGAGAAGAGTCTGAGATGTTATTGAATAGGGAAAATCTAGTATATTTATAATAATTTCTGATATTTTTTTTTTTTTTTATCTATCTAGGTATGAGCACTCCCACCAAAAATCACTAGAGTTTATTTGGAATTTAGCTATACGAATGGGGATAAGCTAACAATTTGTTAGATTTAATAATGTATATTTAGAGCACAGTTCAATATACTTGGCATAAATCGTTTACTTTTGCTTATGTATCTGCACTTGGATAATGATATACAGAATTGTAAGTTATTTGACCTATATAGCAATGAGAATGATTTGGCTGAATATGTCTATATCCAGCTAATTTTTCTACCTCAACTTGGTTGCCCACTAAAATCATAGTATCAGAGTACCTTTTTAACCTGGCATTATTTTGATTTTTTTTTACCGATACCTTGTTTTAGCTCTTTTAAAGTGAAAGTCAGGATTGTCACATATTTTTATTTTCACTTTTTAAAGAAAAGATTGGTGTTGCAAGTTATTCTAACAAACAGTGGAAAAGAAAAACAAGAAAAAGAAAGGCAACAAAGAAGGAAATACAGCAACATGAAAAAAAGAAAACGATCTAAATACCGGATCCTTAAAACATAAGAAAGGTTGTTTGAAAAATATTTTTCAAATATATAATATATTATTTAATATTAATTGCAGAGTTTGATATGTAAGTGAGCTTAGCATCTTTAAAATCATCAAAACATGGCAAATCAACTACCAATCCTTATACATAAGGTATTCACTAGAGATAAGGTACAAAAAAGCTCGAAGCCTGAACAGCTTTACAAAATCTTGTCTCTATACTATGAGAAATACAATCCCCTGTTATGCTGAGACAATATGAAGAAATAGGAATAATGTAAAGTAAAATACTTCATATCAGTATTTATGAAGCATTCTACTCGCATGATGGCCAAACATTTTATGAAAAAAAATGGTAGCAATTTACTTTTGTTTTAGATCATAAACAATATTTGCTCGCTAAGCAGCCCCAGAGGTCAAAGTGATAGGTTCATGGCTAGTATGACTATAGATTCAGTGGACAAATGGGATAAGACAAGCATGCCTTTAGCATTACTTCATCCTTAAAAACTCGAACAATAATAATAATAATACGAGAGAAAAAGGAAATAATCTGAAATAATCAGTAAATAAAATCAATAAACTAAGTACTCATGGAAGTTATTTTTAGTAACAGATTTGACTTCAAATTAAATGTATTATAATAATTGAACAATATTAGGCATTAGCAAACCATGATTTAAATTTGTGAATACACCATGCAGTTAAAATCCCTACAGGAATGAAAGATAAAGAAAGGCTTCAAGCTAATTTTAAGTTTATTAGTAGAGTTTAAGTTCGGGTTCGTACCGAACATTAGACATGTGCAATTTGTTTCTGTCTGAATATGAATTCGGACGAATTTCGGGCAATTCGGACATTCGTGTACTTCCGAATTGCCGAAGTGATGAATTGACGAAATTAACGAAGTTCCGAAATTAACGAATTTCCAAAGTGTTAAAGTGTCAAAGTGCCGAAGTACTAATATACTTACCCAGTGAAAGAAGAAGAATGTTACATTGTATACAATTTTAAATAAAAAGTATACAAATGATGTAGAATTATTAAAATCTTTACTGAACTTGTATTGAATAATTGTACTAACTCAATTTTTTAATCTCACACTGTGACAGAACTCTCCATTTTGTTCACCTTACATGACAGTATTCAATATAATGAATAAGAGATTGTATTTTCTCTCTCTAAGGACATAACTAGCCCCGGAGTTAGCGGATCTCCGTTGACTTGCAACATAGTATAATCCAAGGCCAGGAGAACAGCGACTAAATGAAATGTTTTATTCATAAAAGAACCTTGGACCAGGCCACGAGACTGACATCACTAACTACGTAAAATGATGCCCAAGCCCCCCCTTTCCACCGAGTAAGCCTCGTGCTAAAGAGCAATGGCGACGACATCCCATGATGGGAGGGTGCCTCACTAGTCACTCAAATCTCTGAGCCAATTAATAATATTAATGGGTGGACACTGACATAGCCACTTAACATTTAACCCAATTAATGATGTTTATTTGTTATTATCTGATATTCAATGATGATGTCATTTTGCATATAAAAAGGCCTGCGTGCCCGCTTTTTAACTAGATGCTAATAAATTTCCTGAAGTGTTTTTAACCTGAACTGCATGTGTCAGTGTGAACTTACTTCTGCGTATACGCAATTTATTCATCTCAGATTTGGACAGGAACAGATAGACTTTTAAACATTTTTGTTTATTTCTAAATTAATCCACATCACAAACATAGCCAGTATTCAGCTGTAAGCATTTGCAACACTTACAACAATCAAGTAACATACATTCATATAAAATATAAGTTACTTAACCTGTCAATGTAATGACAGGAATGAATAAGTAGATAACTCCCTAATTCCCACGGTACAGGTAAGTCTCTACATTTACCTGTCACAGCACTCTGATTGGTTGCTTTGAAATCCACCAATCAGAGTGCTCTGTGTCCTTTTACACAGCGTGGGAAAGTTCTTTGGAATTTTCCCACGCTGTGTAATTTGACTCATAACTCTCTGATTGGTTACTTAATCCATCAATCAGCGAGTTATGAGTCAAATTACACAGCGTGGGAAAATTCCAAAGAACTTTCCCACGCTGTGTAAAATGACACAGAGCACTCTGATTGGTGGATTTCAAACCAACACATCAGAGCGCTGTGACAGGTAAATGTAGAGTCCCTTCATTTACCTGTCAGAGCACTCTGATTGGATGGCTTAAACCCACCAATCAGAGTGCTCTGAGCCTAATTGCAGGGCGGGGCAAGGCTTTATAAGCCTTCCCCAGTCCTGCAGAGCTCAGTCTGTGCGGAGCCCTCGCCAGGTGAAGATGGATTATTTATTTTATTTTTTTTTATTTTTTTTTAATTGCGTTGGTTATTATGGTTTTTTTATTTGGCCTTTTTTGGGGCTGAAAAAAGAAGATTTTAGAAGAAAAAACATCGAATGGTAAGTTTTTTGTTTTTTTTACAGGTAGTTTACAGGTAGTTATTTTTAGGGTGAGGGGGGTAGGTAGGGGGATAATTATTTTTTTTGGTGGGGGAGAGGATGACTAGAGGTTTGGGGACCCCTGGGGGGGACAATTTTTTTTAGGGCCCCCACACGCCGCTCATGGGAGGGGGCCAGGGCAGGACATTAGGTCCCCCCCTTATTAGTATTTAGGACCCCCAACCGCCGCTCAAGTGTGGGGGCCGGGGGGAGGACATTAGGTCCCCCACCCGCTGCCCTTATTTCAATTTAGGGCCCCCACCCACCGCTCAGGCATGGGGGCTGGGGGGGAGGACAATAGGTTCCCCCCCATCATTTTACTTTAGGGCCCCCACCCGCCACTCAGGGGTGGGGACGGAGAGGCAATAGGTATTTTTTTTTTTTTTTTAAACAGTGAGCAGCCACAGGCTGCTCACTGTTTACTAGACATGCCCCTACTCGCGGCATAGCGAGTAGGGGCAAAATTTACTAATACTAAGTAATTTTTACTTAGTATTAGTAAATTTGGCTGAAAGACCAATTTAGGTCTTTCAGCCTTTTGGTAGATAACTCCCTAATACCGTGAGAATTAGGGAGTTATCTAAGCGGCTGCAATAGAAGTCGCGAAGTCCCGAAATACCGAAGTTCGGAAGTATCGGAGTTGCCAAAGTCCCTAATTTCGGAATGCCGAACCGAACATTTTCCCCGTGCACATGCCTACCGAACATTATGATTTTTTAACCCAGAATCCGAACCCGGACATTTCAGTAACAGTTCGGGTTCGAGTTTGGTGTTTGGCGATTTAATGGCGCTTTTTGAAAAGCTGCAGGTCAGCCAATCAACAAGCGTTTGACTCATGTGCCCTTAGAAGCCATCACAGCCATACCTACCAGCCTCTATATAAGCTGGAGTCATGTAGCGCCGCACATCACATGAACTCTTATTGGCGTAGGGAGAGGATGCTGCAGCTGTGAGGGACAGATTAGGAAAAAAATCTGGTGTTATATCTGCAAACTACAGCAATTATTTTTGTGGGTGCTATACTACATTTTTGTACCCTGCCCTGAGCTCAGTTCCACAGAGAAATAAGCAGTCTGTTTGTTAGGTGGGCATCGGCAGCCATTTTTGCAAGTGCAGTGCACTTGCAACTGCATGTGTGCCAGGCATATTATTTTAATCTTGTTCTGGTAGCTAAGTGGGCAACATCTATTCATTTTTAAATACTGCTGTGACATTGCAGTTTGACAAATTCACATTTCTTTGGTGCTAAAAAGTAAATTTGGGGCGTGCACTTCATATCTGAGCGTCAAATAGAACCATCATATATTGAGGAGTTTGAGCCCAGTTGCAGGAGATGGCGCAGGAAGGATGCAAAAACCAAAAGCGAAGTACAGATTAAGGGGAAATCCAAAGGCTGGGTCAGACGAGAAGCAGAAGTCAGGGCTGGCAGTGGAGTAACGAAGTTGGTAAAGCAGGCAGAGATCAGAGTCCAGGAAATCAGTCAGTAGCAAAACACCAAACAGGAAAAATTAACAGATGCTAGGTTTCAGGCAGGGCTGGCTTTTACAGACCGTTGATTAGATGCAGCTGACCCTAATTGGAAAAGGGCTGCAGGTGGGTCAGCACTGCTTAATCCAGGGAAAGGGGGTCAGGAAGCAGAAAAATGCAAACAGAAACTGAAGCCCCCTCGGGGACAGCACAGCAGAGAACCTGACTGGGATTCTGGAGCTGTGAGTTCAAACCCAGCCAGTTCTCTTAAAGGGGCAGCCATGCCTTGCTGTCAGCAGGGCTCGGGCTGTGCCGTGACACCAATTCACATTTTTTTGGTGCTAAAAAGTAAATTTGGGGCGTCCACTTAGTCAAGAAGAACCGTCAAATACTGTGATTACATCACCCTTTGCATTTCTTGCAGTCCAATAAAACCCTTACATTGTTGGTTTAAAAAAATCACTACATTTGTGCGGTGCATTTCTTGCAGTCCAATGTTACATTGGTTTAAAAAAATCACATTTTTTTTGTGCTAAATGGTACATTTGCAGACTGCGGTGCATTTCTTGCAGTCCAATAAAACCGTTAAATACTACTGTTACATTGCTGTTTGACAAATTCACATTTTTTGAGACAGTGAAGTAACTCTATTAATTACGCCTGTCACACTGTTGTGTGACCTCTAGAAATTTTTTCTCTTTAGGACACCGGCACTGCCTTACTGTCAGTGAACTTAATTGTTGACTATTGGCGGTTACATTGTCGCCTGACATAAACCATCTGTTAGTTTGGTGGGTGAACGCAAAGAATGAGGAGAGCGTCAAATAGGGGACGTGGCCCTGGTCGTGGTGCTGCTGGGGTTGGTGGAGCTCCTGTTGCAGGGAGAGGACGTGGTCGATCTGTGCCAGTTACACACACAAGTGAAACACCTCCCTCAGGTGTGAGTAGGCGACAGAACCTTCAACGTTATTTGGTAGGCCCGAATGCTGCTCTACGAATGGTGAGGCCAGAACAAGTACAGGCGATAGTAGATAGGGTGGCTGACAGTGCCTCCAGTTCCTTCACATTGTCTCCCACCTGGTCCCCTGCTGAAAGCTTAGAGTTGGCACCTGCAGCCCATGGCCATCTGTCTTTCACCTCTTTCATCCCCTGCAAATCAGCCAAGCAGTCTTAGCCATAAGTCATGCAGCAGTCTCTTATGCTTTTTGATGACTCTGCTGGCGGGGTTTCCATGGGCCATCCATCTAGCCCTGCCCCAGAATTGGAAGAGATTGAGTGCACTGATGCACAACCACTTATGTTTCAGGATGTGGACATGCGAGGACCACCGCAGCACGTCTCTGATAATGATGAAACACAGGTGCCAACGGCTGTGGCTTTCTGCAGTGTACAGACCGCCAAGTAGGGCAGGGTTGAGGATTGGGTGGAAGATGATGTGGAGGATGATGAGGTCCTAGACCCCACATGGAATCAAGGTCATGTGAGTGACATGTCCAATTTGGAGGAAGAGGCGGTGGTCGCACAGAGGCACCAGCACAGCATAAGAGGGAGCAGGGTGCAAAAGCGGAGCGGCCATCCCCTAGACAGTACAGCTGCTACTGCCCAACGCACCCAGGGACCAAGCACACCAAAGCCAGCTCCAAGGAGTTCCCTGGCGTGGCAGTTCTTCAGACAATGTGCTGACAACAAGACACAAGTGGTTTGCACACTGTGCAATCAGAGCCTGAAGCGAGGCTTAAACGTTCTAAACCTGAGCACAACCTGCATGACCAGGCATCTACATGCAAAGCACGTGCTGTAGTGAAGTAAGCACCTCAAAAACCAAGAAAGGTCTCAGGCTCCTCCTGCTTCCTCTTCTGCTGCTGTCCCTGCCTCTTCCTCCACCTTTGGATTGACAGTGGCATCTGCCACCCCGCAAACAGAGGATGTGGCAGCAACGCCACCACATCCACCACCGTCACCAAGCATCTCCACACTGTCCCATGGAAGCATTCAGCTGTCCATCTACTAAACACTGGAGAGAAAGAGGAAGTACCCCCCTACCCACCCGCGATCCCTGGCTCTGAATGCCAACATTTCAAAATTCCTGGCCTTTGAAATGCTATCATTCCGTCTGGTGGAGACGGACAGTTTTAAAAACCTGATGTGGTTCCCAGCCGCCACTGCTTTTCCAGGCGAGCCATCCCTTCCCTGAACAACCAATTTTTGGACAAAATCAGGTGTGCACTGTGTAACGCGATCTGTGGCAAGGTCCACATAACCACTGATACGTGGACCAGTAACTGCACACTGGGCAAATGTAGTGGTGGCTGGGCCTCAGGCGGATAGCAGTTTGGCGCATGTCCTTCCACCACCGAGGATTGCAGGGCATTTCTCTTTGCCTCCTGTTGCCGCCTCCTCCTACTCCGCTTCCTCCTCCTCTACCACCTCCTTATCTGGTCAGCGTAAAACCTTCACCACCAACTTCAGCACAGCCAGGGGGAAACGAAAGCAGGCTGTTTTAAAACTCATTTATTTTGGGTAAAAACCCCACACCGCGCAGGAGCTGTGGACAGGCATGGAACAACAGACTGATGACTGGTTGTTGTCACTGAGCCTCAAGCCCGGCCTGGTGGTGTGCAATAATGGGCGAAATCTCGTATGAGCTCTGGGCCTAGCCGGTTTGACATACATCCCTTGCCTGGCGCATGTGCTGAATTTGGTGGTGCAAAAATTCCTAAAAAACTACCTAGATATATCAGAGCTGCTGCAGAAAGTGCAGGCCATCTGTGCGCGCTTTCGATTTTCTCACCCTGCTGCTGCTCGCCTGTCTGCGCTGCAGCGTAACTTCAGCCTTCCCGCTCATCCGCCACCTTGCACATGCTAGAGAGACTGTGCGAGCAGTAGCAGGCGATAGTGGAGTTTCAGCTGCAGCACGCATGGATCAGTCGCTCTGCGGAACAGCACCACTTCACCACCAATGAGTGGGCCTCCATGCGAGACCTGTGTGCCATGCTGTGCTGTTTCGAGTACTCCACCAACATGGCCAGTGCAGATGACGCCGTTCTCAGCCTCACTATCCCACTTCTATGTCTCCTTGAAAAAACGCTTCGGGAGATGATGGAAGAGGATGTGGCACAGGAGATAGAGGAGGAGGAAGAGGGGTAATTTCCACAGTTATCAGGCCAGTAATTCACAAGTGGCTCAGAGGGTGAGTTCCTGCACCAGCATTGGCCAGGTACACAATTGTCCAGCCAGGGCACTGTTCTGGAGGATGAAGAGGAGGAACCGTGTTCACAGCAGGGTGGCACCCAATGCAGCTCGTGGGCATCACTGGAGCATGGCTGGGGGGATACAGAGGACACAGACGATACACCTCCCACAGAGGACAGCTTGTCCTTGCCTCTGGTTAACCTGGCACACATGAGCGACTACATGCTGCAGTGCCTGCGCAATGACTGCCGAGTTGCCCACATTCTAACTTGTTCTGATTACTGGGTGGCCACCCTGCTGGTTCCCCTTTCAAGGACAACGTGCCATCCTTAATTCCCTCACTGGAGCCTGATCGGAAAATGCGCAACTACAAGCGCACGCTGGTAGACGCGCTGCTGAGGGCATTCCCAACTGACACCGGGGGCTCAGTGGAAGCACAAGACGAAGGCAGAGGAGGAGGAAGAGGTCGCCAACGCAGCTGGGGCACCGCCAGCACCTCAGAAGGCAGGGTTAGCATGGCCAAAATGTGGAAAAGCTTGGTCAGCATGCTACAACAACCAGCACCACCAGCTGATATGGAACGTCTTAGCAGGAGGCAGCATTTCAGCAACATGGTGGAACAGTACGTGTGCACACGCCTACACGTACTGACTGATGGGTCTGCCCCATTCAACTTCTGGTTTGCAGGGCACCTGTCCTACTCTTACCCCTATTATACTTCATTTTGCAGCCCTCTCCAGGACTTTTTTAGAGCCATTTTAGTGCCCAAAAGTTCGGGTTCGAGGTAAAGCACGGGTCAAGTTTGAGTCTTGAACTTGAACTTATTGCCGAAGTTCGGCCGAACCCGAACATCCAGGTGTCCGCTCATCCCTATTTATTAGCAATCATAGTGTACAGACTCTAAAAACAAACTAATTTATAAACATAATTAAACACTAAAGTCACCCAGACCATTTCATCTCAATAATTATAAACACTATAATTCTACAAATAAGTATGAAAGGAGCACAAGACAAGCTCCTAGACACCACAGGGCCCATATTTGGCAGACAACGCCTTTACTAGAGCAGATGTATTTGATGCAAACAATAGGAGCGCTTGGGCTCATAACATGCGTGAATGTATCCATGCTGTTTATGTCTTTTGGGCAATGCTAACCTTACGCTCTCTTTGGAGAAGTGTAAAGCATTGATAATAAGGTGGCAGACCTTGGTTCTAAGGAACTAGGCCCTCAAGCTCAAGGCATGCTTTTCAGTGATCAGTTCATCAAGGAGCTACAAAAGCATATGCATATCTTTATGTCCCTTTATGTTCCGGTAAAAATACCTCTCCCCCATATAATCACAGCTAACTCATTCCTCAGTTATACTGTGCACTCTGGTTTATCTACATCTGTGATTCCTGTTACCTTCTCATCTGACCTCTGTTTGCCTGTTAATCGTTCCTGAACCTATACTGCCTGCCCCTGACCTTGGCTTCCCTTGACTACGAGTTTGCTTAAACACTATTGGTACTTCACTTTCTGATTTTTTACTGCTCCCTGGGCTCCTACTGTCAAAACCATAACATGTTACTACATTAAACCCCAGCAACAATGGGGTGTATTTATCAAAGTGTGATGCCACTTTGATGTCTAATTTTGTGGGGAAATTGTATTAAATATTTCAGATGTTTTCATCTGTTGGTTTTATGCACCCTAATCTTTTTTTTAAATATATACCATTTTTATTTTAGTGATGCAACAGAATTGCAATTTCTAAAATCATGAACGCACTTACTCGTCTATATTCAGGCTTCAAAATAAAAAAAGTTGTATAAAGTGGCTGTAGATGTATTCAATAAAATCAATTTCACCTGGTAGTCTGTTATTAACATTGATGCAACATGTTAGCCCACAAGGGCAATTTTATGTGTAGCAGCAGGAAATGGCTGTTTTTCTCTGATTCCTGTGTGTCTAATTCATTTACTTAATTTCACTTTGACCATAACTTTTCCACTAAGAATTACACTGAATTCTCTTGCCAATTTGTAATTTATTTATTTATTTAACATGCAAGGAATGCCAGAAGGAATGTGAATGTCAGAATTAGAGAATATTTATGCAGTATAACAATTCAGAGCCAAAAAACCCCAGTGGACAAACATTTTCCATCACATGATAAAGACAGCACCGTGTTTATTTTCCAATCAATAGAGCACATTTGAATGCCAAGAACTGGTGGTGACAGCAACAAAATACACTTTCAAGAAAAAGCAATTCTAGATTTCTAATCCCATTATGTAATTAGTATGGGTAGTTTGAAACACATACACACCTTGTATGATGTGCTTTTTTCAAATTAACATTGAACAGCGGTCTCAAAGTACTAGCTTACTGGCCACTAGGAGAGTGTGGGAATGAAAAGGTATTCCTAGGTATTTCTCTATAATTTCCAGATTACATAAATACACGTAAACACACACACATACATATATATATTAAATGATCTACATTATGTTAATGGACAGGAGAGGTTCTAGAATTACATATTGCATCGATAATGCTGGGATCGGGACATATATATACCAGCATAGATCAGTAAAGACCTTACTCCATACACCACCATAGCAAAAAACAAACAAAAAAACAAAAACAACAGGTGATAATCTGCTATTGCTTTTTTTTACAAGATTTTTGGGAATCCTTGTTGATTTATCGCTGCCATTCACCATATATTATAGACAGTACCTAGACCCTTTTTTTTATACACCACCTTTGCACTACAGTAGGGGTTAAACATTCACCCCTTTACTTCACCATCCCTAATCATATACCTGTACAATACACTATCATTAAACATTAATCCCTATACTACACTCTCACTTATTATTAATTATTCTCTATAGTACACTAACATTAACCCCTATATCACAATAACATCAACACATACACAACCCTAACTTTAACAAATAACTCACATATGAGTACTACTTAACACCTAACAACTATCTAACACTAACCCTAAATTGAAAATATAATGTAGCATAAAAGAATACATAACAATGATGCATATACAGGGCCGTCTTTAACGCGGGGCAAACGGGGCAGCTGCCCGGGCCCAGTTTCTCTTGGGGGGCCCGAGGCACCTGCCCTGTGGGCCCCGCTGACCCCGGCGGCGGGTGGCCGGTCGGGCAGGAAGGCGGGCGCGCGAGGGAGCACTCACTGCTTCCTCTTCAGCTCCCTCACGCACCGCACTGATGCCGGAGCCGGAAGATGACGTCACCTTCCGGCCCCGGCATCCCTACGCAGCGCGCGAGGGAGCTGAAGAGGAAGCAGTGAGTGCTCCCTCGCGCGCCCGCCTTCCTGCCCGACCGGCCACCCGCCCAGGAGCCCAGCAGTACCACTGGACCCCAGGGAATCCCCCCAGCACTCCAAAAGGTAAGGAGGCTGGGGGGATTACATTAAAAAAAAAAAAAGTGTGTTTGTGTGTATGTGTGTGTTAGTGTATGTGTTTGTGTGTTAGTGTATGTGTTTGTGTGTTAGTGTATGTGTGTGTTAGTGTATGTGTGTGTTAGTGTATGTATGTGTGTTAGTGTATGTATGTGTGTTAGTGTATGTATGTGTGTTAGTGTATGTGTGTTAGTGTATGTGTGTGTGTGGTGTGTGTGTGTGTGTGTGTGTATGTGTGTGTTGTGTGTTGGTGTGTGTGTGTTGTGTTGTGTGTTTGTGTGTGTGTTGGTGTGTGTGTGTGTCAGCATGTCTGTGTGTGTGTCATGTCTGTGTGTGTGGTATGTCTGTCTGTCTGTGTCAGTATGTCTGTCTGTCTGTGTGTCAGTATATATGTGTGTGTATATCTGTGTGTGTCAGTATGTGTATGTGTCAGTATGTCTGTCAGTGCGTCAGTATGTCTGTTAGTGCATGTGTATGCATGTGTCAGTATATCTGTCTGTGTGCCAGTATGTCTGTGTGTGTGTGTGTCAGTATATCAGTCTGTGTGTGTCAGTGTATGTGCCTGTGTGTGTGTGTCAGTATTTCTCAGTGTATGTGGGTGTCAGTATATCTGTCAGTGTGTGGGTGTCAGTATTTCTGTCAGTGTATGTGTGTCAGTATGTTGATCAGTGTATGTGTCTGTGTGTCTGTGTGTCAGTATGTCTGTATATGTGCCTGTGTCAGTATGTCTGTCAGTACGTCTACCAGTGTATGTGTCTGTGTGTGTGTCAATATATGTACCTGTGTCAGTGTGTCTGTCAGTGTATGTGCCTGTTTATCTGTATGTAGTCAGTGTATGTATCTGTGTATCTGCTTGTGCGTCAGAGTGTGTACCTGTGCATCTGAGCTGCAACTTTAAATACAAATACACCCCTCCATTCAAACTTCAACACTACATATAAAACACACTCCTGCATTGAAACGTCAACACTACATACAAGCACACTCCTACATTCAAAAACAAACACTACACATAAATGCACACTTGCATTCAAACTCCAGTACCACATACAAACA
Source organism: Pelobates cultripes (assembly GCA_933207985.1). Taxonomy (NCBI): domain Eukaryota; kingdom Metazoa; phylum Chordata; class Amphibia; order Anura; family Pelobatidae; genus Pelobates; species Pelobates cultripes. Next base: position 291,053,636 of record OW240912.1, read on the forward strand.
CATTCACACAAACATACTCCATACAAACACATGCTTACATTCAAACATACTAACATGGCTCAGTGCTAAATACAACCCTGCAAGCATGGGAAATTGGTAGAGTCCCAGCTGTCAAAGCATTGTTGGAGTTGCACGACAGATGGGGTTCTACCTTTAGTCCAACCTTGCAATTGGGGGTCCCAATAAAATTCATTCTACTTTAGTACCGCCACTGCGTTGGGATGGATGCCGTGATTGCATACCAGGGAGTGAGGGGCGAGAGCGGCAGGGCACAGGGGGCCCAAGCAAACACTTGCCCAGGGTCCATTCGTTATTAAAGACGGCCCTGTGCATATAGTAGGGGGAAATTATGTTATATTATTAGCATTTTCTTGAAATATGTGACAAGAGTTAGAAGTTAACTTTCTATCCTTTTAAACAACTTTCACAACAAAGTGACCTTTCATTTTCCCTAATCTATAATGTGAATTTTACCTAAACATAAAAATGGTCTTTTCACTAGAAAAGATCTTCCCAACATTATACAATGTAAAGGATTCAACATGGTATTTTTATTAAAAAAATGCAATTTCATCTTGTAAGATATTTTCAATAAAAATCTAAATTCTGTATATAATAGTCAATAATAGGGTGTCACACGCTCTGATGGATGATTTATTTTGTATATGTGTATAGATATTACACTGCAGCACCATGAAAGAAATGGAGATGATGACCTTAAAATATAGACATATTATAGCATGCTCCTATAGGCATATAAAAAAAATCTGTATCATGTTTTAATGTTACTTTTTTAAAACAATAGTATATTAATTAGATTAAAGATGTTGAGTAGTGATGTCCTGAACGGTTCGCCGCGAACGGTTCACCACAGACTCATCATTGAGTAAACTTTGACCCTGTACCTTCCAGTCAGCAGACACATTCCAGCCAATCAGCAGCAGACCCTCCCTCACCCTCCCACCTCCTGGACAGCTCACTAAGAATGCAACTTCACAATGAATGTAAAATGGATGCTGTCCAGGAGGTGGGAGAGTCTGGGAGGGAGGGTCTGCTGCTGGAATGTGTCTGCTGACTGTGAGGTACAGGGTCAAAGTTTACTCAATGATGAGTCCGTGGCGAACAATTCATGGCGAACCGTTCGGCGAACCGTTCGGAACATCACTAATGTTGAGATCTAATTTTATCACATGATAGAAGGCTATATATTTGCATATCTTCCTTTACTAGCTGCAAAAAGCAGAAAAGAAAAACATAGAAAACAAGTAATCAAACAGAACAAATGAATCTTTATATAAGGAGAGGAGACATTAAACACCTCCTATTTGGGATAATGCACATGTTTGCCAATCCGCTTTCCATTGTCCTTAATTTTTGCGCTTTGGGAGCAGTTTGCGCACCACGTCCAGCCCTATTGAGATAGGTCTTGGATTTATGCTCTTGCAGTATTTACACAAAGGAACCCATAGTTGCAGGTGAGCAAGATTCTCTATGGGTAAGTCATCTGAAATATACCAGTACCTTATCATACTGTAGGACGTATTTTTAATTTTTCCCATAAGTGGGAAGAGATTTCAACATAAACGTGGATCCATTAAACAGTTTGTGGTTAAAGTACAAAATGTATCACTGTTACACAACAAAAATTCCCACTATGCCCAATCCATTGGTCAAAGGAAGATGCTCATCTCATCAACAAGGAAATGTCCAATCTGTGACAGAAGGGAACTATTTGACCAGCAAAACAGTTTGTTGGAAGTTCTTCAGCAACATTTTTATCATCAGAAAGAAAATCAAAGAATATCTATTGGTGATGAATTTAAGGGACCTCAATGCTTATGTGGTATACAAACATTTCATAATGAAAGGTATATATTTACTCCAGGATATACTACAACCTGCAGATTGGTATACTCATCTAGACCTCAAGAATATTTACTTTTCAGTTCCAGTTCACCCGATCACTCAGTTACATAGCTGAAAAGAAACTTGCCTCCATCAAGTTCAGCCTTCCTCACATTTGTTTTTTGCTGTTGATCCAAAAGAAGGCAAAAAAAAACCAGTTTGAAGCACTTGCAACAAACTAGGAAAAAAAATCCTTCTTGACCCCAGAATGGCAGTCAGATTAATCCCTGGATCAAGCAGCTATTACCCTACATTGAAAAATTATATCCTTGAATATTCTGTTTTTGCAAGTATACATCTAGTAGCTGTTTGAACATCTCTATGGACTCTGATAAAACCACTTCTTCAGGCGGAGAATTCCACATCCTTATTGTTCTTACAGTAAAAAAAAACAAACTTTTCTTTGCCTTAGACGAAATCTTCTTTCTTTGTCTAAACGCATGACCTCGTGTCCTATGTAAAGTCCGATTTGTGAATATATTTCCACATAATGGTTTGTATTGGTCCCGAATATATTTGTATAATGTTATCATATCCCCTCTCAGGCATATGAGGTTTAAATTTTGTTACAAAAGACTGGAAATAACTATGTTACTGTTTAATAACCGATTGATACTGTTTGCCACTGTATATGTTTAAGCCGAAAGAAACACGAATGGATTACGCTAACCATTATAAAGACTCCGTTCGTGGTACGAACGAGGGACCCCCCAGAGGCTGGCGTGTGCCTCCACTTAACCCCGTCACCCCGCAAACTACCGAACGGTCGACCACCTGGCCAGCGGCGTGTGGCAGCCATTAACCACCCAGGCGGCTGCGGTTTGCGGTTAACCACAACTTAATTGATAGGCCTGGGGGAATCGACGTTCGCACCCAGAGTACCGAAGAGAATCTACTGAACCATCAACCGAACGGCGACCCCCTACAGCGGGTCGCGTGGCGATCATTAACCTGTGGTTTCTGTGGTTAACCGCAGGTCAAGTACCCTTCTACCAGGTGGTCCTCGTTCATGTACCGAACGAGTTCCACAACCAGACAGACAGCGGGGCTTCGCATGAACTGGTACCCGAGTTTAGTTCCACGAGTTAGAAGCGAAGTCCCGCTGCCCGCTAAACCGTCAAAAAACATGGCCGCCAACAGAGACTCACAATCCAAAATGCCGAACGGACTTTAGACGGCAGAAACAGTCCATTCAGTTGGTGGGATTGGAGCGCCATTCGCATGTTTAATATATACGAACACGAGCCTTTAGATGAATGGTAGAATGAGTGGTTTCCCTTTATTAATGTAAAAGTTATGGATTTTTATGCAGTTTTCTGTGACATAATAAAACGTGGTCTTTTGTGCGCTTGGAGATAATTAGATTGTATAACCGTTGGCCTCATTATCTCCAAGCTGGGCGGGTACTAATTCAAATAATACACTGTATTGTGATTGGATATTTGTCTGTACTGTACCTGTATTCCATCAGGTCCACAGGGGGCTGTCCTTGGACCTGAGGAATCACATAAATTGCCATGCTATGTGCCAGTAAAGCCAGTTCGTTTTGACCCTCAACTTGCAGCCTCGACTCATGTTGTAGGGATCCGGGATATTGATGCTTATATCGTGCTTGGGGGTATTCTACACTTGCAGCTTACTACCGAAAGACCTCCGTTCGACTCTCTGCAGCGGGAACCAGGACATCCAAGCGATCAACCCTCCTGCTAGACCGGGGGCAATCGTAACAAATTTGTTCATCTTTCTTCATGGCTGATATGTTCCATTCCTTTGATTCATTTTGTAGCCTGCCTCTCACTTTTTCTAGTGCCATAATATCCTTCTTTAGAACAGGTGCCCAAAATTGCACAGCATATACAATATGTGGTCTTACCAGTGATTTATAAAAAGGCAAAATGATATTCTCATTCCGAGAATGAATGCCCTTTTTCATGCATGCCATTACATTACTGACCCAAGCCACTGCTGATTGACATTGCACATTGTTGCATAGTTTGTTGTCTATAGCAATTCCCAAGTCCTTTTTGTGTTATCCCTAATTTGCTTCCATTAAGGGTATAAATTGCTTGTGCATTCTTCATGCCGAAGTGCATAACTTTGCATTTTGCAACAATAAATTTCACCTGCCATTTGAGTGCCCAGTCTATCTAAATTCCTTTGCCACAAGGTAATATCTTACTCACATTGTATTACTTTACAGAGTTTTGTGTCATCTCCAAACACTGAAACATGACTTTCAATGCTTTTTTCAAGATCATTTATAAATATGTTAAATAGAAGGGGTCCCACAACAGAACCCTGAGGGACACCACTTGCCACCTCAGCGTTCCATATGTTTTAGATGGTGAGGTCTTCCTTCGCAATTCATGTGCCTGCCCTTCGGCCTCAGTTTGGCACATTTTTTTTTTACAAAAATACAAAAATACTCAAACTCATAGTGGCATATCTCCAAGTGCAAGGCATTCACTGCATATTTTGTCTTGATTTTCTGTGCGTAAGTGTTGAGGTTGTGATGGCAGACTCTATTCACAGTTCTTTTCTTGAATTTTTAACCATCACAAATCTGCTCTGGTTCTGGCTCAATTAATTCAGTTCCTTGGTCTTGAAATCAACTTGCTCACATGTGTTCTCCGCCTTCCAATTTCCAAAGTCACACATATTTGCAATCAATTACAGAGAAACAGGACCTAAGATTCCATTACTCTTTGTCTTCTGGCAAGTATTGTGGGACTTCTCTCATCATCCATACAAGCATTTTTCCAGGTCTGCTTCACTGCAGAGCAATTTAGTGCCTAAAGGACACTTATTTCCGTGGCAGCCCATATTACAGTCAGTTAATGTAAATGACAGATGAAGGGAGGACGGAGCTGTGCTGGTGGCTATACAATATGCAAGCCTGGAATGGTTGGGCTATATTTGTCCTGCAACCAGATATTATTCTGGAATTGGATGCCATCCTTTGGGGTTGGGGAGCAGCCAAAGCAGAAGTCTCCACCAAGGGCACATGGTCAACAGATAAAACTGGCTTACACATCAATTGGCTGAAACTTCTGGAAAGCTCCTTTGCCCTTTACAGTTTGGTGAAAGGACAGATGGATCCATTGTACTCAGAATAGACAGCATTTTGGCCATCTTTGCAAAAGGGGGTAAAAAAATAAATCTTGCACCAGGAATTTTATGACCAGTTCACTTACTAGTTTGGGTACCATAAATTAGACATCCTTAGGGCTTGGTTAGAATACCATGTTTAATAACTTACCTTTACCTTTGGATGTAGTAGATCCTGCAAGCATCAGTAACTTTTGAATTAATACTTAGATAGTTAGGTCTGTTGATTGTCCAGTTGCTACAAACAGGCTAAAGAAGTTTGTTTTTTAAAACATAAAATGCATTATATTATGGTTGCACATACAATGATTTGGTTATCTTCATAAAATTCCATTGTATGACTGGGGATGAGTCAATATTAATTTTTATTTTATATACATATGTTGACTGATGAATAAATTAACTTTTTCTATTATTCATAATATTTTTATTATTTTAATATGTGTTTTATTCTCACCGCTGTCATTGCTTCATCATCTCATACGGCTCTAGCAGACTGTCATGTTGGCACTAGTATTTATTTTACATTTTGTATGCAATGCACTCAATAAAGATCCCCATTTCCTTGTCCATCGCAACTGTGGTAGAGTCATTAAGATTCTTTTGTAACACTGACCTCTCACAACCACCTACTGAGTTATAAGCTCTATTTATTAATACTGTACGTGAACACAATTTGGTCTTTTCACTTATCCAATTACTGTACATTGAGCTGCATACAGCAATTTTCTAAAACTCAATTTTATTCTACTAAAGTGACAAGCCATAATTGATTCATCTTAAACCAATTAACCTTGGCAGATTTCAGAATCTAGAGTACTTAAATGAACCTGGAAATTATTATAGAAAAAAATAGTCTTGGATGCCAAAAACCCATCATTGCAAAGAATAAGTATTAATGCTCCATTTTATTCCCATTTGTCTTCATATAAAATTGCACAGTGGATTTAATGCTTCAGCATTCTTGAGATATTTAATAAAAATTACCTTTTTTCTTTCCATTAGTTTAAGCTTCAATGTCCATGGAAAATTGGGGTGGTTTAGACTTTAAAATATACAATAACTAAATACCGAATATACTTTGCATGCAGAGATGCTTTCAACGTCTACTGTAGGTGAATCTAAACAAAGAATCTATCAAAATCAAATTATAAATTAATTATTTTATGCCTTATTGTGCTCCTTACATGTTCTGTCTGGAACACTGTTTAAAATATACCCCCACTTTAAAAGATATCATGAAAAAATAACACGTATATTTCCCCCTTTTTTTCTTTAAAAATGTATAAATCCTAGCTCCATCATTATTAATATGCCCAATCCTTACACCTAATAAGCTAAATACATTGCAAAATAAGTGCAATAACCATTAAGCACATTCCTGAAAGTAATAAAACAAGAGAGCTGTGAATGTTTTTTTTTTTTAATGTTAGTAAGCAGTATATGTCAATCCACATATACATGCACAAGCAAACGAGTAATAAAGACAGTGGGGATATTTATTAAAGTGTTCTCAAAATGATGGTTAAATTGCATCATAATTTTGATGACATTTAATAAAGTGTTCAAAACTGATCTTTAAAGTGACTATTGTTTTTTTAGTAAATTCTACCAGTTTTCACAATTATTTCAGTTTCAGCAGACCATCAAGTTTAGAGTGGTGGGTAAAGAGAAGTGAAGCAGAAAACCATTTTCAGATGGAAAAAAAGTGTCAAAAAGCTAATAAATCCAAAAATCTAGAAAATGGTGTACAGTTGTGCTCAAAAGTTGCATACTCTGTCAGACATTGTGAAATGTTGGCATTGATTTTGAAAATACGACTGATCATGCAATAAAAATGTTTTATTAAAGGATAATAATCATATGAAGCCATTTATTATCACATAGTTGTTTGGCTCCTTTTTAAATCATAATGATAACAGAAATCACCCAAATGGCCCTGATCAAACGTTTACATACCCTTGAATTTTGGGCCCAAGGTGACACACACAGGTTCAAATGGCAATTAAAAGTAAATTTCCCACACCTGTGGCTTTTTTAATTGCAATTAGTGTCTGTGTATAAATAGTCAATGAGTTTGTTAGCCCTCACGTGGATGCACTGAGCATGCTAGATACTAAGCCATGGGGAGCAGAAGAGAACTGTCAAAAGTCCTGCGTAACAAGGTAATGGAACTTTATAGCGATGGAAATGAATATAAAAAGATATCCAAAACCTTGAAAATGCCGATTAGTACTGTTCAATCACTTATTAGAATGTGGGAAATTTGGGGACCTCTTAAAACCAAGCCAAGATCAGCTAGAACAAGAAGGATCTCAGCCACAACTGCCAGAATAATTGTTTGGGATACAAAGAAAAGTCCACAGTTAACATCAGGAAAATTGTGCCATTCTGTTATAACTTACAGTTGAATATGAATTCCATAAGAATTAAAAAGTATATGTTCTACCTGCTCACTCATGTTTTCTTTAAAAATAGTACATATGTTACCAGTTCTCCAAGAGTATGTAAACTTTTGAGCACAACTGTATATTTAATGATGGTTAAGTCACAAAAAAGCAACAGATTGTAAAATCCAACTTATTTATTAAATTGTCCCAAATCTTTCACTGAAAATTAACACCTTAAGGTCAGCAGGTGCACTAATGCCACACTTAACGAGGCAGCTCTAAACACTGCAGTGCGGCCGTCCACTGCGCCGCTCTGCACTTAACTATATCAGCGATCCACGACCCTGCAGTGCAACTCCCCCTCTCCGGCCCTCCAGGGCCATGTGATCATGATGAGCTGACTGCAGGAGGCTGTCTGCATTTTCATGCAGTCCTCCAGAGTGCCTAGAAAGCACTAAAATAGGCAAGCCTTATATTTGACAGTGTCACTTTCAAAAACACCATAAAATCGGTACAGTTGTACTCGTGAGATATCACTGAACACAAATAGGAGTGTTTTAGACGAGTACAATGTATAATATTGATGATATCATTGGTTGAAATAAACATGAACGATAACTTTTGTACTAGCCACTTAGTCACAAACACTGGCCAAAGTTAGCACTTATATTTGTTTTTGTGTGAAAAAAGCAAAAAACTAATATTTGGCCAGTGTTTGTGACTAAGTGGCTACTAAAAAAGACTGGATATACCCCATTTTGAATACCCTTGGTTGTCTACTATCCTAAATAGTATGCAATAATGGTTTTAGTTTTCATTCCTGGGCTGCCATACGCTCTCAAACAGAAGGCTAACAAACCAATCTGGCAAATTTCAAAGTACAAAAATGGAAAAGAGAAAAGCCCTATATTTGACCCTGTAAGTTTCCTAACTGTGAAATTCCCATGCATGCCAGTTAAACACTTAGACATTCGCTACTGTCCGAAATTCGGACAGGAATTTTGTCTATTCATTCATAAAAAAATGACAGTGTTCGTTTGTTTGTTCGTTCTGTTTATTATAAGCAGTGAGCTACTGGCTCGCATCTCCCTCCTTGTAATATGTAAAAATAGAAGCTGCAGGGAACAGAGCTCCCTGTCACTTCCTAAGCACCCCATATCCTCCCTCAATCTATGGGAGTCAATATGAAATCTCCTGAATGCCCCTACTTGCTATGCCACGAGTAGGGGCATGTCTACTAAACAGTGAGAAGCCTGTAAAGTCCTCCCTGTGCCCCGCGAGTGGGGGTTATTCAACTAAACGGGTCCCCCTAAACCCCAACCATGAGCAGCGGGTGGGGCCCTGAAAAACCATAAGAGTGACCTATAGTACCCCCCTCAACCAACCATGAGCGGCAGGTGGGGACCCTAAATGACAACCTATTGTCCCCTCCAGACCCACCCATAGGCGAAAGATGGGGGTTAAATGTAAAAATAAATATCCCCATCACCGGTGACTAGGGGTCTCCAAGCCCCTAGTCACCCACCCCCTCAAAAAATGAAAATAAAGCCCTACCTTCCCCTAACCAATAAGAGTGCACTGATCAGTAATTAGTGAGCCTTGACTGATAGGTAAATCTTGAGCATTAAAGATAACCAATCAGAGTCAAATTGCAGGGCTTGGGAAGGTTTTAGAAGCCTTTCCCCACCATGCAGATGTTCATCCTCACCTTGTGGTGTCCGTGGTGGCAACTACCTTCCTGGCATTGACGGAGATGCTAATCAGCAGTCCTGTGCCAGTGTACCTGACTCCTGAGGCATGTTGAAAGACACCGGCTGTTACGTTACCCTCAGCACAAAATGCACAAACCGCCGTTTAGTGAATCCTCCCCTCTTGCAATAGCATAGGCTGCATGCATATCCAGTACAATCACGCGAACCACAAGAAAGGGAAAACTGCAAACTCATGAACGGGATCCATACGGGCACTTCACTCCACAAGCTCCAAACTCACGAATCGCCAATAGTAGCCGAACGCATATATCTCCCAAGCGGCTAATAATTCCATCCAGCAGTCTCTAGTCGTTGGTAATAAATCCCCCCAATAACGAGACCAAGCTCCGCATTGAGGGTAAAACAAGAACTGGCTTTACTGTGGGCTACCTGCCCGTATTTATGCAGATCTCCCACTTGGTAGACACTCCCCTAGGGGACCAAATGGGAGACTGTAACAATAGACAGACATATGGCAGGTTAGGACCCAAAGACATAGAATATTCCCAGCATGCATTAGTATTCCCTCCCCTCTGCCCTGGAGATAATTGAGAAGTAATTCAATTATCTCCAGGACAGAGGCAAATTGCTATTTTAAATTCAACACAGAAAAACATATAAAAATATATAACTTTGCATTTGTCGAATGCTACCCATTCGTATCACATATCCCCAGATAGCCTGGATCTGAGTGCATATTATTGGCGAATAGCGCTCAGATCCCATATGCATAGTTCAATCGCCATGGAGTCAAAGTCTATTACAGTCTTTCGGTATGCGATTGACTCCATGGGAAGGCTATCTGGGGTAAGTCCATTTGTGTGGTTAAACCTCCCGAACGGCCGGTGTTCGCATCCTTCTGTCGATTGAGAAGGGAGGTCGGCGGCTTCACCGGTGTTCGGCAGAAAAAGTGTCTGTTTTCAGTTCCATGAAATCAATACCGAGCACCGCTGGTCTTTTGCATGGTTTAAAATGGACGCCGCCTCGTGGTCGACATACGAACGACGACCACCCTGCATTCGGTTTTAATTTAGAAGTGTCTGCGGTTAACCACAACGTTCTAATTGCGATCAAGAGGTTAACCAACAGCACACTTCTCTTCTGGGTGGCCGTCCGTTCGGTAGTTTTGTTCTGCGGAAAAGTCAATTCACTGAACAGGGGCATACGAACGGGTAATTCCACGAATAAGGCAAAACAGACGAACCAGCAATCTTAGTCTATACAGATGGATCTGTCACACGGCTCCCCCCTTGTGGAACACTCCGGCAGACCCGGCTTGACCCTGTGGCGGGTCAACTTGGGGATGACCGGACTAGGAGGTAATAGGGACGTCTGTTTGCCGGGACAATCCATCTGCATTCCCATTCTGCTTACCGGGTCGGTAGCTGATGGTGAAGTTGTAAGGTTGCAAAGCTAAACTCCACCGCAGCAGTCTACCATTGTCTCCTGAGACCCGGTTAAGCCAGACAAGGGGATTGTGGTCCGTGATGAGCGAGAACTCCTGCCTGTACAAATAAGGGCTCAATTTCTTTAATGCCCAGACCAGGGCTAAACACTCCTTTTCCACTGCCGCATAACTCACTTCCCGGGGTAGTAGCTTTCTGCTGAGATATGCGACAGGGTGCTCTCCTCCATCTTCCCAGACCTGGCTCAGCACAGCCCCCAGTCCATACATGGAAGCATCTGTATGGACGAGAAAACGTTTGTTAGGGACTGGGGCAGCCAGGACAGGGGCATTCACAAGAGCCTGCTTCAGTGCCTGAAACGCGGCTTCACAAGCTGGAGACCACGGAACCTGCTTAGGTAAGTTCTTTTTAGTCAGGTCAGTCAGGGGTTTAGCAACGGTGCTGTAGTCGGGGACAAAGCGTCGGTAATACCCTGCTGTTTCCAGGAAGGCCAGCACTTGGGTCTTAGTGATAGGAGTGGGCCAGTTAGCTACATCTTCTCTGGCTCCCACATCCTACCCTGTGACCCAAGTACTGCACTTCTGCCATGCCTAGATGGCACTTGTCTGGCTTCAAGGTCAGGCCAGCAGCCCGAATCTTGTCCAGAACCACCCTTACGTGTACCAGGTGTTCTTTCCAGGACTCACTGTAGACCGCAATGTCATCCAGGTATGCACATGCAAATTCCTGGAAGCCATCGAGAAGCCTATCCACCATACGCTGCAAGGTAGCCAGAGCATTCTTCATCCCAAATGGCATGACCTTAAACTGGTACAGACCAAATGGGGTGACGGATGCCGACTTAGGGATAGCATCCTCGGCCAGGGGAATCTGCCAATAACCCTTACATAGGTCTATGGTGGTCAGAAATCGACCCCCTGGGATTGCGGTCTAATAACTCGTCTACCCGGGGCATCGGGTAGGCGTCAGTGGTGGTCCGCTCGTTGAGCCGCCTGTAGTCCACACAGAACCGGGTGGTCCCATCTTTCTTAGGCACCAGGCGAGGCCCAAGGGCTGTCTGAGTGTTCGATGACGCCAAGCTTGGTCATCTCCTGTATCTCCTTCCGCATTCCTTCCTGGACTGCTTCAGGGATACGATAGGGGGGCTGTCGTAGGGGACTCTGTCCGGGTGTCTCTACCTTGTGTACAGCAAGGGTAGTGTAGCCGGGTTCTTGGGAGAACGTCGCCTGCTTCTCCCACAGAAGCTGTCTTGCCTGTACCTTCTCCGTGGGGCTTAACCGGTCCCCTAGCTGTACAAGACTAGTGAGGTCAGTCTGGGGATCCTTCTCTAATAGGTCGGGCAAGGGTAAGTTCTCGGGGTCGTCGGCAGCCAGGGCACATACTGCAGCGACATCCTCTGGTCTCTCCTGATACTCCTTCAGCATGTTCACATGAAAGGATCGCTGAATCCTTTCATCTGCACAGCTGGCTATAAGATAGGTAGTATCACATACCTGAGCTAACACTTTATACGGGCCCTGCCAAGATGCTTGCATCTTGTTCGTCTTCACAGGCTTGAGCACTAGAACCTTTTGCCCAACCTGAAAGACCTGCTGTCGGGCACCCCGATCGTACCACCTCTTCTGTCTCCCCTGGGCCGCCTGGAGATTCTCCTTTACCATCAGGGATAGTTTCTCCATGCGGTCCCGGCGTTCCAGAACGTATGGCACTATGGGGGTTTCCTCTTGCTCTGTCTCTCCCTCCCAGTGTCCTCTAATGAGATCTAGGGGTCCGCGGACCCTTCTCCCATAGAGTAGCTCAAAGGGAGAGAACCCAGTAGATTCCTGGGGCACCTCTCTGTATGCAAATAGCAGATGCGGCAGGAATCGCTCCCAGTCTCTGCAAGTGTCAGTAAAGGTCCTCAACATCTGTTTGAGGGTGCCATTAAATCGCTCGCAGAGACCGTTAGTCTGTGGGTGGTAAGGTGAGCTAAGCAGCGGTTCAATGCCACACACCTTCCACAGCTGCTGGGTGAGCACAGCGGTAAACTGAGTTCCCTGGTCAGAGAGGATCTCCTGAGGGAACCCGACCCTAGTGAAAATTTTAACCAGGGCATCAGCAACCATCTCTGCCTCTATATTAGACAGCGCTACTGCCTCTGGATAACGTGTGGCATAGTCCACCATGGTGAGAATATACTTCTTACCTGATGGGCTAGCTCTGGCCAGTGGACCCACGATGTCAACGGCTATGCGGTAAAAGGGTTCTCCAATGATAGGCATCGATATGAGCCTCGCCTTTGGGTGATCCCCCCGTTTACCTACCCTTTGACATGTGTCACACGTGCTACAATAGACCCGCACATCTCGGTTGAAATTAGGCCAGAAGAAATATTGGGTGATCCTATGTGCTGTGCGGCGGGAGCCTAGATGGCCTAGATGGCCCGCTAATGGCACATCATGCCCAATCCGCAGAATCTCTTGCCGGTATTTCACAGGCACCACCAGCTGCCGATTCTGCGGAGTGGTATTCGGTCTCTGGGATGGTTTAGGGATCCTGTACAGCCTATCCCCCACCCACTCGTAACACTCCCCATCAACCCCCTCTCCCCCAGTGTCTGCCCTGGCTCTATACTTCTCTAGAGTCGGGTCCTCCCGGGTTTCCCTCCCGTATATCTCTGGGGTATCCCAGCCTAAAGGGGCCTGGTCTAAGGTACAAGTCTGGGTAGAGAGTCTTACCTGGGTCTCAGCAGCAGGTGGGCCGGTCTCGGCGGCACGGGTCTGGGCACGGGTCGTGACGGCGTCCACTTCAGCGGGACCCATGGGAGCGTAGGCAGAAACAAGGGGGGCCAAATCATTTCCAAGGAGGACATCAGCTGGCAAGTCCCTCATGATCCCCACATTCACATGTCAGGCGCCCACTCCCCAATCAAAATGTACCCGGGCAACGGGTAGGCGAAACACAGTGCCTCCGGCTAGTCTCACAGCCACAGTGTCCCCAGTGTGCTGATTCTCTGGCACCAAGTGTTTTTGGAGCAATGTCATGGTCGCCCCGGTATCCCGCAGACCACTGACTTCCTTCCCGTTTACTTTAACCAGCTGCCGGTGCTGTTGGCGGTTATCTCGGTGGGCAGCTTGAACAGGGTCTGCATCATCTAGGATGCCCCAACATTCCTCCTCCTCTACGCAGTGGGCAGCAGGCTGAGGGGAGCGTTGGTTCCCGTTGGTCGGTCTCCTCCAGGACTGGTTCTGGTTAGCATTATTCAGCGGGCACTCTGGTCGTTTGTGCCCCAGCTGCTTGCACCCAAAACAACGGATAGGTTGGGAGTAGTCCCGGGAGTTGAACCGGGGTGGCTGGTAATAGTTATTAGCAGGAGGGGGTGCAGATGGTCGGTGCGTCGGTGGTTGGTAGATGGTAGCTGGGGCAGGTGCTGCTTGGCGGTACTCTACTCTGGCAGGAGTCTTACCCATGGCACTGTCCAGTTTACGGGCATCCGTGTACTCGTCTGCCAGGTGAGCTGCTTCATGTAGAGTGGAAGGTTTACAGTCCCTTACCCACTCTCTGACTCCTGGAGATAATTTCTCAAAACAGTGCTCCAGTAATAACATCTGCAGCACTTCTTCCCCGGATACAGCTTGGCACGCTGCCATCCAGTGGGCAGCTGTGCGGTGCACTTTGCATGCCCATTCCACATACGAATCCCCAGCTAATTTGGCAGTGTCTCTGAATCCTCTCCTGTATGCCTCCGGTGTAACGGCATACCTGGAGAGCAAAGCTTCCTTCACTGCTGCATAATCTCCTCATCTGGAATGGCCCGGAAAGCGTCACTGGCCCGGCCAGATAACTTGCCTGATAATATAGTGACCCAGTCCTCTGGGGGTACCTTGTGTAGCGCACATTGCCAATCAAAATCCGCAAGGTACCCATCAATTTCTCCTTCTGTCTCCAGAAACGGTTTAAACACTGTAAATGGTACTTTCCTTTTCTCCACCGGGTTTGCTGGGACTGGGGCTGCTGCAGCACCGCTTTGGCGTAGCAGGTTGGCCTCCACATCGGTCAATGGTCTCTATAGTCGGGTTGGGACCATAATGGGCCAGCCTGATTCTTACCGCCCGGTCAAAGCTTGCCTTCTCGGGGGTTCTGTCAGCTGTGCTGGGCCCATTGGTTCCTTCAGTTCCTGGTACTCCATCCATTTCATTTATTATTGTAATAATCTCCCTTTTCCTGAGATTACTGGCTTGTCTGCCTCTCAGCGCCAATAAATCCTTTAGGGTAGCTCTTTTCAGCCTTTCGTACGGTATTTCCATTAATCCTGGCTGTAGTGGTCTCTCTGGGCGATGAGGGTCATCCCGTCGCTTGCCACCAGTTGTTACGGTACTCTCAGCATGAACTGAACAAACCACCGTTTAGTGAATCCTCCCCTCTCGCAATAGCATAGGCTGCATGCATATCCAGTACAATCACGCGAACTGCAAGCAAGGGAACACTGCAAACTCACGAACGGGATCCATACGGGCACTTCACTCCACGAGCTCAAATCACGAATCGCCAATAGTAGCGGAACGCATATATCTCCCAAGCGGCTAATAATTCCATCCAGCAGTCTCTAGTCGTCGGTAATAAATCCCCCCAATAACGAGACCAAGCTCCGCATTGAGGGTAAAACAAGAACTGGCTTTACTGTGGGCTACCTGCCCGTATTTATGCAGGTCTCCCACTTGGTGGACACTCCCCTAGGGGACCAAATGGGAGACTGTAACAATAGACAGACATATGGCAGGTTAGGACCCAAAGACATAGAATATTCCCAGCATGCATTAGTATTCCCTCCTTTCTGCCCTAGAGATAATTGAGAAGTAATTCAATTATCTCCAGGACAGAGGCAAATCACCATTTTAAATTCATCACAGAAAAACATATAAAAATATATAACTTTGCATTTGTCGAATGCTACCCATTCGTATCACATATCCCCAGATAGCCTGGATCTGAGTGCATATTATTGGCGAATAGCACTCAGATCCCATACGCATAGTTCAATCGCCATGGAGTCAAAGTCTATTACAGTCTTTCGGTATGCGATTGACTGCATGGGAAGGCTATCTGGGGTAAGTCCGGGTAAGTCCATTTGAGGGTTTAAACCTCCCGGATGGCCGGTGTTCGCATCCATGAGAAGGGAGGTCGGTGGCTTCAGCGGTGTTCGGCAGAAAAAGTGTCCGTTTTCAGTTCCATGAAATCAATACCGAGCACCGCTGGTCTTTCGCATGGTTTAAAATGGCCGCCGCCTCGTGGTCGACATACAAACTACGACCACCCTGCATTCGGTTTTAATTGAGAAGTGTCTGCGGTTAACCACAACGTTCTAATTGGGATCAAGAGGTTAACCAGCAGCACACTTCTCTTCTGGGTGGCCGTCCGTTCGGTAGTTTTGTTCGGCAGAAAAGTCAATTCACTGAACAGGGGCATACGAACGGGTAATTCCACGAATAAAGCAAAACAGACGAACCAGCAATCTTAGTCTATACAGATGAATCTGTCACACTTGCCACTTGGATCCATACCAATTTATAACCCCACGGTCACCCACGGTATCAACGTGGGTGTGACGTCACGCAAAGGACGCGCACGCACGTTCTGGGGTCAAAGGTTGGGTACGGCCAATCAGATCTAAAGGAGACTTATTTAAATTCCTTTTTGCTTTTCCTCATTGCCCTGTCGTGGTTTCCTTTAGTAGATTATGAGAGAGTGTGTTCCTGAGTGTTTATTTCTGGTTATTAACTTTGGCTTTGTTTTGACTTCCCTGTATTCTGGTATCCTTGACTTTTGGCTTTCCCTCATCGTTGTGTCTCATTCTGTGTCCCCAACCTCGGCAAGTATTCTGACTATTCTCTGGTATGTTAAGTCTTGCCATTCTAAGGCCCGGTTTGACATTACCTTTAGTCCTAGGTGTGATACAGTTCTGCATGCTGGATCAACTAGTATCCTGACAGCAGAGCTCAGTCTTCGTGGTGCCCTCACTGAGTGAAGATGAATTATTTTTTTAGTGTCTGGTGCTCAGGTCTTTTTTATTTTATAAGTTCGACAGGCTTTATGAATTTTAATATGGTCTTTTTTGGGGCTTAAAAAAGAAGGTTTTAGAAAAAAGAAGACATAAAATGTTAAGTATTTTTCCTATTTATTTTATTTACAGGTGGTTAGGTAGGACTTTATTTTTATTTTTTTTGGGATGGTGGGTGACTAGGGGCTTGGGGACCCCTAATCACTTGTTGGGGGGTATTTTTACATTTAACCCCCACTCGTCACCAATGGGTGGGGGGCCCGGGGAGACAATAGGGCCCACTAAAAGCCGCCACCCACCACTCATGGGTGGGGGCTGGAAGGGGGGCAATAGGGCCTCCCTCCTATTGTCACTTAGGGCCCCCACCCATCACTCATGGGTGGGGGCCTAGGGGTGCTATTTCCCCCATTTAGTTGAGTAGCCCCCACTCACGGGCAAGGGCTTGAGGGGGACACTAGTTGGCATGTGGGCATTTTTTGGAAGGGGGGGCTTTTTTTTCTACAACAGTAAGCATCATCAGGCTGTTCACTGTTTAGTAGACATGCCCCTACTCACGGCATAGTAAGTAGGGACAGTCTCCCTCATTTACTAATACTAAGTAAATTTTACTTAGCATTAGTAAAGTTGGCTGAAAGATCAATTTTTGTCTTTCAGCCTTTTGGTAGATAGCTCCCTAATACCGGGGGAATTAGGGAGCTATCTACTAAGCAGCTGCAAGATGCAGCCACTGCACGGAACAGAATTTCTTTCATTCAAATGAAATTTCGAACGGATCTTAAAGTAGAGAGTTTCGTCCTAACATGAATGGACAAACTGTTCTCATTCTGTTAGGACAAAATTTGGTAGTTTCGCCAGCATCCTGTCTAAATGACAGGTCGTCCCTACTTTGTCTTATGTTTTAAAGAAAACAAGATACAAATAGAAAGAAAAGAAAAGAAGAACAGATCCTGAGAGAGGGAGAGAAGAGGAAGTGACTGGGGAAAGGTAAGTTGGGCATGACTGTTCCGCTTTAATATGAAAAGGGTGAATTATGCTTGAACAGACATATAGTCAAATTCCAGGTTTTGTTTTAGTTTTGTTATGATCAGAACTTGGACAATTGCCTCCGTCCTTAAGGGATTAATAGTAAAAGTGTTGGCAATACTTTGATAAATATGCCCCTATATATTTAAGATAAACTATGAGCTACATTAAGATTATGGATAGAATAAAACAAATATCAACTAACAAAGGAGCTAAGGAGACAATTTCAAGCAACATTCTAGTTCTTCTAAACCCCACATTTTGGGATCAGAGATAAATGCTGACTAGATGTTAGACATTGTGCATACAAAAATGAGAAGGCACTTGCAGTGAGGATTTCCTGAGTACAAGAAGTAGCAAGGTATACTTCCCTCACATACACAATATGATAAAGAGCTGTGCAGAAAGTCAGGAAAGTAGTCCACGAGAGCTTTATTGGAGAAGAAGAACTACGTTTCATATGATATACGAGCCTTTATCAAGCTTGAGCACAGTCTTTTCTTTTGCTGCAACTGTTGGACATTGGACATTGTATTAAAACATTACCTGCTTTCTGACCAGAATGACAATGCATTAGTCTCAAAACAAGTAGATCCAGAATTTACAGCTGGAACTAGAGAAATCATGCACCAACTGCTAAAAACTTTTTGAAAGTTGTGCTATCACGTCAATTTCATAGTCTGCTTTAAGAGGTAATGGAGCCTACTACACGTACAGAATAAAATGAGTGACCCTTAACCCCCTTATGCTTTTTTTTTTTCTTTTTTACATTTTAATGTGGCCACAGGCAAACAAGTGCTGATCAGCCACCACATGTTTACATTCGCTTTGCCAAGGAGATTTGGTTCATCTGGAACACCGTATGGGCAAAATTCGATTCATTCGAACTAAACTTTTTTAGGCAAATCAATCTTTTGTGCCACGCACAAATCTTTTGTTTAACATGAAAAAAAAGAACCAAAAATGTCACTTTAGGAGGTATCATTTTAAAAATAATGGCAACATTATAAAAAAAGTTTAATAATTACCTTTGACACTCTGTTTGCCACATCTCGTCCCACTGTTAAACCCTGGACAAATGTCCGTGCTGCAATGAAGGCTTTCATGACTTGAATTTTAACTTTTCTAGGTACATCTCCAAAAGGCTTCAGCTGATCAATGTATTTGCCTACACATTCAAGGTAGTCTTCAGAGAAATGATAGTGAGGATTTATAATCTGAAACATGCGTTCCAGCAGACGTGCTGAAAAATCATTTAATATGTCTTCCAGATTGATGTTACCTCCTGTATAGTAACGCTTGAGTTCAATAAATAAATCCTGGAACACTTCAGAGTTATGCATGTACAGCATTCCGTATGTCCTCACAAACATGCTATTTAGAGACTTCTCTGCATTTCCAAGGAGCTCTCTAAAAAATTCTAGATAAAACAGAAGAAATTGTAAAATTACATATAGACAGTACATCCATGTCAAATTAATTTACTTAATAGCCAAAGTGGTGATTGATATTGGTAACTTTCTATTATTATGTCACTTAGTGCAGAGTTCCAATCAATAAGTACTGAGTTATATGATCAGTTCAGAGAATCTTGATGATTTTTGAAATTGGTGGGAGAGGTACAATTCTATGCAGTTTTATAAACCTAAACTTTATCAATTTAAATAAACATTCATTTTGCTTTTACATATTTATAACAACCTGCAATGTATTGTACAATCTCATCAGTTATGGTATGTTTTAACAGTTTAGCAATTTGTAGTAGCATAATGAGTTTTACTTTGATTCTTCTTTATCGTGCAGCCTCATCCATTAGCAGACTGTTATACTTACATAACTTACTGTTTTATATATTTCTCTCAAGCCGTCATCAACAGTGTAACGTAACATAAGATAATTTGTTCCACTTTACATAAATCTTAGTTTAACAAAATTCTCTGATGCACCACCAAAAGACACATTGCAATATATAAAATATAAACAATTAAATCAGGCTTCCCCAAACTACGGCCCTCCAGATGTTGCTGAACTACAACTCCCATGATTTTCAGCCTATCTATTTTATTCATAGAATCATGGGAGTTGTAGTTCAGCAACATCTGGAGGGCCAGAGTTTGGGGAAGCCTGAATTAAATTATAATAAGTTAATTCACCAGGAAGCCAATATTACTGGGTAGGGACCAAAGCCCATAATTTAACATATGATGGGCATCACCTGGGCCCTAGTATTTTGGGGTTAACCCTGTATGGGGATTTGATATATGCTGAAGGAGACTGTGTTTCTCCTGGGTTCACTGCATATAGTGTGAAGGATGAATTAGAATCAACTTGTTATACCATTCCCAGTAATATTGGGGTCCTGGAAGACACATTTAAACATTTTTTTATTTTATAATATGTATTTGTAGAAACAGCTGGCTTTGTGTGTGCCCTGGTCAAATCCATCCATAGGATGCATAAGATGTTCTTCTTTTGATTTTGTATATTTCAACCAGACAGAGGGAAAGTTTCAATTTAGGAATAAAGCAGTAGCTGGTATTATGTTACAAGAATTAGACACGGTAGCTACCAGATTTTATAAAAAGCACATGTTGTAGAGATAGTAGAGTAGTAATTACTACATATAACTTTTCTTGGTTGAAAAATCTTGAAAGCAAAAAGACCAGAGCACTCAAAGTGCCACATCCACAATAGAGTGATATGGTTGTTATGGTGCCAGGAGTGACATGGTGCTGTCCATTGTACGTAGTCAAAATTTTGATTGGTTTGACTTCTTACCTGGTCCCTACCTTTCAGTTCTGAGCTAAACGTAATAGCGCAGGCATCTTTATGGATTAAAATATTACCAGAATCTGTTCGGGTAACTTGTGAAGGTAACACAAAGCTTTCCTTATCTGGACATATCAGTTAACTAGTTGAAAAGATAGTCACAAAACAAGAGGGAGCAATATGCATATGTTCATCATCCTGTGCTGTTGGTTAAACTTTGTGGAAACTGCTATACTATGTATACTATTGCTACAGCATTTATGTAGTATATAGAAAACCAAGATTAGATAACTAAAGATTTTGAGCATTGGAAATGTAGCACTCTCTATAGGAACAACACATAGCTGCAAAGCAATTAATAAAAAAAAATATATAAAATACATCAAATTATGAGTCACTGTCACCTCATTTTGATTATTGCATTTCTCTCGCACACCCATAAATTTAAAGTCATGCATGACATTTCCTATCAACAATTACTCTGAAATCAATTTGCCAAACCTGATCCTGCCATTTACCATTTAGCATTCCAGTGTCTCTGTACAACTCATCATGTCATGTGCTAGTTATGCATAAGACATGTAGAATTATATGAAAAGAAAAAAGAAAAACAAGATTATATTATAATTAACCGGTTTTGGTGACTTTGATGAAATTTTACAAACAAAAAAAGAAGATAATTAGAGAAATGTCACCTTCTTATTTATTTAATGCCAGACACTCTATTTGTAAGATCCCCACCATGAAAAATGAATTTGACACAAAAATTGCTCACAGATGTTTGCCTGACAGTACATAAATTACATTAAATTAATATTCATCAATGCGGTTTTATTGCTACAAAAATAAAATTATGTTTAATTTTTTTCTCCTATCACTAAACCCTTGTTATCATGTGCCTGATGCATTGTAATGAGCCACTGAAAGATTAGATAATTCACTACAGGTTTAGCATATAACCACATTTGTTATTACCAAATGATGTGCTGTTAAAATTTTTTAATGTAAAAACTTATCTAATTAAGAATTTACTTGACATGTTTATTCCTTAGTATTCTGAGGAATTTAAAATCATTATTTTGAAATCTGATGTTTAAAAAAAAACAAAACAATAACATCTTCAAACGACTGCGAGATGGAAACTTTGGACATGAAGAATGGTATTTCTGCCAGTGTGCGTCTGAGAAAGTGTATATCCCAGGCTGCTCTTTACATTTTCTAGTAACTTGTTGACACATGGCCCCAGAAAACAATTACTTATCCACACACCAGTAAAGTTTCCAAATCAAGTATGAGATCACATGTACCACCTTCTTTTTTTTATATATATATAAACTGCAATGCACCTGATGGCACAACATTTCCTGGATCCATCATCTCCATAGTGGAGTTCCACCATTTCACAACATCTTAATAAAGATGATGATACTCCATTCGCCTTTGATTGGACTTAACTCTGGGGTGAAAGTGCCTGACAACTTTTGGTACCTCTCTAATAGACTGCCTCTGCAGCAGTGGGAAGTGCGCCTCTCACCACCACATGTAAACAATACAGCACCATCTTTGACTGCTTTTACCACTTTTGCTCCCCCATGATATTACAAAGCCTTTGTGTACTGCTGTGGTGGCATCATCTCAAATTTACTCCCTAAGAGCTGCCAGAATATTACTTAAGCTTTGCTACTCGTGCATAACCTCTGCATGAAGCATGTAAGAACTTGTGTCACCAGATCTGCCTTCTTCTGGTGCGTAAGGGAAATTTGGCTGTCATGTATGTGCCATTAGGTTAATAAAAAGCATGCTGTGCGCCATTGGCACTATGTGGTGAAGTGCATGCTCTGTCTGTATGCCTTACTGAGGCCTATCAATCTTCTCATCTTATTTGGCAGATTTTTTTATATGCCCCATTACATGTACAGCACCAATTTTTTAGGGTCAGTCTTTGTGTTGACTAACCTCTTCACTCCTGATACTAGGAGAGGGTGCTGCAGCTGCTTAACCTTTAACCTGCACTACACCCTGGCTAGGTTCCCTTAAAATCACCTTCTGCAACAGATAAGCTTTGTGATGTGTGCAGAGATGATTGATCATCCATGTGCTTATCCAATGTCCCTGAACATTTCCCTTGCTAATGTCCTTGCCTGCATTTTGCCAATTACCCATCTCTTACAATATCAAAATTATCCCACACTTGTTCCCTGCTTGTAAAAATGTGGATTCTAATGGTACTGATGTCGTGCTCCTGCTCCACTGACGTGCCACTGAAGCTTCTTAGTGTGCTTTTTGGGCATGTAGAGGAGGATGTAACTGGCACTGCTGCCTCTATCAGACTAATAGTATTAATTTGACTGCTACTATTACAATGCTTCTCTTTTTGTTTTTCAATGGATTCCAGGATGAAAAGGTGATTTTTAATTTAGGTAATATTACTGGTGATACATGTGCTGTTGAATGACCATCATCTACATCTTTCATACTGATGATACTTGCTGCTGCTACATTTCCTTCCTGAATATGCAATTTTAAATGTGTGCTACTTTTCAATATAGGGTTGCTTTTGGGCTCTTGGAGCACTTATAAGTTTATTATTGGATGAGAATAGATGCTTTTGTTTCCCCCTGAAACCCTTCCAAACAACTTGTGGTGATGTTGGTAATGTTGGATATATAGATATATAGACAATCTTATTATAATTTTTAAATCTAGTCTTCTACTACATTTAAAAATGCTGTTAATTATCTTAATCACAACCAATACAACTTAAAATTTATCTCAGTATGGCAAAAATAAGATCAACTTTCTTGATCTAACTTTATTCTGTTAAAATGATCAGGTAAGGACTAAACTAATAGCAATGGATATGTTCACCACAGAAGTTGTTGTCGACCATAGCTAAGGGGAATAGCAAAGGGACAATTTACATGTGATAGAAAAACTTGTTTACACCTTCAAGATTTTAAATCTCAATCAACACATATTAAAAACAAACTTATGGAGAAGGGATAGAAGAGAAATGCCTTAGAGAAGATGATCCGATTAACAACACAAGTGGAGAGGAACGATTTATTGTTGGATAAACTCAGTGTCAAACCACCTAATGATATGGACAGATCTGCATTCACAACACAGTATAATCTAGATCACTGGAGGATAAAAAAGGGTCTACAGGAAAATCGGTCCATTTTATTGCAGGACCCAGTTTTACCCAAACACCCCACACTTATTTACAAAAAGAATTGGACTCTTAAGACTATGTTGGTACCCAGCTATGCTATTAAAACTAACACAAACAGTAGTATTGCAAATATTGGGATATTTAGGGGTTGTAACTCGTTTAAAGCTTGCTCTGTTATCCATCTAGATAGGACGGACCATTTTGTCACTTTTTTACAAGAATTAAATCCAACAAATTATATCAATACAGAAATGGACATGTGTATGTTTTGGAACATACTTCAGTTTTTCGCCATCAACAGGAGAACAAGCACCAGCTGCAAGGGAGGAGAGACTACTGCTGGAGGAGAACAGGTGATCCGGATCAATGGATTTCGGGGGAAGAAAGAATCTCACTGGACCACCAATGAATTTGGGGACTAGCCCTAATAAAAGTGACTTGCAGGTGGGAGTTGTTAGACTGTTTTTTTTTGGCATTATCATTCTGTAATTGCTTTAATT
Organism: Pelobates cultripes; assembly: GCA_933207985.1. Lineage (NCBI taxonomy): Eukaryota > Metazoa > Chordata > Amphibia > Anura > Pelobatidae > Pelobates > Pelobates cultripes. The sequence goes on from OW240912.1 coordinate 291,077,700, forward strand.
TTTATAGTCCCTGAGGAAGTCCTCTTTTGGGGGACTAAACGCGCAGGTCCTACTATTGTTTTTAACTTTTATTAAAATGCAATTTTATCATGATTTCATCTACAATAAAAGCTGCTATTATAAATGTACCAGTTGGAGCCCTGACTTGCAGTGGTGTCCATGGATTGAGGAAGGGATTAACCATTGGGGGAGGCACTCTTTGAGTATATCTTATGCTGTCTTCTTGTGAGTGCATCTAATTTTAGCCCACATATTTTTACTTAATTATATTACACTATGTTTTGTTTGTGTTTCTGTTTCTAGATTTAAAAGTTCAAAAGAACTTTCCCACGCTGTGTAAAATGACACAGAGCACTGTGATTGGATGGATTTCAAGCCATCCAATCACAGTGCTCTGTGTCATTTTACACAGAGTGGGAAAATTCAAAAGAACTTTCCCACGCTGTGTAAAATGACACAGAACACTGTGATTGGATGGATTTCAAGCCATCCAATCACAGTGCTCTTTGTAATTTTACACAGCGTGGGAAAGTTCTTTTGAATTTTCCCACGCTGTGTAAAATGACAAAGAACACTCTGATTGGCTTAAACCCACCAATCAGAGTGTTCTTAGCCTAATTGCAGGGCGGGGAAAAGCTTTATAAGCCTTCCCCCGCCCTGCGTAGCTCAGTCTGCGCGGAGCCCTCCATAGGTGAAGATGGATTATTTTTTGGCGCTCTGGTTTTTTCTTTTTCATCGTTTTTTTTTTTTTTTGCGCTCAGGATTTTTATTTTATTTTAAGTTCGACGGTTATGATGGTTTTTTATTTGGCTTTTTTGGGGCTGAAAAATAAAGATTTGAGAAAAAAGAAGACATCGAATGGTAAGTTTAATTTTATTTTACAGGTTAGTTATTTTATTCCCCCCTCACTATTTTTTAGGGTGAGGGGGGTAAGTAGAGACTTTTTATTTGGGTGGGGGAGTGGGTGACTAGGGGCTTGGGGACCCCTAGTCACCTTGGGGGGGGGAATTGACTTAGGGCCCCCACCCGCCACCCGGGGGGGGGGACAGTAGGTCCCCCCCTTATTATCATTATGGCCCCCACCCGCTGCCCAGGGGTGGGGGTCGGGGGGGGCAGTAGGTCCCCCCATTATCATTATGACCCCCACCCACCGCGCAGGGGTGGGGGACAATAGTTTTTTTTGTTTTTTTACAGTGAGCAGCCCCAGGCTGCTCACTGTTTAGTAGACATGCCCCTACTCGCGGTATAGCGAGTAGGGGCATTGGGGAGATTTTAATCTCCCTTGTGCTATTATGGGGGTCATATTGACCCCCATAGAGTGAGGGGGGACCTGGGGGGCTTATGAAGTGGCGGGGAGCACTGCTCCCTGCCGCTTCTATACTTACATATTACAAGGAGGGAGCTGCGTGCCGGTAGCTCCCTCCTTGTAATAAACTGAGCGAACAAACGAACACTGATACTCAGTGTTTGTTTGTTCAGCTGATATTTCTATTCATTTATTAGTCTGTCTGATGAATGAGTGAATAGATGAAATTCTCGTTTGCATGTCCAAGTGTTTCACTGGTCATGTGCGGGAATCTCACAGTCTGTCTAGTGTGGGCTGATGACGTGTCCCACAGGGACTTCCTCTACCCACACAAAGATGGCAGCGCCCTGAATCAAGATCGGGGCAGAAAATAAGGAATACAAAATAGGTAATGTGGCTTAGGGGCATTTGGGGGTGACTAGGGTGTCAGAGATAGTAGAGGCCGGAGGGGGGTAAAAAAAAAAAAAACAGGATTCGGCATGACAGTGCCGCTTTAATCTATATCGCTCCATATTAATCAGTACAATACTACATGGACTATTGAATTTAATATGTGTTTTCCTTCTGATACTCCAGCTCAACTAGCTACCCATGCTACTATCCTTGTTTGAATAACTACACTTTGTTATTACACTTTGTTATTCATTCAGAGTAGCAACCAAGAGAAATATTTGTTGCATATTTGTTGCCAACCTCACTAAGGCTAGCTAGCTAATTGACAAGACAATGAAATTGGAGTAATATACAATACAGCTTAACACATATTTCTCTCTTTTTTCTATTTTATTTTTTATAGGGTCTATCAAATTATTTTTTTAACGATAGTACCTTTACTCTCACTGTGTGATTTTCCTGTTTAAGTGTGATTTTCCTGTTTATTTTAAATATATTAATAAATGATATGTTTTAATTATATATACCTGCGGGCAATTTCCGATTTTAGAAAATCTCTTATTACCAAGGGTTACTCCATTAAAAAGCCTGCATCATAGAGCTCACCCTTCCTTCTACTTAAGAAAGAATAGACGTAACCACTAAAATTGCTATATATAAATACAAATTACATTTGTCAGCAAAAACATGTTTCAGCTTCCATGTGTCAAAAATTGAGGTGCGCATTAGATTTGATGGCACATTAAATTCGAGTAAATACGGTATTTTAGTTTATGACAAAAATGATACATTGATAAATATGTATTGGTAGAGTTGGGGCCTAAAATTTAAGTTCATATGCTACAAGCCAGTCCTTAAAAATTATTTGCCACTGCATATGGTAATAGTATACCTTCCAAAGGGTGACTATTTACTCGACAAGGTTAAATTTTCACTCACGAATGGCTGGTGGCAAATGGATACTTTGAGTCCAGATACATATATTAATATATGTAATCCCTGGAAAGTAAATTTTCTGTTCAGTTAACTGACCTCAAATGTATTCTTTCCAGTCTCCAGCCTATACTTTTCTTTTTCTTGTCTCTTCTTTTGTCTTTTTTCCAATTTTTTTTTTTTTAATTCATATTTACATGTAGGATCCTGATCCCACTGTTTAGCTTACTTTTAGCAATGTCGTGTGATAAAATAACAGAAATTGATAAGGCATTACTACTGGTTTAATGTTACTCAATCAAATAAAGATAGTGATACATGTTAAGTTGATTGTTTTCCAAAGGTATTCACATTATGAAACCTGTCTCTTGTGCTCAGATCATGACATAAGCAGCATTTGCAGGTCCTCCTTTACCTAAGTGGCATATTTGGTGTATTTTAAAAAATGTTTTGTAAGTCAAGAATCAAGAGGATTGGGCTCAGCTGTGTACTGTGAAATACCTTTAGCATAATCAGGTCTGTGATAAAATACTTGGCTAAAATTGCAAAAAGGTTATATATATTAAAATAGCAGTGGCCTGACAGGATTGTACCTCAATTTTAAAGTGTAAATTGTGTATTTCACACTAAAATAATTTGAGCCAAAACATTTAAAATACATGAAGTTCTATCATTAACATATTTAGTAAAGTGTTTTTTTTGTTGTTGCTATTTTACGGTGATTGGAGAGATTAACTTTAGACCTCTGTAAACACCCTTCAGCTGCACCGGATGAACCAAATGCATGCCAGTTTATGGACAAATAAATTTAAGACATATTGAAATTTCCATTTCCCCATAAAATGCTTTACCAGAAAGAAGTCCTTCAATTTATTTTTTTCTAGCAGTATGTTCAAAAGAAATGGTTTACCACTAAACATACCCAGATTACTTAATCTCAATGTTTAGATGAAAAACAAAGATTTGATGCTGCAGATGCATTTTAATATATTTCTTGCCATTTTCCACTTATTGCACAAACAGCTGTTTATGTGATGATCAGAAGGACAGAGAACAAATCGAAATCATCCAACAGGACTTTTAATCAATTTCAATTCCAGGTTGATATTTCAACTTCTCAATGTATGCGAATATGGAATAAGTAATGATGGGATAGACAGACACACAAGATAGATAAGTAATGATGAGATAGACAGACACACAAGATAGATAAGATAGAGGAAATACCATATAGTGACCTAAATTTTTTTATACATTAATAATAATAATAATAATAATAATAATAATATATTAGCTTCATCTCCATAATATATGCTCTTCTTAAAGCGGCACTGTCATGCCGAACTTACCTTTCCCCAATCGATTCCTCTTCTATCCATCTGCAGAATCTGTTCTTCATTTCTTCCTGTCTGCTCTAGTTTTCTTTAAAACATAAGACAAAGTAAGGACTATTTTGTCTTATGGAGGTTTCCTATGTCTGACCATCTCTGACCAGAGGAGGAGTAAAGTGTGCTCCATTTCCTGTGGTCAGAGACATTTTCCCACAATTCTTACCTTTTCTCCGTGATCTTGCGATGCTTCTTGTCAGTGTTCCCGAACGTCCTGTCATTTAGACAGGACACCGGCGAAACTATTGAATTTAGTCCTAACAGAATGAGAACAGTTTGTTCATTCATGTTAGGATGCAATTCAGGACTATGTTCGGATCGGAATTTCATTTTAATTAATGGAATTCCAATCCGATTCATGCTGCAGCTGCATCTTGCAGCCGCTTAGTAGATAACTTCCACAGTATCAAGGAGCTATCTACAAAACGGCTGAAAGACTTAAACTGGTCTTTCAACCAAATTTACTAAAACTAAGTAAAAATTATATATTGCGACTAGGGACATGTTTACTAAACAGTGAGCAGCCTGTGGGGGGAAAAAAACAAAACACTAGTGTCCCCCCTCCAGAGCCCCCACCCGTGCCCCCCTCCAGAGCCACCACCCATGAGCGTCGGGCAGCCCTAAATCAAAATGGGGGGTGGGACATATCCAATGAATCAGAGTGCTCTGTGACAATTCACACAGCGTGGGAAAGTTCTTTGGAATTTTCCCATGCTGTGTAACTTGACTCAAAACACTGTGATTTCTGGCTTTCAATTTGAAAAGTAACCAATCACAGTGTTATGAGTCAAATTACACAGCATGGGAAAGTTCCAAAGAACTTAAAATGACAGAGAGCCCTCTGATTAGTTGGATTTCAAGTCAACCAATCAGAGTGCTGTGACAGGTAAATGTAGAGTCTTACATGTTAGTCTCTTCATTTACCTGTCAGAGCCCTCTGATTGGTTGGCTTGGAATCAACCAATCAGGCCGTTCTAAGTCAAATTGCAGGGCATGTTGCACTGGGTGAAGATGGATTACTTTTTTGGCTTTTTTTTTCCTGTTTTTTTTTTGCACTCAGGTTTTTTTTTTTATGTTAACAGTTGCAACAGGTATTATGGATTTTTATTTGACCTTTTTTGAGGCTGAAAAGAAAAGATTTTAGAAAAAAAGAAGACATCAAATAGTTATTTTTTATTTAAAGGTATTTAGTTTTCTTGTGCCCCCCTTACTATTTTTAGGGGGAGTGTGGTAGGTAGGTCTTTATCAAAAAATTCTTTGTGTGGGGGTAACTAGGGGCTTGTGGATCACCTGGGGGGGTTTACATTTAGCTTCCACCCGTCACCCATGGGTGGGCACCGGGGTGGAGGGGAGGACAATAGGTCCCCCATAGTCATTTGGGGCCCCACCCACTGCTCATGGGTGGGGGCCACAGGGGAGGACAATAGTTCCCCCCTATTTTGATTAGGACCCACACCCACCACTCATGGGAGGAGGCCCCCCCAATTTCATTTAGGGCCTCCACCCACCGCTCATGGGTGGGGGCCGGGGGAGGGAGGACAATAGGTCCCCCCCATTTTCATTTAGGGCCCCACCTGCCGTTCATGGGTGGGGGCCAGAGTTTAATAGCCCCCACTCGTGCGATACGGATGGGGACTCTGGAGGGGGGACAAAAGGGGGCTTTTAACAGTGAGCAGCCATTGGCTGCTCACTGTTTAGTAGACATGCCTCTACTCGCGACAGGGAGTAGGGGCATTCGGGAGATTTAAATCTCCTTTATGCTATTAGGATGGTCATATTGACCCCATAGAGTGAGGCAGGACATGGGGGGCTTAAGAAGTGGCAGGGAGCACTGCTCCCTGCTGCTTCTATTTTTACATATTACAAGGAGGAAGCTGCACACCGGTAGCTCCCTCTTTGTAATAAACCAAATGAACGAACGAAGAGGTCTTGTTCATTCATTTGAAATTTCAATTAATTTATTCGTCGTTCTGACGACTGAATGAATAAATGAAATTACGTTCGCATGTCCAAGTGTTTAACTGGGCATGCGTGGGAATTTCACAGCGCTATCTAGTGTGGGCAGATGACGTGTCCCACAGGGACTTCATCTACCCACACAAAGATGGCAGCGCCCAGGACCTCGGTAGGCCAAGGGGCATTTGAGGCTTACTAGGGGAAAATTAAATGTAGTGGAGTCGGGAGGGGGGTTAAAAAGAAACGTGATTCGGCCATGACAGTGCCACTTTAATGTTATTCAATCTGACCAGTGCTCCTAAGTGCTCAAGTGGGAGATCTAGCTGGGATGGTTCTGGGGGTGGGAGAAATGGACCACCATCTTTGATAAAGGCTGCAAGGTGAAAGTGTGAACTTTATAAAGAGGCTATTCATATAAAACTTTGGTCAGATGGTGTTTATCTCCTAATTGGTTATCACATATGCACCCTTCACATTCCTCTTTGTGCTTTTGAGGCTACAGAACTACTGGATCCTAGTTCGCTTGTGATGGACCAGTCCTCTGGTGGTGCAATTTTGGATGCAAGTATCCCAGGAAATTGGTGTGGTTCTTGACATGGAACCTAACCTTTGGACTTCGTCATCCATATCTACTTACAAGTTTTCCAGCTAAGAAAATTATTTTTCATATCTGCATTGCTACTAAACTAAATAAAAACACACAATATATTTTATTTGTACAGTTAGAGGATGGAATAAAGAATATAGAAGTTGAAAAAATAGCAAAACATGTTTTAAATAATTTAAACCCCAATTTACTATTTTCCTTGCTTCTACATTGGTTCTCACCACACTACATCACTACCCTTGCCTCCCACAGATGGATAGTAAATAAAACAAAATTGTTCATTTTCCCCTCAATTAGGAACTGGAACCAGACAAAAATCCACAGGACACAGTGTATGATTAAAACAAAAATCTAATTGTATGTTCATTTAATGTAAAACAAAAAAAAACAGCAGTGAGACACAGATTTGGAAAAAAACTAAAACATAACTTCTATTTTTTTTATGACACTTACTCATAGACAGTTAACAAATAAAACATGACATTTAAACCATGCACATAAATAGTTCTTACGGAGTACTGTAGTGTGGGTCCACCTACAAGATCGAACATAATTGGCCTAGAGTCACAATACTGGCAACTGTGCCACAAATATATATTACATTTCATTTAATAATAATAGGCCACACAAATTTATATATACAGTCCCAATAAATTATAAGTAGCCATTCTATACCATTAAAACTGGAATACATTGTAGTGCTAAAAAATAGCTAATTGTAACAATGAATACAATTACTCTGGAAAGAATCAGTGCACACATCAGATTGCAATGTCCTTTGAAATACATTTTTTAATTTACAAACAATCACAATTTTATGATGTATAGTTCCAAAAAAAACCAAATGGTAATTTTTCAAATTATCTATTAGCAGTCTATTTCTTGATTTATTTTTGCATAAACTGTATGCTTTGAAATTGTGATCTGCACTTCTACATTAAACAAGCCTCATTAAGATGCCACAAAAAGTGCACTGTTTTGCTATTGCATAATTTATTAATATTTTATTTAAAATTGCCATCCCCATATAGGCACCACAATAGGGAAGTTATTGCATCTTTCTACAAGTCCATACAAAGTGCATTTCTGTAAGTGACACTTTGATTTTTAGTTTGTTTATACACAGTTTTTTTCCTGTTTCTCCAGCTACGAAGGAAAATGTGCTACTGCATGGTTTGATACGCAAAACAGTATGTGGCACAACCAATCCAGCAGAATTGGATAGTCAAATAACAGAGTGATCAATATGAGACAAGAAACGAGGGGCAAAGTGCCATTTTTTGGTATTAAAGACTTCCTCATACAATTTAATTGATTATATTTCTCCAAATCAAGAGGTGCTTCTATACTTATACATAAATAGTGACATTTGAATTAAGGAGGAAAGTATCAGACAGGCTACCACTATTTGAAGGGAAAGTCCTTTCTCAATTGAGTCACATAGCAGCCATAAAAAAGGTTATACTCCTCAAACTACAAATATATTATGTTCTCTGACAATTTTGGTGCCAACCCCATACTTCAAAGCCCTTCAAACATCTTTAACCAGTTTTGGGGAAATGGGAAATGTTCAAGGGTGGCCCTTAGGACTTTATATAAGCCAATGGTGTTGGTGAAATGATTACAATCCTACTACCAAGCAATCTTCTTATGCAGCCTAGTGCCTGCACATTTTCACCCTAAGCCCCTGTACTGTATTGAGGAATCTTGGGTCCAAGGAATTGATATAGCATCTCTAGCTTGGTTCCATAAGATTCTGAGACCTTACATTCAATATATGTTACCAGAGTGTCACACAAGTCACTCTCTATTTGCCTTGGATGGCAGTTTCGGGGGGCAGCAAAATAAGCCGCGACCCAAATGTCCTGGAGGTTGGCGGCGATGGAGCACTGAGCTCTCCCTGCTCAGCTACCTTGTGCGCACCATAGTGATGCCGAAGCCAGAATATGACATCACTCTGGCCCCAGCATCACTAAGAGGCGCACGAAGGAGCTGAGCAGGGAGATCAGAGCTACCTTGCATGCCTGAATTGACCACACGCTCAGTAGCCCCACTGGACCATAGGGACCACATGCTCAGCCGCTCAGCCCAGTAGCCTCACTGGAACAAAGGGAATAGAGACTCCATGTCAACACTCCCAAAGGTAGGAAGGCAAAGTGGAGTAAAATTTAAAAAATATAATAAATTGTGTGTGTATCTGTTAGTGAGTTTGTGTGTGTTTTTTAGTGAGAGTGTGTTTGTCAGTAAGAGCTTATGTGTGTTTGTCAGTGAGAGTGTATATATGTTTGTCAGTGAGTTTGTATGTGTGTCTATCAAAGAGTGTGTGTTTGTCAATGAGAATGTGTGTTTGTCAGTGAGAGTGTATGTGTGTTTGTCAGGGAGTGTGTATGTGTCTCTGTCAGTGTGTCTGTCTCTGACAGTGTGTGTGTGCCTGTCACCGAGAGTATGTCTACCAGAGTGTGTGCATATGTCTTTGCCAATGAGTGTGTATGTCTGTTAGTGAATTTGTAGGTCTGTCAGTGTGTGTGTGTGTGTCTGTCAGATAGTGTATGTGTGTCTGACTCTGATTTGGTGTGTCTGATTCTTATTTGGTGTGTTTCTGACACTGAGTGAGTGTGCATCTGTCAGTAAGTGTGCATGTGTGTCTATTGTAACAGAGTGTTGGGGATGGTGGTCAGGGGTGTATATCTGGCACCCAGACTTTTGCACAGCCACTATCCTGACATGTGGGTAAGCACATGCAGCCCCAGGGAAAGTTAAGTTTAAATTTAGTTTTTTTTTTCCTCTTGTTATTTGGGTCCCTGGGGTGGAGTATTCGGAAGAGCAGGGTGGGCCGATTCTCCACCCACTGTCAGAGTGGTTGTGCATGAGTCCAGCCCAGGTTTCCCATAGAGTTCTGGCTCACTGCCTAACGAGGTCATTGGCCTCACCTGTAGGGGCTGTGAGCAGCTATATAACTGCAGTTAAAGCAGGGTGAAGTGAGGGAAGTGTTTTGGAGGAGAAAGAAGGTGTTTTTGTGGAGAAAGAAGATTTGCTGTACATTGTATCCTGTTACTTCACAACAACAGAAAATAAACAGGCCAGAGGCCTTTTTGAAACTGGACTTTGTCTTGACCTGGTTTTCTTACCCTAGAGGGCTGTGCGGTTGCCAAAAGATCCTGGACAAACACACACAGGAAAGTAAGTTTGTCACATATGGTGGAGAATGCGGGCACTGCACTAAAGAAGCCTGTGGGTATTAACTGGAAGCCAAACAAGCCTGTAGAAATATGGAGGAAGTTGTGAAAGTCTTGTTGCAAACTACAGCTGCACAGCAAAAGGCTACAGCCGTACAGCAGGAGGCTACAGCTGCACAACAGGAAAATATTACAGCCCTACAGCAACTGGTAATTACGCAAAAGGCCAACACAGATGCGTTGATCCAGCAGGTTATAGCAGCCCAAGCTGAGGCAAACCGCCTGCTCAGAGAGGAGCAACATCAGGCCACCAGTATGATACAGAAGGAGATACAGGCTTTGACCAAAGGACTGACCAGAGTCTCGGATGGGACGCAGTCCGAGGTTAAAATGATCAGAGCCAGCCGTTACCTGCAGAAGATGACACCTACAGATGATGTGGAAGCATACCTGCTAGCTTTTGAGAGGACAGCTGAGAGAGAAGAGTGGCCGGTGAGTGAGTGGGCAAGCATACTGGCACCTTTTCTTATTGGAGAACCCCAGAAGGCATTCTATGACCTGGAACCAGCACAGGCAGGGGTCTACTCCAAACTGAAGGCTGAGATCCTTGCACGACTTGGTGTGACTAGGGCAGTTCGTGCCCAAAGATTTCATGCCTGGTCTTTCAACCAAGAGAAACCTATCCGTTCCCAGATGTTTGACCTGATACATCTTGCTAGAAAGTGGTTACAACCAGAAATAAATACGGCAAGCCATATCATGGAACTTCTTGTGATGGACAGATTCCTGCGGGGCTTGCCTGCTTCACTGCGTCGATGGGTCAGTCAGAGCGATCCACAAACAGCTGATGAGTTAATTGGTTTGGTGGAAAGATATGTTGCTGCAGATGACAGACAGTGGCTCAACAACACAAAGGCTAAGCAGAGAGTTAAGACTCCAGATGCTGAAAGACCTGGTAAGAATTTTCAAGGTTTCAGAGACACAGAGGAACAAGAGACATATTCTCAGAGACCCCATATGCTTTTGCCTAGAAATGTTAATCCTGGAAAAGGGTCTAGGTGGGGGACAGTTGACGATATTAAATGCTTCCGGTGTAATGAACCTGGACATAAAGCTAGAGACTGTCCCTTGATTGATGAACCTATGCAATGCAATATAATTAATCAGGATGTACAATTGTCTTGTTTGCTGAATTGTATGGAATCTGCTGTTGCCAACTGTTGTCACAATCCACAGATATGTTCCATAAGGGTGAATGGGAAAGAGGTTAGAGCTCTATTAGACTCCGGAAGTATTCTCCACCCACTGTCAGAGTGGTTGTGCATGAGTCCAGCCCAGGTTTCCCATAGAGTTCTGGCTCACTGCCACATTGATAGCAAAATGCCTTGTACCTGAAGCCGATGTTGATGCATTGCAGAAAATTGGTAATTTGTGTTCATGGTGACAAACGTGAATATCCTACAGTTTTGCTAAAATTTGAAAGCCTTTTTGGTACTGTGAATCATAGAGTGGGGGTAGTGGACAAATTGGCTTATGATGTGGTGTTGGGAAGGGATTTCCCCCAATTTTTAGACTTGTGGGGGTCTCCAGGAAAAGTAGCTCATGGTTGTATAACAAATGATGATGATTCTGGAAATGTGTTCCCTTTTTCTGACATAGAATGGGAAGGACTGGGCATAAGACCAGAGAAGGCTGAAGCCTCAAGTCACAGGCCAGCTTTAGTAGGAGATGACCAGGGCCACGATAGTCAGGAGTCTGATAACGATCAGGATCAAGGCATTAACTTCCCTGAATTAGAAGTCAGTCCTGTTAACTTCAGGAAAGCGCAATGGGAAGACCCCACTCTTGCAGAGGCCCGTAAAAATATCCAGGTTTCAACTGATGATCCAGTACAACTAGATAGAGCCCCTTCTTTTCCTTACTTTGAGGTACAGAATGATCTGATATATAGAGTAGAGAAAAAGGGGGTGGATGTTGTAAAACAACTACTTGTTCCTAAGCCTTTCAGACATACAGTCCTAAATCTTGCACACAGCCATATACTGGGGGGACATTTAGGCATAGAAAAGACAAAAGAAAGAGTCTTACAGAGGTTTTATTGGCCTGGGGTATTTGCTTCAGTTGCGAATTATTGTTCTTCTTGTCCTGAATGCCAACACACCGCCCCTTTTAAGGCATACCGCAGTCCTCTGGTACCATTGCCTATAATAGAAATACCTTTTGAAAGGATTGCAATGGACTTGGTAGGTCCTCTGGTAAAGTCTGCAAGGGGGCATCAGTATATATTGGTGATCCTGGACTATGCTACCAAGTACCCGGAAGCAGTACCCCTACGTAACACGTCTGCAAAGACAATAGCGAGAGAACTCATGCTCCTGTTTAGCCGGGTGGGCATACCAAAAGAAATTTTGACAGATCAGGGTACACCATTTATGTCTAAAGTTACAAAGGAGTTATGCAAACTACTTCAAATTAAACATCTTAGGACCTCTGTTTACCATCCCCAGACAGACGGACTGGTAGAACGGTTTAACAAGACCTTAAAAAGTATGTTACGGAAAGTAATTGACAAAGATGGTAAGAATTGGGACTGCTTACTACCCTATCTAATGTTCTCCATAAGGGAGGTGCCACAAGCTTCTACGGGGTTCTCTCCTTTTGAGCTTCTATATGCCCATCATCCCAGAGGTCTGCTAGATATAGCAAAAGAAACCTGGGAACAGGAGTCCAATCCGTACCGTAGTGTAATTGAGCACATAGCTCAAATGCAAGATAGGATGGCGGCTGTCATGCCAATAGTTAAAGAACATATGCAGAAAGCCCAAGAGGCCCAGAAAAACAGTTATAATAAAAATGCCAGACTGAGAGTTTTTCACCCAGGAGACAGGGTGCTTGTTTTGGTCCCTACAGTAGAAAATAAATTTCTAGCATCTTGGCATGGCCCGTATGAGGTTATTGAACAGGTTGGGGAAGTTAATTATAAAGTGAGACAACCCAATAGGAGAAAACCCGAGCAAATATATCATATAAATTTACTAAAACCCTGGAAGGACAGAGAGGTCTTAACTACTTCAATTATCACTAATAAGACTGGTAGTGAACTTGAAGTAAACATACCAGACACCCTGTCCCCACACCAGAAACAGGAAGTAAGGGACTTTATTGGTAGAAACCGGGATGTATTTTCTGTAGTTCCTGGCAGGACTAACGTTATCAAGCATGATATCGTTACAGAACCAGGGGTGAAGATAAGTCTTAAACCGTACAGAATCCCAGAAGCACAGAAAGAGGCGGTAGCTGCAGAAATTAAGAAAATGTTAGCTCTTGATATTATTGAGGAATCACAAAGTGAGTGGAACAGCCCTATAGTACTGGTGCCAAAACCTGATGGTTCATTAAGATTTTGTAATGATTTTCGTAAATTAAATAGTGTGTCAAAGTTTGATGCTTATTCAATGCCTAGGGTTGATGAACTGATAGAGAGACTGGGTAAGGCTCGGTACCTGACTACTTTAGACCTGACGAAGGGTTATTGGCAAGTACCTCTTACAGACAGAGCAAAAGAAAAGACAGCTTTTTCGACATCAGGGGGATTATTCCAATACAAGGTGCTACCATTTGGGTTACATGGGGCCCCTGCCACTTTTCAAAGACTGATTGATAGGATTTTGAAGCCTCACAGCCGTTATGCAGCCGCATACCTAGATGACATAGTCATTCACAGTCCTGACTGGGCTTCACATCTTCCCAAAGTGCAGGCAGTACTGGACTCTATCCGCCTAGCTGGTTTAACTGCTAACCCATCTAAGTGTACTATAGGTTTGGAAGAGGCAAAATATCTGGGTTATTCGATTGGGAGAGGACTAGTTAAGCCCCAAACAGCAAAAGTGGAGGCCATACAAAATTGGCCACGCCCCCTCACTAAAAAGCAAGTTAGGACTTTTTTAGGACTTATTGGGTATTACAGGCGATTTATTCCTAGTTTTGCTACATTAGCAGCTCCTTTAACGGATCTCACAAAAGGTAAAGCCCCACTAGTGGTTAAGTGGTCAGTAGAGGCAGAAAAATCGTTTGTAACTTTGAAAGAGGCTTTGTGCACCCAACCGGTTCTGGTAACCCCGGATTTCACTAAAGAGTTTATTGTCCAAACCGATGCATCAGAGCTTGGGTTAGGGGCAGTTCTGTCTCAGGAAATTCAGGGTGAAGAACACCCAGTGTTTTATTTAAGTAGGAAGCTGACTACCGCTGAGAAAAATTATTCTATAGTGGAAAAGGAATGCCTTGCCATAAAATGGGCCTTAGACTCATTGAAATATTATCTGCTGGGTAGAAAATTTAGGTTGCAATGGACTTGGTAGGTCCTCTGGTAGGTCCCCTTAACCTGGATGAGTCAAAACAAAGATAATAATGCCAGGGTGACAAGGTGGTTCCTCAGTTTACAACCATTTCATTTTACAGTTTAGGCCGGGGTCTAAACATGGAAATGCTGACAGTTTGTCGCGTGAAAATTTGTTTTCTGTGGTCGCTCACCCCACTAGGTCTGAGCTGGGGGGGAGGATATGTAACAGAGTGTTGGGGATGGTGGTCAGGGGTGTATATCTGGCACCCAGACTTTTGCACAGCCACTATCCTGACATGTGGGTAAGCACATGCAGCCCCAGGGAAAGTTAAGTTTAAATTTAGTTTTTTTTCCTCTTGTTATTTGGGTCCCTGGGGTGGAGTATTCGGAAGAGCAGGGTGGGCCGATTCTCCACCCACTGTCAGAGTGGTTGTGCATGAGTCCAGCCCAGGTTTCCCATAGAGTTCTGGCTCACTGCCTAACGAGGTCATTAGCCTCACCTGTAGGGGCTGTGAGCAGCTATATAACTGCAGTTAAAGCAGGGTGAAGTGAGGGAAGTGTTTTGGAGGAGAAAGAAGGTGTTTTTGTGGAGAAAGAAGATTTGCTGTACATTGTATCCTGTTACTTCACAACAACAGAAAATAAACAGGCCAGAGGCCTTTTTGAAACTGGACTTTGTCTTGACCTGGTTTTCTTACCCTAGAGGGCTGTGCGGTTGCCAAAAGATCCTGGACAAACACACACAGGAAAGTAAGTTTGTCACACTATGAATGTGTGTGTTTGTGTGTCTGTCAGTGAGTGTATGTCTTTCAGTGAGTGTGTGTGTTTCAGTAAAAGTGTGTGTTGCTTAAACAGTGTTTGCGCCAATGACTGTGTATCTGTCAGTGAGGGTATGCATACACTGAGGGTGTGTGTCTGTCAGGAAACAAGCGTGTTGGTTTTAAAAAGGAAGATACATTTAGATAGGAGGGGTAGGGATACGAGGTGCCTGAGTTTTGTCATGCCTAGGGCAGCACAAAACCAAGATACACCACTGCTCATACCAGATTTTATCTATATGATATGGAAAAGATCAAGCATTTGCTATATTTATTGAATTTTTCAAGCTAAGAATATGCTAACATTTCCCTTGTTGTAAGAAATGTATAATCAACCTTTATTTGCAATATACTCATATTTACACAAAAAAATTGGTTTACTAAATACTTTGCATCCCCCCCCCCAAAAAAAGGATGTAACTCTACAACTCCACTCTCTCCTCTCAACTTGCGCTGAGCAACATTACCGTCCTGACAGGAAAAGTTGTGCCGAGCAGCAATCATGCACATGAAAACCTGTTAATTGCTTTTGGGGTCAAAGGCTGGTTACGGCCAATCAGATCCACAGGAGGGTTTGTGCTGAGCAGCAATCATGCACATGGAAACCTGGTAAAACACCAAGCTGATCCAATATCTTGGGTGATAAAATACATCACCCAACTCCCCTCACTCCACTGTTCTATGTTAATTCACACCTACTACAACAAAAGAGGTTTCCGCTCTGCTCCGGTCCTCCCACCCTATCCTCGATCCTATTCCCTCACATCTCATCCGCACCCTGCCTCCCTCTCTTGCTCTTCCTCTCACTAAAGTTTTCAATCTCTCCCTTTCCTCCGGCACATTTCCTTCACCCTTCAAGCATGCAACCATAACGGCATTTCTGAAAAAGCCCATCCTCGACCCTAACTCCTGATCCAACTACCGCCCTATATCGCTATTGTGGTTTGCCTCCAAGATCCTTGAGAGAGTAGTGTATGCTAGATTGACAGACTTCCTCAAATCAAACTCTCTGCTTGACCTGCTTCAGTCTGGATTTCACGCTCGTCACTCTGTTGAAACTGCTGTGACCAAAGTGTCCAACAATTTATTCGCTGCTAAATCTCGTGGACATTACTCTATCCTAATTCTCCTTGATCTTTCTGCCGCCTTTGACACTGTTGATCATTAACAGCTTCTTCTCATGCTCCATAATCTTGATCTACAAGATACTGCTCTCTCCTGGTGCTCCTCCTACCTCTCCCAGCGCTTTTTCAGTGTTTCTTTCTTTGGCTCTGCCTCTTCTCCCTAACCCCTCTCTGTTGGTGTCACCCAAGGTTCAGTCCTTGGTCCCCTACTGATTTCCATCTATACTGCCTCCTTTGTAAACTCATCAGCTCCTTTGGCTTCCATTATCATTTATTTACAGATGACATGCAAATCTACCTGTCCTCTTCTAATTTCTCTACGCCCATCTGGACTTGTGTCTCTGATTGCCTCTCTGTGATTTCCAATTGGATGGCTTCTCACTTCCTTAAACGCAATCTGTCCAAAACAGAACTTCTGGTCTTTCCTCCCTCAAGAGTTGCTCTCCCTCTAAGTCAACGGCGCCACCATCACCTCTACCTCGCAGGCTTACTGCCTAGGTGTTCTCTTTGACTCCGACCTCTCCTTCACCCCTCATGTCCAGTGGATCACCAAATCCTGCAGCTTCTATCTCAAAAATATAGCTCACATCTGCCCCTATTTAACATCAGATATCATTATTCTCTCATCTTGACTACTGCAATCCCCTTCTCAGTGGTCTTACGTGTTCTCAGATTGCACCGCTGCATTATAAACATGGTGGCAAGGCTCATTTTTCTGCACCTCCCACGCCTCCCCCCTCTGTCAGTCCCTACATTGGCTTCCAATTTAAGATTATGGTGCTTGCTTACAAGTCCCTTCATAATGCTGCTCCAACCTACCTATCCTCCCTAATACACAAGTATGTCCCGTCGAGGTCCCTGCACTCTGCCAAAGACCTATGTCTATCCTGTGTCCGTACTCCCACATCTGATGCTCGCCTCCAAGACTTCTCCAGGGCTGCACCTCATCTGTGGAACACCCTTCCCTTCTAAGTTCCCAATGAATACTTTTCTAGCAACCTTTTTTATTACCCCTACTTATACCCTTTATGTCACTATACAGCTCTCCCTCTAGCATGTAAGCTTATTGAGCGGGGCCCTCAACCCCTCTGTTCCTATGCATCCATTTGTCTGGATACAGTTACGTGTCGGTTAGTCCACCCATTGTTACATAGTTACATAGTAACATAGCTGTAAAGAGACTTGCATCCATCAAGTTCAGCCTTCCTTACAAATGTTGTTGCTGTTGATCCAAAAAAAGGCAAAAAAACTGGTCTGAAGCACTTCCAATTTTGCCACAAACTAGGAAACAATTCCTTCTTGACCCCAAAATAGCAGTCAGATGTCTCCTTGGATCAAGCAACTATTAATTAGAAATTATATCCCTGTATGTTATGTTTTTGTAAGTATTTATCCAATTTCAGTTTAAACATCTGTATGGACTCTGACAAAACCACCTCTTCAGGCAGAGAATTCCATATCCTTATTGTTCTTACTGTAAAAAAACCTTTTCTTTGCCTTAGATGAAATCTCCTTTCTTCCAGCCTAAATGTGTGGCCTCGTGTCCTATGTTTAGCCCTGTTTATGAATAGATTTCCAGATAAAGGTTTGTACTGGCCCCGAATATATTTGTATAAAGTTATCATATCCCCTCTCATTTAATTTTTTTAACCTTTCTTCATAACTTAAAGGCTCCATTCCTTTTATCAATTTTGTAGCTCGTCTCTGGACCCTCTCCAGTGCCATGATATCCTTCTTTAGAACAGGCGCCCCAAATTGCACAGCATATTCAAGGTGTGGTCTTACCAGCGATTTATAAAGAGGCAAAATTATATTTTCATCCCAAGAATTTATGCCCCCTATTTATACATGACAAAATCTTACTGGCCTTAGCAACTGCAGATTGACATTGCATATTGCTGCCTAATTTGTTGTCTATAACAATTCCCAAATCCTTGTACAGACCTACGGAATTTTTCTGGCGCTATATAAATAGTAAAATAATAATCATAACTTTTCATATTTAAGTGACAGTTCTTACATTGTAACGTGTAACTGGGATTCGATTAATATACCTAAAGCTCGGATGCTTACTCCTAAGTCTGGAGCAAACCTGCAAATATAAAAGCGTTATTTAAATCATAAAATAGCACTAGAAAGTACTATGGAGAGGCATGGTACTTGTTGACAATTGTAAAACAGAAATGATAATTTGCAGAGCCTTCAGAGCTGGAAAAGAGAAGTTTAGTCAGCTATGCTCATTGAACAACCTACAATGCAACTCATGGCTTACTTGACTATATACACTCTAATTATACAAAGATATTGAGTTACAAATTGTGCATCAGTAGATTTCATTAACAGTTGACATCTAAGTATGTTCATGATTGAGTTCTCCTTCCTCCCACCTCTCTCTCGTTACCATCCTCCATAGTTTTTTTTTTACTGATCTGTTCATATAAGTGTTCATTTAATAGTAAGTGTTATCTACCTGATTGCATCTTAGGATGATTTGTGTTCAGACATTGACAGCTCTTTATTATAATAATGTAACAATATCCATCTGTATTGGTGTACTTTGTAGTCAAAGAGAACATTTTCTGTATAACAATTATGAAACTTAATAACCTGTGGTCATGGATGGGGGCACTAGTTTCCATGGTGGTCCAGTGGAACATATTGCTGTGTCCTGTGGAGAGGGGGGCCATAAGTCAGATCTTCCCCTCCTGCTGCTTTGTGTCTCCTGCTCTTGTGAGCTGTGCGGCATGTAATTCATGCCGGAGGGTTGTCATGGTAACCCATGACAGCGCTCTCGCGGTATGCGAGAGGAGCAGTTATGAAGCTGCCGGAGGGGAACATCAGACTTCTGGGCTCTACCTCTCCACCGGACAAGGTAGCGGGCCCAGAACTGCGTATGCTTATAGTGCTAATCGCTACTTTACAGTGTACAGGGGCGGCAAAATGACGCCCCTGTAAAAGTGCCACATGGAGATGTGGCCCAATAGATGGGCCAGCGCTGAGTGTTTGTATCTGTGTGTGTGTATATCTGCATGTGTATCAGTGTGTCTGTGCATCTGCATGTGTGTCAGTATATGTATCATACACTGATATGCCTGCAGATACACAGACACACTACACACATACAGATACACACACACAGACAGATACACACATAACACATACGCATACACACAGCGATACACATATTACACATACATACACTACACACATACACGAACACCAACTACACACATAACACACATACACGAACACCAACTACACACATAACACACATGCAAACACACAGATACACAAAGATACACACATTAAAAAATTAAGCCACCCAACAGTTTCCTTCTGCTGGCTGTGGCTAGTGGGAGATGGGGGTCTGCTCTCCTAGCCTGGCCCCATCCACTGTGTTTCCTCCTTCTGTGCAGCTCTTTCTCAGTGTGTTTGAGCTGGGAGGAAGTGAGATGCTATCACTTCCTCCCAGCTCTCCATGTGGATAGATGGGGCCTGGTCGTGCTGTTAAAGCACCGCTCCGCACGACTGGGCCCGTCATTGCATATGTCCATCAGGTGGCCGTAAGGGCATGGACATTCACACAGGTTCCAACCCATGCGGTGCCTCTGTCAGAGTGCCACCTGGAGCCGTGGCTCCACAGTGGTCTATGGACAGGCCAGCTCTGGTGTCAGGTTATACATTCAGTGTTACAGGGTATGTGTGCAGGGATATATACTAAATTCAAACTTTACTTTGCACTTCTTATTTTTAGTGTACCATGATTCAATTTAGGATAACAAAAACATTTAACCAATATTAAAACTAGAAAACCCAAGTGGAGCTTAGTTTCAGTGGTTGAGTTCCTCTTTGTGGTAGCTGATTTGTATACTTTTATGGTTTATTTATATATTTATTTTTAACTGTATGCAAAGTAAACATGTTCAGTATGAGTCACTTGCAATTGGGAAATTACATGATTGTGTTGATTTGAAATGATTCTCAAAAACTGATATATTATCTAATATGAATTGCTATTCAGTTGGTCCCACATTAGACCTTTGTAGATGGTTACCATTGTTTCCCTGTGAAAATACAATTGCTACTTTTATATTTATAAAATATTCTACAACACTTATTTTTTATAATAAATTGCTATTTCTAGGGAAGAAGAATGTAATGCTAGCTTGTAGGGTATAATAATGACTGGTGACAAAGTAACTTTCGTGACCTAATAGTTTAATGCTACTATTTTATTCAATACATTACAAATTCACTTAATTAAGTGAATTTGTAATGTATTGAATAAAACAGTAGCATTAAACTATTAGTCATAACCAATAAAAACTAAAAGAGCAGTTTAATAATTAAAATTTGTCTAAAAAGTGTCCAGCATGTAAATGTATAATTTTAAAGCTAAACAGGAGCTAAACATGAGCCAAGAGCAAAATGTTTGTTAAAGAGTGCATTTAGGAAACAAGTGTGGGGTGGTGCCTTCTGGTTAAGAAGAACAGAAAACATAGGTGCTTATGAACCATTGATATCTACTGGAAAATTCAAGTGTAAGTAAGAAAGTCATGTTAAATAAGCTTGTGCTGGAGAGGCTACTGCTTGTTAGGAATGGTTATCTGATGGGGTAAATTTTTCATAGACAGTTCAAGGGAGGGTAAAAAAGGAGGGAGTAGAGGAATGTACTGCAACGGGATAGAACTATGTACAAACTAAAATAAGAAAAAGAAAGAACAGAGGTGAAGGGAAGGGGAGAGGAAAAGTGAGGGGAGAAGAAGGTATGCCCAGGGTCTCCCAAAATAAAGGGGTGGTAATAAAAGGAAGGATGTAGTTAGAGGTGAGTGCTTGCCGTCACAGTGCTAAGTTCTGAAATTTTATTCATCAAACTGATTTGATATACAAATTGGACTCTTAATAAATGTTTCTAATGAACCAGGGGTCTGGGGTTTATGGAACAATACTGGTGTTTTCTTGTAATTGAGATGTGAGTCTATCCATATCCATAAACTCCTTGCTCTTCCAGATGGCAATGGCCACGAAAGGGACATTGGCTGAAGACCATAGTTCTCCAATCACTCTGTGAGTTGACAATGCAACTCTAGCTGCAACTGCATCCATACAAGTCAGAAAGGAGTCAAGTACCAGTAGAAGAACATCTTATATGTTTGTTCGTTGTGTTTAATGAAATTCGTAAGAGAAGAACAATTCTGATTATCTCAAAAAAGGAGGCGAGCTGGTGGTGGAGACAAACACCACACTGGCCAATCAGCATCTCCTTATAGAGAGACATTGAATGAATGCATCTCATTGGGGAGACACTGAACGTCAGTGCAGCACAGTGTGCAGCACTGACTCAGGAAGCACCTCTAGTGGCCATCTGACAAGACAGTGTTTACATGAAAAAGCCTGCAGAAACGGGCTATATACACCAGAACTACAGTGTCCCTGTAAGGTCAAAGTAGCCGAGCCGTAAAAGTCGTCTATACTTTCAGTTCAACTACTCTGGCCTTAAATTTGTAATTCACTTTGAATTCTCACTTTAGCAAATAGCCCTGTATGTTGTTTAGAATGGGCTATTTGATTGTCTTATTAACTATTAACTGAACAAGATCCTCTTCCTTAAAACTATGTAAGTGGCATTTTCTTTATTTTTCCTCCACATTTATTGGAATCTGAACACAAATCAAGTCACAGTAATGTCACAGCACATGTTTCAATTTACATCTCACCAAGAGATAATAGTAGAATTAGAACAAGTATAGCATAACATAACTACATTTCTCCCATATATTGACTTCTCAGAACTGACACAATCCTTTTAAAATCTTCTGAAAAGGATTCACTCTTAAATGTTTTGATGTCAACTTTGCAGATAACTCATTGGACAAGTATACATCTTACATCCATCCAACAAAGAATGACCACTAATTTTAAATTATTCCAGAAAATACCAAAGCTCAAAAGTTCAAGTACTTAGCTACTAAAAAGGCCTAAAATGCATGTGAACAGCATTTTGGTTTTTATTGTGTTCATTGCATGAAAAATAAGCATGTCTGTGAATACTGGTTTGTGTGTGTTTATATATTTAGGAGTCAATGGAGTCATTTTTGTTTTTTGTGCATACACCCACTGTGTGAGTGTGAAAGGGGAAGGCCAGTGATGTGATTGCATTACTAACTTTGCCCAAACAGGGCAGAACCATCTGGAAAGGGTGCCTGTCTGACCAAATTACTGGCAAGTCAGCTTGGCTGCCTGCCAATCAAGAAGGTCATCCTACTGAGGACAGGACTTGCAGAGAGCACTGTTTCAGTACTCTCTGCAGGGTCCTAGTAACCTGAATGCAGCATGAGCACATTTAATGATGTGCCTCGTACTATAAGCTGGACACCAAGGAACAAAGTCAGGACACTGGGTCAGAACTTGAAAGTATGGACTAACCAGCTGGGATTGGGATAGTTGGGAGGCACATGAATGTAATGGTGTGGAGTAACTGTGTCTGAATACAGGTGTGTATGTATAATTTATATATATATATACAAACCATACTTGTTCAGTCTTTTTCTAGTTGTACTGTCATGAATTTTAACATTTTAGCATATACATACAGTAATGGGGAAAAGCAAGTACACCTTCTTTGAATTCTATGGTCTTTGAATTCAAATAACAATCATCTGTTTCTTAGCAGGTCTTAAAATTAGGTAAATACAACTGCAGATGAAGAGCAACACATGACAAATTGCAATGTTTCATGATTTATTTATTAAAAATAAAGTGAAAATGGAGGAGCCATGTGTGAACTAAATTCAACATTGCTGCTTCCACAGGAAATAAGAGGCTAGGTAGCAGACAGATGCTGCTAATCAAATGCTCTTGGTTATTAGATCTTCAGCAAGTGTGGCCACCTCTATAAAAGTTTTAACAGTTTGCTGGTCTGTGGCATACAGATGTGTGTTAACACAATGCAAATGAGGAAATAAATCTGCAATGATCTTAAAGAAGCAATTATTGTTGCCCATCACATTGGGAAGGGTTATTCAGCCATTTCCAAACATTTCAAGTCAATTATTCTTCATTGAGAAAGGTTATTCAAAAGTCAAAAACATTCAAGACAATTGCCAATCTTCCCAGTAAATTTGCCCCAAGGTCAGACCATGCAATGCTCAGGGAATTTGCAATAAAAAAAACCCAAAAGAAACAAAAGTTATATCTCAGATGTTACAGGCCTCCGTTAGCATGTTAAATGTTAAAATTCATGACAGTACAATTAGAAAAAGACTGAACGAGTACTCTTTGTTTCGAAGAGATGCCAAGAAAAAGCCTCTTCTCTCTAAAAATAACATGACAGCATGGCTTTGGTTTGCAAAGTTGCATTTGAACAAACCACAATACTTCTGGAACAATGTCCTTTGGACAGACAAGACCAAAGTGGAGATGTTTGGCTATAATGCAAAGCGACACTTTTGGCAAAATCCAAACACTGCATATCCGCAAAAACACTTCATACTAACTGTCAAACACAGTGGTGGAGAGGTGATGACTTGGGCTTATTTTGCAGCCACTGGACCTGGGAACATTAAAGTCATTGAGTCGACCATGAACTCCTCTGTATACCATATATCATAGAGTCAAATGTGAGGTCATCTGTCTAACAGCTAATGCTTGGCCAAGATTGGGTCATGAACAGAACAATGATCCCCAGCACAGCAGCACATCTACAATAGAATGGTTGAACAAGAAAATAATCAAGGTGTTTTAATGGCCCAGTTAAAGTCCAGAACGCAACACAACTGAAATGCTGTGGAGGGACCTTAAGAGAACTGTGCGTAAACAAATGCCAGCAGATCTCAAATGACCTGAAGCAATGTTGTAAAGAAGAGTGGGCCAAATTTCCTCCACAACAAGAGATTGAAAAAGTCACACAGAAAACAATTACTTTGACTTATTACAAGCTATTAAAGCATAGGTATACTTAGTTTTTCACACATAGCTTCTCCATTTTGGCTTTATTTTTGTTAAATAAATCATGACACGGTAAAATAAGTTATGTGGTTTTGTTTGTCTGAGGTTGCATTTACCTATGTTTAAGACCTACTAAGGAACAGATGATTGTTATTTGTCCTGATATGTAAAACCACAGAAGAGGGTTTATTTTCTTTATATATATATATATATATATTAGAACGTGTGTGAATCCAAGGGTACATAAATATGTGGGGTCTGTGTGTGTGAATGCAATGGTATAGAATTGTAGATGTCTATATGCAGGGATGTGGAGTGTTTGTTTGTGAATAACTAAATGTGTATATACCTCATTCCACTTCACATGTCACAACTACTGTTCACCTCTTGCTCATCCCTTTTAAATTCCCCTTTCCATATACCATATATCTACCCATCCATGCTACCTTTCTACATGCCCCCTTAATATGCCCATCCATATTACTTTTCTCAACACCTCTCCTCTTCCATGCCTTCTGTTCTTCTATTCCAAATACTGCTACCTTTTCAAGATATCCTATGTGATCCCGTCCTGCTTGCTTACTGAAGCAGAGAATTTACACCCGTAAAATGTAATATGTATTCTGAAATGCAAACTATATGAAATGTTACAAATTGTTTGCATTAAGCCATTGTTGGCAAATATGCTTTTACTCTGATATACATTTCAGGCACATCAAGAAGCACTAGACATCTGGGGGAAAGGAACAACAACAACAACAGTTGACCTTCACTCCTGCTTTATGATCTCTTTAACCTGAAGCATATATTTCTGTTTCTGTTGCAGTAGCTTTAAATAATTGCTTAGCAAAATGTTATTTTTGAGGAGGGAATTGTTCAGTTTTCATGACATGATACCAGAAGATATTGGCGTGTGACAAAAGTCTTTTTGAGGAGCGACTATTATTGTACATTATGAAAATATATGTGGTGTGAGTGACATTGGGCAAGAAGTGTTAACTAATGTTTTGGCACTACTTGACAGCAAATCCTTAGAGAAGATGCATGTTACATTTTGCAGAACATCAATGCCAGCAGCATGTTGGATCAATTGGAAGAAGCAGTAAAAAATAATGATTATTTACTAACCTAGGTTGAAGTTCACTGAGCAGAATTATTTAGCCACCAGCTACAATGTTAGAATGAAAAATGATAGCTAGTAAAGAAACAAATGACTAAATGCAAACTTCCGTGGATAGTATTATTACTTTAGTAAATCATTCAGTTAGTCTTGCAATTCTGAGCAATATCCACTATCTAAAACAATTATAGAAATTTGCATTTAAAATATTATATACAGTGAATGAAATGACACGTAAAGGGTTAATACAATCAAGAATAAGAACAGCACTTAAGTGGTTTTACTTCTTATCTGTGCTCCAGGGTGGGCACTGCACCCTGCCTCAATTACTTCTAACAGTGTGTCAGAAGATCTCTATGCCGAGGTGCATAACATACCTCATTGGGTGAAAGTGATCAGCAAACATTCTCAGCCAATGAGCTACCCCTGCCAAAGCCCAGAACCCTGATAATAAGTCAGGACACTCCTGGAAGCATAAGCACTACAGTGTGCAGTTTAATACACCTTTCATGAGTTCACTCTCCCTTAATACAGGAATAGAAATGTCACTGAGGTAAAGCTGAGGGAGGGCTTAAGGTAGTACAGACGGGGCTATTTTATTCCAATTACCAGCATGCCATGCATGTTGACAAGAATATCTTTAAGCACATTTTTAACATTAACTAGTCTGAAATGCTCACTCCAAGCTGCTGGAGTTGGATTCATACATGCAGCGTTAATTCCTTTATACCACTAACCTACATTTATTTATTAATGTGACCTGACACTTTGCAGCTGGGCATCTATCAATCTAAGGGCAACATCAGGTGATTCCTGTCCCACTCCACCTGAACTTTATGGAGGTCCTTTATAACCTTACAACAACTTGGGTCTCTTGGGCTAAAATGAATTAAGCCTGTAAGGAACTAACCCCTTCTATTTCATTTATATTGACCGAAAGGATTCAAGAAAGAGGATTCATGGGCTCTTAAATTGACTCCTCGGGTAGATAAGGGTGCCAAAGCCCCTAGCACCTCCAAAATGAATCCCTTCATACACTTGCAAACAGATATAGTGATGAGGAACAAAAAAAAGAAAAGCTGAGCACCAAGTGAGATCTGCGCTGGAATTTGATTAA
Organism: Pelobates cultripes; assembly: GCA_933207985.1. Lineage (NCBI taxonomy): Eukaryota > Metazoa > Chordata > Amphibia > Anura > Pelobatidae > Pelobates > Pelobates cultripes. The sequence goes on from OW240912.1 coordinate 291,103,924, forward strand.
TATAGTGAGGGTTTATTTACCCTTACACTGCCGGGGCAGGGGGGCGCGAGAAAGGGGGTGATCAGAGGCAATTTTAGTGATAGGAATACAGATTTTTATTCCTAGCACTATAATATCCCTTTAAATTTTATATTTACTTTGAATTCTCTCTTAGTAATATATCCTATATTTTACTGCCATAAAGTTGCTATTTATTTCTTCACAGCATGTACACAATCTCTTGAAAATCATTTTAGAAATGTACTCTTTGAAAATCATAGCTGGTTGTATTTGGGACAAATTAACAGCCTCCTCATATAAATAACCTCTACAAAGGTAGATATTGTATTAATTAAAAACTCACACTTTATACAGGGAGTAGTTCAGTATTTTACACCTGGCTATCCAGATACATGCTTTTTAAAGGAAAACCATACACAAAAACAACTTATGTGTATTCAATATTTTTTGGCCTCATAATCAGACTGGAATCATCTCCTGTTCAATATTGAGTAGTTTCAAAAAACAAAACAGCGATGTCTATCCTTTAAATCACTTCACTACCAAACAGTTTGAAAAAAATAACCACCTTGGCATTTAGGGTGTCCTGGAAAGTAAAGATTTAAATGTATTCCTATCTCAATAGGCATAGATAGTAGATTATCCATATTGCCCTCACATTGCAGACATCTTGCCTATAAACACACATACACACAGTTATATATATATGTGCATGTATACACTTTATTACAAGCACATATATGCACACACTGATGTATGCACACATACAGACACACTGTTACCTAGAAACACAGAATGACAGACAAATCATTACTTCTGCATGTGTCTGGTATTGTGCATCTTTGTATGTTCCTGAGACTAAGTGTCTGTCAGTATCTGTGTGCGTGTACATCTGTGTGCATGTGTATCTCTAACTATGTCTGTATTTCTATGTCTGGGAGCATGTGTGAGCAAACTGCTTGTTGTGTGTTTTGTTTTCTGGGGAAGGGCTGCTTGTGGTCTTGATGTGTGCAGTGAATGGTGATTGTGCGTGGGAAGGTTGATTGTGAAGTAGGTGAGTGTGACAGGGTGACTGTGTGTGTAAGGATTAGTTTGGGTGGTTACTGCATTTGGAGAAGTGTTTCTCTGTATAGTCTCCCTACACAGTGCCATGCTTTTTTTTTGTGTATCTTGCAATTGCCCAACTCCTGCTCAACTTTGTACAAGGTATATGGCAATTCATCAATTTAATTGAGTGGACTTCTTGGCTATTCGGTGTGCTCTCATTTCAAACTGGCTAATGATGCTGCCGAAGGAGATTTTATTACGCCTTTATGCAAGACGCACAATGACACACACACTCACATTGACCGTTAAAGGCCTTGGTGGTCCAGTGGGCTGTGAAGCACTGTTGGATGCAGATCTCTGTTGGACGTAGATCCCTCTGAATGCTCCCCACTGGTCTCTGGCAGAATTCTGCTGATGCTCCATCCCAGTCAGAGGTGCAGACATTCCTTGAGACCAATGTAAGGCTCTGTAGATCTCTATAATGCTATTATTAAACTGCATATACAGTACATATTCTTGTGTCGGAAAGATCTCCCCTCTATTTCAAATTGCTTTCTTTTAAATGGATGTTCCTGACATTAGGTGGAACATTTGACAGTTACTTGTTAAATGTAAAACACCTATTTGTTTAACCTGAAACCAGACAGTGATTCTGGAAATAACTTTCAATATGTAACGCCTTAAAGATGGAGGCAATTGTCCAAGTTCTGAACCAATACAATACGTGTTATTTGAGGTATATGTGTATTCCGCCATAATCTACCTCTTTCATATTTAGTGTCCCCCTACATATAATACATCTTTTTGTTCAGGAGAAAGTGTCCTTTCATTTCCCATCACATATTTATATATGAAACAGTTTAATATGAATAAAGACATTAAGAAATGTTATTTTCCAATTTTCAAATGGCATTTTAATCATAAATGTTAAAAAAAAATACTGCTAGTTAAAATGCCCATATTTGCATGCTGTGATGTCTCATGCGTACAATGATGTCCCTTATGTACAGATTGTATGATGTTTTAGAAAAATAAAGGGTCAAACATAAGGCTTGCCCATGTCAGTTTTCATACATTGAAATTTGCCAGAATGGTTTGCAGGGACTATTTTGCCTTTAACACTAAATGTCAGCCCAGGAATGAAAATTACCCCCATCATGGCATACAATTTGTAAAAGTAGCCAACCCAGGGTATTAAAAATAGAATATGTCCAGTCTTTTGTAGTAGCCAAAGTTTGTATTCATATTTTTTTTTTCATTTTTCACACAGAAATGGTCTTTTCCCTGATGATATCATCATCATTATACATTGTACTGCTCTAACACATATTTGTGTTCAATGATGTCTTGGGAGTACAACAATACCTCATATGTACAAGTTTCATGGGGCTTTGGAAAGTTATATAATATAAGAGGGCTTGCAAATTACATTCTCCAGACGTTCTGCCTGGGTTGTCAGGCAGGTTGCCTGAATATATAATTAATATTACATAATTATGTAAAAAATTATAAATACTTCTCATAAAATTATATTATATATAATTTCATTCAAAGCCTATTTAAAATGTATATATAACATTTTATTCTAAGTGTATTTCTTTATTAATAACATATACTTATGTGATTTTATTAATTACATGTTGGGGATCTGCTTTGCAACCCAGGCAGCCCCCCTGCAGCTAACCTGACTATCAAGCCAATCCAAGTCACGTTATCACAGTATCATCACGATTGGGTGCAGGGGGACTGTCTCGCTTGTCAGGCAAGTTCTCAGATCACCGGAGGGTACGTATGGGTGGGCCCAATCATTAGGGCGTTAAACCCCTAATGGTGTTAAACTCCTTTTGTAGGATGCTGAAGTATGTCCTAACATTAGGAAAGGGTTAAGATCAAGGTTAAAACAAACAAACGAAAAAAGATCTTTTTTAAAATGATGGTATTGTTATCACCACGTTCTGTGTTTACACTGCTTTCATATCTTATCTAATTGGTTGTTTTTCTCTAAATACTTCCCATGGCAAATATGGAAGAATACCCTAACACATACCCTTCCATGGTTGAACTTGATGGACTTTTGTCTTTTTTTCCACCTAGACAATATAACATTATTCAATATGAAACTAAATAAGCAAAAAATTAATTGGGTATAGAAGAGTTGAGTATAATATATCTGAAGTGACTGGCAGGAGCAAAATAAAAATGACAGCGTCTAAGTTGTTACATTTATTATTTTATCCTAAAGTATTTTTCTGTAAAGAATCTATGGAGATTTTGCTCATTTCCAAACAAGTCTGTGTTGTATGTTAATATTTATATAAACGTCTTAGGAAGGTATTTTACAGCATTTTTTCTTCTCAGAACAAGTGAAGCTATTCTTTCAAAATTTAATCAGAATCCATAATGGCACACTTCTTGGTATTTCACAATACTGGATTGCAGACAGAGAAAAGCAGGCACATCACAGAAGAAAATTGCTTTTGCATTATTCTTTATTACATGGTCTGAAGAAAATTATTGCATAAACAGTACTGATTTAAGGAATAAATGTGATCTTTAAATATGAAACAATGTATTTTTGTTTTAAATATGTTTCACTACATAAAAAAAATACTCCATCTTTAGTTTGGATCAAATCACACATTCTGTTCTAATGTACATACCTCTTTATCCTATGCCATGGACAGAGCCGGCCCCAGACAGTGCTGACTGGGACCAAGAATAAATTGGATTTTTTCCACTTTGTGTTTTGTCTCTTACTTTCCTCTTTATGTGTCTCTTTGTCCCCAGCCCCTTTGTGTGACATTGTCCACTTCCCCATCAGACCGCTGTAGACGACCTTCTGTTTCCTCTACCCAGACTGATAGGAAGCTGTTCCCTGTTCACTTCCTGTCAGACCGGATAGAGGATAAAGATCCTCTACCACGGTGTGGTCCTATTGGCCACGCTACATGAAGTGTCAGGAGATGGAGCACTGCCTAATACAGACACACATACGACACTGCCTAATACACGCACTGTCTCATATAGGCACACTGCCCACATACACAGAGAGGGCCCTTACATTCATAGTTAGGGACCGGAGACACTCAAATTAGTCCATTATAATCAGTACCTTTTCTAGGCGCAGGGCAAGGGGCTGCAGCTCATGAAAGCTGCGCCTTCCTGGTACCCAATTTTTAAGCAGTTGTGCCGGCTGTACACATCGGACGGGCAGTAGATGAGCAGTGTAAAAATGCCTCTTAAACCATCCCCACCAACATGTGTTCACGTGGGCAGGGCCGTCCTAAGGCCTTAATGCGCCCTGTGCAAAAAGTCGCCATAGCGCCCCTCCTCGGTCATACCCCTTCATTCATGTATAGAGTATGTAAAGGGGTGTAGGGTTTATATAGGGGGTTTATTAAATGTGTGTGAGAGGCGTGATGTCTGTGTGATATGTATGCTATGTGCTAGATGTGTGATATTTGCAATGGGTGTATTGACTGTGTGTGATATATGTATGCATATATTTCATTGGCTGTGTGTAAAATTTGTGCTGGGATTATTGGAAGTGTGTGATAGGTATTTAATTCAGTTAAAAAATATGTATGTAGGCCCATGTGTGAATGCAGGTGTGTATTTTTACACATTCACATACACACAGTACAACGGTCAGATGCACACAGTTATACACATATACTGTCAAATACAGCCACAGGAACATAGTCACACACAGTTACAAGTAAATAGTAAAACACACAGTTAAAGGCAGCCACACACAGTGACAGACCTGTTACACACACACAGTTACAGTCTCACACACACAGGTATAAGCAGACCCAGTTCCAGACAGCTACACACACTCAGTTACAGACAGTCTCTCTCTCACACAAGTACTGGCAGACTCTTTCACACACACAGTTACAGACAGGCTCTCTCTTTCTCTCACACAAACACACACACACAGTTACAGACAGCCTCTCTCACTCTCTCACACACAGTTACAGACAGCCTCACACACGCACAGTTACAGATAGCCTCTCACACACGCACAGTTACAGATAGCCTCTCACACACGCATAGTTATAGACAGCCTCTCACACACGCACAGTTACAGACAGCCTCTCACACACGCACAGTTACAGACAGCCTCTCACACATGCACAGTTACAGACAGCCTCTCTCTCTCTCACACACACACGTACCTGTTTACAGGGGCACTGCAGTCCCTGGTGTATAGGTGTTTGGGGAGCAGGGACTCCTACCTGCTTCCCTCACAGTGTCCACAAGTTCCTAGGCAGCGGGTTCAGCTGTGTGTCACTCCCCCTGATATTCGTGTAGCTCCACCCCTGTTGGTGTAGCCCTGCACCATCAGCAAATGTAGCTCCACCTCCTACCTTATCGGCTAGTTTAAGGAATTCTTTGCGCACTTCCTGACACCTCTTACCTAGGGAGTGTGTGGTACCCCTACTGCCCTGGCACCCTGTGCGACCACACAGTTAGCACACCCCTAAGGCCGGCCCTGCATGCAGGGGCACTCCAGACAGCTAGCAAAGCCGCAGAGAGCACCCCCTCAATCTATGGGGCATACTGGGGGGACACACACTGGGAGGAGAGTAATTCATGGGCCACCTGATGCCCTTTAGTGGCCGTGGGGGGAGGAGGGGATGTAGTCTTATAGATAAACAGCATAGAAAGAAGCGGCAAAATGTCGCCCCTGTCAAAGTGCCACCTGGAGCCATGGCCCCACTGGGGCCTATGGATGGGTCAGCCCTGGCCATGGAGCATAAGTGTATTGTTGTAAATTATGCACACAGTTGTAAACAGTCACTACTTCCTCACAAAGTAAAACACTAATTTTCACTGAATACATATGATAATACTTCAATGCAGAGGATTATTACCACAGAGAAACTCTAAAAAGTGACCTCATCCACTTCTCCTGCTTAGCTTGTGGTGTGCACTAATGATGTCCAGACTAATCAGACTAATCAGCTCCGAGGGGGTGGTGAATGCCTATCAAGAAATATTGTTAACAGGATACTGTAAACACCAAAACAACTTTAGGTTAATAAAACAGTTTAGGTTTACAGACCATGCCCCTGCTATCTGACTGCTTAAATAAATGCCCTTTATGAGTTACAGGGTTTCTCCAAGCTTAGAATTTTTTTTTTTTTTTCAAATAAGCATTAATGAATTACTGGAGCTTACTGCCAACTATTTTCTTATAAAAAAAAAACAACCATAAAACACAAAAATAAAGGAAAATGCTCCTGAGGCTTATCCTACCTACATGTGCATCATCACACATCACTCATCAATGTCCAATCAAATGCTGGACCTAGAGCAACTGCCAATCAGATCATTCTAAAAGATAAGCAAATGCTCTCTAATTTCTATTAGAAATAATGAACGCTACACAAAAAAAAAAATCATCATTCATTTATGGAATGTTATTGCTTTGTTGTTATATACAAATCCTCTTTGTGGATGTGGACAGGGTAAGCCTTCTTCAATTATTTATTCATTTTATAATTGTATCAATAGAAAAAAAAAACCAAATAGGATACATATTATTTAATGCAGGTTTTCATAGTTATCTCATAAAGACATATATATATATATATATATGTACATACTTATCTCCTATAACATTAATGCAAGCATTTTGGCATTAATTTGTGTTTAAAAGTACATATCCAAAATAAAACATGAAGACAAAATTTTTTTTGCCAGATATTGTGGGTGGGAGAGAATTGGGCTTATTGCAAGCAGAGGCTGGGTATTATTCTCTTGTTAAGATTTTATTTTTTTCTTTCCCTTTCTTTCCTTCAACTTTTTAGGGAAATCAAAATAGGAAAACAATAAGGAACATTCTCTATGGTTTTTAAAAGTTATTCATCTTTTTGAAACAGAGTATTTTAACATCCATGTGTTTTCTCAGAATTCATCTTTATAGAAGACATTTGACCATGTATTCCAAAAAGTGTATAATCCAGTTTATTTGGCTTGATACTCCTTTTTCCATTTCGCATTGTATAATTATTTGAGATTCGATTTCAGACCAATTTGGCACCCTAGAGGATTTCCAATTTTTTTTTTTATTAGTAATTTTACAGCTGTCAAGATGTGGAAGATAATCTTTTTCCCCCCTGTTTTTTTTTTTATTCAGAAAGTTTAAGTGCTGAAGAGCCCTTTCGGGAGTAAGGTGCCAACTTGGTCCAAATCTTCTAATGAATCTCTCAGAGATATCTACCCACATAGGGTTTAGTATTATACAAGTCCGTATGGTAAATTACATCTCCATGTGTCAAGTTTGGGTAGATCTTGTTGATTATCGATGGAACTCTGTACCAGCGGTTGGTGAGCTTATATTGTATCTTGTTAAGGTTTAAGAAGTGTATTACTTTATTGCATTCAACTAAGGAAGTGTTCCATTGTGTTGGATTAATCTGGATCTGTAGATATTCTTTCCAAGACTAGTCCCTTCTATTAAATTTTGAATTTGCATTATTTATTTTTTTATCCTGGAGATAATATCAAGATTGTGTATTAATCCATTTAATATTCTCATAGGTAAGCATGGGAGGATTTTATATTTTGTAATATTTTTATTTTTCAATTTTAACCAATTTGAAATAATAGGATTAAGAGGTAAATTCCTGGAATTACTAGTAATTTTGTTTGTAATTTACAGTGTTTGAATCTGTGAGTATAGTGAGTATATGCAGCTGTGTAAGTGCAGGGTTAAAGATATGTTAGTAAATCATCCCTTTTACAATCTGTAACATTATTGATCTCTGTATTTATATTATCCAGAGAATAGCCTCTATTTAAAAATTATTTCAATAGATCAGCCTGAAGGTCATATTTTGATATAGCCGAGCAATTCCTTCTTAGTCTCAAGAATTGCCCACTAGGAATATTATCCAACTAAGGATGGAAGTGACAAGCGGCTCTTTTTGGATGAGCTGTTAACATCCACCTTTTTTTTTTTCTTAAGTGCCTTTTTATTTCATTCTCCTTTAAGTATATATTAAGGTCTAAAAAAATTGATGTTGATCTTACTCACTTCATAAGATAATGTAATATTCCAATCGTTTTTATCTAAATAATTTTAAAAAATCTTAAACAGAAGCTTCATTACCACATCAAATAAAAAATATGTCATCTATATATCTCCTGTAGAAGACCGGGTTCCAAAAATAATGGAGACAAAAAGGAATTTGAACATAAATTTTGTAGTAATGGTGCTGTTGCAGTAGCCAAAATTCACTCATAATACAGATTAAGTTACAGCACACATAGAAACATACATTTTTAATCTTATAAGGTTACTTAAAATCACCTTTCCCAGCAAACAAAAATGGGAGTTCAGTTCCACCATATGACCATATTGTGTTAAGCCCACCACTACTTCACTGTACCCCAATATGCCTATATGTTTGCTGAGAAAGGCAATTTTAAGTAGCAATAAGAGTTTTAAAAATGTATTTTTATGTGTGTGCTGTAACTTCATGTGTATGATGCAAAAATAATAGAGGCATGGGCTGAGCACCGGCAATGGGGCAGGCTGCCAAGGTGGAAGGAAGGGAATCTTGGAGGTAGTGAGGAGATATTTTTTTCTTCTTCCATTATTCTCTTACTGCTCCTCCTTCTCATTGCTGGGATAGGTAGGTGGTGGACCAGGGTCAGAAGTAGGGCTTTGACCGTATAGGTTCTATGGACTGTCAATGGTAATTATAACCAAGATACATAGGTATATATTCAGACTGGAATAAGCAGGGCTTACTGGTGAAGTAATTTAATGAGAGTTGACTGAGGTTTGCTAAGCATAGTAAAGCCCAACTATGTACTTCATTGATGCTTTTGAATAACACAGCTGCACTGCAGATTTATTGTGAAAATGAAAATAAAGAGTGCCAAATGTTTTTTTAAATAATATTAGAAGTAATTAGAATAAAGGAGGTTTAACATGAGAGGGATTTATGTCAGAGTTAGATTACATAGGATGTTTATTGCTAAAGGGATGCAGTTGTTCAGGTGTGCATAGTATGTCCCTGCAAACTTTTTAATGTAAGCACTGCCTTTTCAGAGAAAATGCTGAATGCTCCCCATAGAGATGCATTGATTCAATGCAATCTTTGAGAGAAGATGCTGATTGGTGCAGCATGACATGTTGCCAGGCATGCGCAATAGCCTTGGGAAAGCATTGGATTGGCTGAGATTATCAAGATTGATGATCTCAGTCAAGGAAAGGCGTAGCAGAGGTGGAGCTCACTGTGATGAGACTGGCACGACATGGGAAAAAAGGTGAGTAAATCAATGGGGAAAATGGGGTTCTGGAGGCCTAATTATACACCATTTTAAAGTAAGCAGAAGGGGGCTGGCGACAAAAATGGCAATTTTAAAACTTTAGTTTCAGGGAATACATTTTTTGTATTCCTGTAACTATAGTGTTTCTTTAAGAAGATTAACAGCTTGATAGGTGTTCAAATTGTAGCATAAAGGCTGTTTAAGATATATTGGGTTTAGAACTAGAGTTTGGTTAAATTTAGTATTGTGGTACATGGGATGTTTATTTTTTTTATTCTTTATTTTTGTCTTGGCAAATTCAGTCATAATGAAAAAACAATAGAAACACCTGGGTGACGCAGCATGTAGCACCAGTCAGTCAAAAATTGTTTATATTAACTACCTAATTTACAGCAAAATAAAACAACCACCAGGCACTAATAAGTACATATATTTTGTCATGTACAACTTCTCAATGGTTTTAACAAAAGTAAAAGTAGAAAAAAAAATTCAGGTATGGTGCTATGCCACCATTAAATACCGGTTGGCTATGAGTGATTAATCAAGACTGGGTCATATCTAGAGGGGATAAAAGTGAGGTTATTAGGGTATGAGCTCTACCTTTTATTGTGTTTGTATATCATAGGAGGGTTTAGTGGGAGAAAAAGAACAATAACAAGAGGAACTAAAGCAACATGAAAGAGAAAACAAAAAAGAGTTGGTGGGTCTACTTTCAAGAACTGAGTGGAAAAGCATTGCAATATTCAGTGAGTGGAGATGGAATTGATGGGGGGAATATGATGTTTGCAGGGAGGGGTAAGTCCAGAAAACCATTATGTAGTAAGATTGGGTTGGTGGGGGAGCAGTAAGCAGTAACCCCCGCCTCACACCATCATTCAAATCTCTAGTCAGCTAAGGTTCCCAGTTTCTCTCAGGTTTCTGAGAAGTCCCCTGAATTGGTAGTGTCAATTTATCCATAAGGCAGGCATCCTTAATTTTGTATATTACAAAGTTAATGGAAGGGGTTTCCGGTCTCAACCATGTTTGTTCAAGGGCTCGTAGTTTAAATAAAAGTTACTGTTCTTGTGTTGACCAGTCATCCTTTGGCCTAGAGAGTAGGAAGACCCAATGATTAATCTCTAAACTCCACTGGAACACCTGAGCAATTAAATCTCTCACCTCTTCCCAGAAAGCTTCCATCACCAGGCACTTCCAACACATGTGGAGGTATATCCCCTTATACCCACATCTCCACCAGCAAATGCGATCTTGAGTTTTTTGCATGTGGCATAGCTTGTCCATTTGTTGTGTAACATACAGGGAGTGCAGAATTATTAGGCAAGTTGTATTTTTGAGGATTAATTTTATTATTGAACAACAACCATGTTCTCAATGAACCCAAAAAACTCATTAATATCAAAGCTGAATATTTTTGGAAGTAGTTTTTAGTTTGTTTTTAGTTTAGCTATGTTAGGGGGATATCTGTGTGTGCAGGTGACTATTACTGTGCATAATTATTAGGCAACTTAACAAAAAACAAATATATACCCATTTCAATTATTTATTATTACCAGTGAAACCAATATAACATCTCAACATTCACAAATATACATTTCTGACATTCAAAAACAAAACAAAAACAAATCAGTGACCAATATAGCCACCTTTCTTTGCAAGGACACTCAAAAGCCTGCCATCCATGGATTCTGTCAGTGTTTTGATCTGTTCACCATCAACATTGCGTGCAGCAGCAACCACAGCCTCCCAGACACTGTTCAGAGAGGTGTACTGTTTTCCCTCCTTGTAAATCTCACATTTGATGATGGACCACAGGTTCTCAATGGGGTTCAGATCAGGTGAACAAGGAGGCCATGTCATTAGATTTTCTTCTTTTATACCCTTTCTTGCCAGCCACGCTGTGGAGTACTTGGACGCGTGTGATGGAGCATTGTCCTGCATGAAAATCATGTTTTTCTTGAAGGATGCAGACTTCTTCCTGTACCACTGCTTGAAGAAGGTGTCTTCCAGGAACTGGCAGTAGGATTGGGAGTTGAGCTTGACTCCATCCTCAACCCGAAAAGGCCCCACAAGCTCATCTTTGATGATACCAGCCCAAACCAGTACTCCACCTCCACCTTGCTGGCGTCTGAGTCGGACTGGAGCTCTCTGCCCTTTACCAATCCAGCCACGGGCCCATCCATCTGGCCCATCAAGACTCACTCTCATTTCATCAGTCCATAAAACCTTAGAAAAATCAGTCTTGAGATATTTCTTGGCCCAGTCTTGACGTTTCAGCTTGTGTGTCTTGTTCAGTGGTGGTCGTCTTTCAGCCTTTCTTACCTTGGCCATGTCTCTGAGTATTGCACACCTTGTGCTTTTGGGCACTCCAGTGATGTTGCAGCTCTGAAATATGGCCAAACTGGTGGCAAGTGGCATCGTGGCAGCTGCACGCTTGACTTTTCTCAGTTCATGGGCAGTTATTTTGCGCCTTGGTTTTTCCACACGCTTCTTGCGACCCTGTTGACTATTTTGAATGAAACACTTGATTGTTCGATGATCACGCTTCAGAAGCTTTGCAATTTTAAGAGTGCTGCATCCCTCTGCAAGATATCTCACTATTTTTGACTTTTCTGAGCCTGTCAAGTCCTTCTTTTGACCCATTTTGCCAAAGGAAAGGAAGTTGCCTAATAATTATGCACACCTGATATAGGGTGTTGATGTCATTAGACCACACCCCTTCTCATTACAGAGATGCACATCACCTAATATGCTTAATTGGTAGTAGGCTTTCGAGCCTATACAGCTTGGAGTAAGACAACATGCATAAAGAGGATGATGTGGTCAAAATACTCATTTGCCTAATAATTCTGCACTCCCTGTAGGAACATGGTCTATAAGCCTGTTCCTGGATAGTTGTACAAATCAAGGAGGTTTTGTTGGCATCCCATATATCCTGCCAGCTAGCTCTCTCTATAGTCTCCCCTAAGTCCGCCTCCCACTGTTCTGTCTATGTCAATTTGCCCTAACATGTCGTATGTGAGATGTTTGGTTTTTAAGAGGAGTTAAACATAGGATTAAGGTAGAGGGCTTATTTTTAGATTTAGACTTTGCGTGCTGCAGTTTGAAGGGTTTTTTGCAAAGTTTTCTGTAGATCAGACAGATTGATATAAGCGCTGCAGGAGTGGTTATACAATGTGCATCACTATGTGCTTCCCCTGCTCTTTTTGCAAGGCATTTCCTGTGTAATAAGTGGTTGATGAGCAGATGAGAAGTGATACCTTTCTCTTCCTGTCCAGCCTTTCACACACAGACACTGGAGAAGCTGAGACAGCACTGTGTTTTACACACGCTAAAACTGTTCCTGCAGGTATGCTATTGCATAGGGTTACCATATCCACCATGTTTTAAATTACACATTTCATATATACATATTAATGGGCAGCACATGGAGAGGCTTGCTCAGTAGTAGAATGTATATAAGATTAAGTAATTAAGCAATGAAGAATCTTAATCCTACAGAATATGCATTATACATACTGCAGGGCGATCCTTTTTATGCGTTTTCATAAATACAACAAAATTATATGTGTCCCTGAAAACATGGTCAATATGGCAACCCTATTAGAGCTCACTGGGCTACAGAAGACACAGGTCAAGGCTTCTGGGACTTATCTCTCCCCACAAGCCAATTTAAGGTAAAAAAGTCACCTTATAAACACTGAAAACAGGCGACTGTTGTTGGATAGAGGATTCCATATTTTCTGACCCTTTTTTCCACCCAGCGGTATTTTCTCATTTTTGCTTAAAAATTATTGTAGTAAATGCAGTTTAGTTAGAGCTGCTACCGCTCTACAGCAAGAATTGTGCTACAACTTCCAGAAAACCTTGCTATGTCTTTAAAATGCTATTGTTGGAAAAAAACAGCAGTTCTATCAATGGTTAGAATCAGCCACTCCCCGGTTTGTTTGGAATGCTAATTTTGTAGGAACTTTAAAAGTTGTTAAACAAAAAAAAGCATTTTTTTTTATATTATGCTTGAAAAGAATGGGTTGAAGACAACTTAAAATGTTCCTTTAAAACAAGGATACATTTATGGAAACACTTAGGTGACAGTCTGTCTTGCAAATATTTTAACCCTGACCTTGACCTTTGCTTTCTGCTAGGCTTACAATAAGCCTTCAGTATTTTATGCTAACCTTAGCAACCTGGTATTTTTAAAAAAAAAAAATGTTATCCATCACTGTCCTAAGAAGAAATCAGCACTATATCAGTAAAAAATATTCTTTTGTCATGTCCTTTTCTTATACCACAGTAATTTATTTTTAACTATTGGAATAAATACATCTTTTATTTGTATTTATTTTTTATTTTTGCTTGTGTCTCATCTTAAAATATTTACCTTCCCAAAATTTAAATGCAAGCATGTAACATTTTGGGAAAATTAAAATGCCTAGAATTAACTAAAATACAATTGTATAAACTAAAGTTCTAAAACTCAATGCCATCCTCTGTCATCTTTAGATTTTCATATAAAACTGTCAAATTCTGACAGCCTTAAATAAAACATTCTAGGCGCAATAAAATCAAGAAAGCTCTCAGAAGTGTTAAATTGTAACACTTTAACAAGTCATTGTAAATTTATATCCAAATACTATAAAGTGTTTTTTTGTTTTTTTTAAAAACATTTATTATACATACAAAGTGCTAAATGTCTCAGGCTATACATTGTGTAAAATCTAATAATTGTAGTGGTCAGAGGAGTTCTGTTTTAACAATACATGAACTCTAATAAAACAAAATAGAAATGAAAATTTAAAGCGGCACTGTAATGCTAACTTACCTTTTCTCAATCGCTTCCTCTTCTTTTCCTCTCTCAGAATCTGTTTTTGTTTTCATTATTTCTGATCTGGTTTTCTTTAAAACATAATACATAGTAGGGACTACTTTGTCATATATTATTCCTACTCTTGACTTTCTTTGACACAAGAAGGAGCTTAAGTCAGCTGAACTTCCTGTATCAAAGATTATTTTCCCACAATACTCACCCTCCTCCATATTCTCGCATGAACTCCATTCGCAATTCATTAACGTCCTGTGTTGTAGATAAGGCGCCAGCAAAATGATCGAATTTCATTTGAACAGAATGTAAATTATTTGTCCATTCGTGCTCGGACGAATTCAGTATTCAGTAAAATATTTTCAGTTGGGAGGAATAAAATTCTGATCTGGGCCGCAGCAGCATCTTGCAGCCATTTCGTTGATAACCTCCCGTAACCTCACAAGTGTTAGGGAGCTATCTATTAAGAAGCTGAATAACCAAAATTGTTCTTTTAGCCAAACTTTGCTAAGTAAAAATGACTCCCCTCCTGCCCCTACTCGCTATGCTGCGAGTATGGGGCATGTCTACTAAACAGTGATCCAGTAGCTGCTTACTATTGTTAAAAAATACCCCAAATTCAATAAAGTAGTCAGGTCCTTCATGCCCACATAGTGGGGAACCTAACAAAATTAAATTAATGGGGGACACAGTGTCCCCCCTCCAGCCTCCACCTGTGCCCCACGAGTGGGGGCTATTACAGTAACTGGGGGATCTAGTGCCCTCCCCAACCCACACCCATTAGCAGTGGTGCGGGCTTTAAATGCTAATGGGGGTTCTCCCCACAGCCTCCACACATATGGGTCGAGATCCTAAGTGATAAGTGGGCCCTATTGTCTCCCCCTCAGCCCCCACCTTGTAATATGTGAACAAACAGACTAAATTTCAATTTGGTCTTCATTCGTTCTTTGTCATTTCTAATTGTTCAGTCATTTTTCTGATGAATGAACAAATAGCCAGAATTCCCATCCAAATTTCAGACAATAGTGAATGCCCAAATTTGCAATTGGGCATGCACAGGAATTTCACAGTGTGATCTACTGTAGGCAGATCACATGTCTTGCAGGGCTTTCATGTGTTAACACTAAGGTGGTATAGGACATAGATCCGGACAAGAAAGGTAAAAAAAAAGGTGAAATGGGGGACCTAGAGGCATTTAGGTGTGACTAGAGGGAAAACAAAACATAGTGGAGTCAGAAGGGTGTAAAAAAAAAAAAAAAAAACAGATGCGATCAGTTGACCAGATGCTGCTTTAATTTGTTTTTTCATACTGCCATGCTTTTTTTTGTTAATTCTGAAAATGATTACTCTTATAATCCTTGACAATGTAAGCTGAAAGCTGAAGGAAGCAAGGTGAATTGTTAGTGTAGGACCCACTTAAGAAGTTTGCCTTGACATGGCAGGTGGGCTTACATCTAATGGCCATTGGAGATACTAAATAAGCTCCATTTATTTAAATATGCACAGTGATTTGGGCTAATGCGAAGGTAACTTTTTTCTTTGGTTTTAATTCTATGTATTGAGGCTGATGTGTGCTATGGTTATTGCTCCCTCCCAAGAGTAGTGGGAGTTTGAACGCAGGACTTATTTTTGTGTATTTGTACAAACCAAAAAGCAGCCTAATTCATTTGGTCCTCCCAATGATGCTTACTTAGTAGACATTGCCTATCAAATTTCAGCTTACACAGCCTTGTGAAAGGATGATGGCATTATGGCCAAATTAGGGGGTTGGGAGTAATAACGGTCAGCCATCTTGCTGTCAGTCATCTTCCAGCCTAGACGTCTGAATTGCTGGCACTGTTTTTCTCTCTTAACTTAACAAAATTGAATACATTCTGTTACAAATATCCTCCAGTGCTTCTCTTTAGATTTCTAGTAATGCCAATTTATAATCTTGCCTGTTGTTGCCTGAAGCATTCCTGACTAAATCTTCTGCCTAAATCCATGACAGTCTAAGCCTTAAATTTATATTAAGAGCTCCCAACCAAACTTAATTTACCTTGAATGAATAGCACAGTATAACCACAATATTGCCTGAGTTGCCACAGTACGATGTTGTGTACTGGACTACGCTTTTAGTATATAGTAAATTTTTGCTACTCCAGTCACGTACTTGTAGTGTAAGTGTTTTCCCAGTCAATGATTGCTCATGTTCTATTTTGGGTCTATCATATTTAGCCAACGGCAAACTCACAGTCATTACTAAAGGCCTTATCTGCACTTAAAGGTGTATACGGTAAACTAATAGACATCATATGAAGGCAGACTTTTTATATTTTTGTTTATTTCAAGAAAGCTCATAGGCACTACAGCTGCAATATCAAATGAAGCATACTGGAAATTAAACAGTAACTTTACTATATATAGCCCTATGTTCACGGTAATGGGCCTACTCAATAATTTCCAGTTTATAGTAAATTCGATTACACTCTGGGATCTTACTTTATATATTTCTACATTTCAATATATTGGCAATATATATTCCAAAGATAAAAGATATTCCTCAATATTGATTTTTTTGTATATTAAACCCCACTGATCAAGCCATCAAAGCACCATCAATCATAAGTTAATTTGAAACATGTGGGATTAATGTGTTCTTCACATGAAAAAAACGTGAGAGGTTGCAGTCAATTTGGCTGGGTTAAGTGAAAGATCATATCACCCTCTTGTCAGCTTCAATTACTATGTTAAAGATGAAGCCTCACATCACTTATTCTGATCAACCAATCATTTTACAATGCTTTTGGAGCATGTTGCAATGTGTAATTGTATGTATTTGTTCATATTAGACCACTTGACAATATTAATAATGATATTTAAAGATAAATGAAAAAGTCAACAGACAAAATAATAATAATGCATACAAATATTAAGGGGACATAAGAGACCTCACATGTCTTTAGATAAATTAAAGGAACACTATAGTCATCAGAACAACTTGAGCTTAATGAAGCAGGTTTTGTGTATAGATCATGCCTCTGAAGTTTCACTGCTCAATTCTCTGACAATTAAAAGTTAAATCACTCAAGTTTCTGTTTATGCATCCCTAGTCACAGCTACCCTGGCAGTGACTCACATAGTCTGAAGAAATTTTAACTTAAACAGAATTTGAAATACAGGTAATGTAAACATTAGATGGCTTTTTGTAGGAAGTGTTTAGGAAGGCTGTGCAAGTCACATGCTGAGAAGCGTGCCTAGGGCTGCATAAACAATGTTATTTAACTTCTAAATGGCAGAAAATTGAGCAGTGAGACTACAGGGACTTCATTAACCTAAAGTTATTTTGGTAACTATAATGTCCCTTTAACAAATATATAAATACAAGGATTCTGTTACCCTTCTCAATGTTCTTACATTAGTCACTTACTTTATATACATTCTGTTCTGTCTTTCACAATATTTTGCTTAATTTTGTGTTAATTAATGATAGCAATATCATTGGATTCATGCTGATTAACCAATAATGTTTATTTTTGTTCTTATTGTAGACAGTTTTGGGGGGTACTTCAAGGAAACATCAGTCTTGGATAACCATACTATTCAACTGGAATGTAAAGTGATTTACATTATTTATTTTGTATTTTTGTATCATGCATTTTCTGATTCCCTTTTGATCTCTGTCTAAGTGTTCCAATGGCTTTTAAATATAAATATTTTGAATGTTTAATTCTAATTTAGGTAATTATAAGGATTGCATGGTTGTGTCATGTTTTTTCAAGTAATATTTGTGCATGGACTACAATTTTACCTATCCTAATTTCAATCTTTCAATCAATCAGAACTCTTGATTAAATACAGAAAGCTTGAAGTTAAATACATATATCATCTTCAATATTACATGGACACTTCATATAGAATTATAACTTTAATACATTTTATAGGTTAAGGCCTTATTAATGTGCTATATTTTTTGCAAGTTCAAATCTTTGTGAATTTTGCACAAATAAATGAATGTTTTGCAGAATGCTGCACAATAAGCCTGCCTCCTTTACTATGTCCCTTCATGCCAAAAATACTTTCTAATCAAATGTTTGCACACAGTCTCAGCCCCTACAGCACTGATTGAGCTGATTTTAATTAACAACCTGGCTGTAGACAGTCAGAAAAACTATAAACAGGTAGTGATAACCTTAATATATGCCTCCCTGGGTTTCCTCTTCTTACTGTCCTTAACCTTTCCTAATAGAGGTTGATAGTTCAGATCATTCCATACTGTCAGTGACTGAGCTATGTGCATACATTTCATGAAGTTTTTTTTTTTTTGTAATTAAGGAGTCTAGCTAAAGAGGCAGGCTTATGTAAACAGCTATAACAATTGAGCATGTAAAAATTACACCTTACCAATGAGGCCAAAATCTAAAATTCTATTGGTGACCTGAGAGTCCCTTTTATTGCTCTGCCAATAATGACAAGAGATGTCTTGGGAATTCATTAGGGTTTACACATGGAATATTATCTGGATGAATAGAGGGCTAAAACAGGAGTAATTAAACAGACATGATATATTTTCTGTTTTGCACTTCAATCCATCAAGATAGCATTTTTAATAAGATCTTGATAATTGTTTTTAATTAGCTGGCGTGCTAATCTAGATGAGAAGGTTGTAATTAAATATTTGACACAAATGAAAAGTTTACAGTATACATTACAGTTACTGTAACATTATACAATCTATGCATAAACTAGACATTTATTATAAAACATTATAGAAGGTGTTATAGTATATATATATCTAAACTATGTTCATATTAAAAGGATTACTTATTGAAGGAAGACTGTGTATGACATGCTTGTAATGTTTGTAATTGTCAGGAATATATGGGTGTAACGGCACCCCACAATGGGAATCCAACACGCAGAGTGTAATGGTATAGTAACGTATACCGGACCTTAGAATGGCTGGGCTAACGTCACAAAGATAGAGAGTAATCAGAAACAAGCAGAGGTCAGGGATGCCAGAAATCCAAGAAAAATACACAATAATAACGCGCTACTGGGACTATACAGAACCACAACAGGGCAATGAGACATGTCCTGAGCTCCCCTTAGGTACTGAGTTCCTTTAATTTGTAGCCATGCCCCCAAAACATTCAAATTCGAACATTTTGGAAGTCCATGACGTCATTAGAATCATGACGTTGGTGTGCCGTGTCATGTCATAATAAGGGGCAGGGCTACCGCATCTGTCGTGAGAACCGCTAGAAACAAGATGAGAGCTACTGGAAATGTCCCCAATCCTCCGCTGGATGGTGTCAGCAGGTGGCACAACCTGTGCCAACACACAAGGTACCCGGAC
This sequence comes from Pelobates cultripes, assembly GCA_933207985.1. NCBI lineage: Eukaryota > Metazoa > Chordata > Amphibia > Anura > Pelobatidae > Pelobates > Pelobates cultripes. Next base: position 291,123,417 of record OW240912.1, read on the forward strand.
AGTAATATTGAATGAGAACTGCCCCCCCTCCGAGAACTGCCCACCTTGCGGAATGGACCAGGACGGGAAGGAAAACCGGAATGCAAAGAAGGAAGAAGACGGGGAGCATGGATGTCAGAACTGTCAACCCAAGACCTGTCTTCCAGACCGTATCCCTTCCAATCCACAAGATACTGAAGTTTACCCCAAGACATCCAGGAATCAAGAAGAAAATGAATCTCCTATTCTTCCTGCCCCTCAACCTGAACAGAAGAAGGGGGTACAACTGGACTGGTAAATCTATTACAAGTTAAGGGTTTTAGAAAGGACATATGTCGATGCAATAGGCCACAGGGTTGATACATCGGATCCCCTTGTACGGACCAATGAATCTAGGTGCAAACTTCATAGACGGAACTTTTAGATGAATATGTTTCATACTCAGCCAGACCTTATCACCCGGATAAAAGACAGGAGCAGCATGCCATTGCCCATCGGCATGCTTTTTATCAAGATTGGATTTATGAATAAGAAGTTGTTGAACCTGCTCCCAGGTTTTCTTTAGGTTCTCCACGTGTTCATCAACCATCGGCATTCCCTGTGAAGGAAACTTAGATGGAAGAACCACATGATTAAAACCATAATTTAAAAAGAAAGGGCATTAGAAGCCGTGCTGTTAAGTGGAAACTCAGCCCATGGAAGCAAGCCAACCCAATCATCTTGATGAGCAGACACAAAACATCATTAGTATTGTTCAATCTTTTGATCAGTCCTTTCCGCTGCTCAGTTAGAGTGGGGATGATAAGGCGATGAGAAATTGAGTTTAATTCCCATCTGGGAACAAAAGGGTCTCCAGACTCAGGATGCAAATTGAGATCCCCTGTCGGAGATTATCTCCTGGGGTATACCATGCATACCAAACACCTCTTTGCCAAACTCTGGAGAAGAGGGTAATTTGGGCAAATAAATAAAAATGTGGAATTTTGGCAAACCCGTCTACTACAGCCAAGATTACCATTTTTTGGTCAGACATTGGTAAATCTACAATGAAGTCTATAGCTATGCTAACCCATGGTTTGTTGGGTATGTCAAGAGGTTGAAGCAAACCACAAAGGAGAGTATGGGACAGTTTAGTTCTAGCACAGACACAGCATGCTAAAACATAGTCCTTGATATCTTTTTGTAAGGATGGCCACCAAAATTCTTTAGAAATCAGATCATAGGATTTACGTATACCTGGGTGACCCATGATCTTGCTATAATGAAGACAAACTAGTATTTCCTTCTGGTGTTCTGGGGTAACATACAATTTGCCATCAGGGATGTTTCCAGGAGCTAGGTTTTGCTTGGCTATGATGTTAGAAACAAGATGAGATTCTATACTTATTTGAGTATTGGCAATGATACGTTATAGGGGAACAACAGATGATATATTGGTCTTGGGACTGGCAAGAGGTTCGAACTGTCATGATAAAGCATCTGCTTTAGAGTTTTTTGACCCAGGTCGGTCTGTATGTCAGGAAAAGGGACTAATGGGCTTGTCTAGCTGAGAAATGTTTGGATTCTCCGATATAGGAGAGATTCTTATGGTCTGTTAAGATGGTTATCGCATGTATGGTACCTTCTAAGAGGTGATGCCATTCTTTTAAGGCCAACATAATAGTAAGAAGTTCCCTATCCCCTATGTCATATCTTCTTTCTGTGTCAGATATTTTTTTTGGGGGTAGAATCCACAAGGATGAAAGGGTTGATAATGGTCTTTTCACTGTGAGAACACAGCTCCTAAACCAGTCTTAGATGCATCAAACTCTAACAAGAAGGGAAGGTTAGGATCAGGATGGACTAGTATAGGAGCAGATGCAAAAGAGGTTTTTCAAGTTTTAAAAAGCCTTCAAAGCTTCAGGAGACCACTTTTTAGGATTAACCCCTTTCATATTGAGATTCATTATGGGAGCAACAATAGACGAAAACCCTTAATGAACTTCTATAATAGTTCGAGAAGCCAATTAATTTCTGGATAGCTTTAAGTCCATTGGGTAGAGGCTTTTTGACTATGGAATCCAATTTCTTGAGATCCATTGCAAACCTTTTTCCGGATATTATGTAATCCAGAAAACCTATTCGGGACTGGTCAAAAAGGCATTTTTTAGTTTACAATATAAACCATGTTGCAAAAGTCTAGTCAACACCTTCTTAACTTGATTCTGATGTTTTTCCTTATCCTTTGAATATATTATAACGTCATCAAGTCATCAACGTCATCAAGGTATACTATTGCTCCCCTTTTTTTGCTCTCCATAAGTTTAAAGGGTAATCCAGACGTGGACCCCTTGCTCACAGTGCCTAGATAGATACCAGCTATGCCTCACTGATGATGCCTAACAAGGCTGAAACGATCATCTGGGGTTGCTGTGTCTCTTGTGCAGAGGGAACTTGTTGGCATTTTGGATCTGGACTGCCCGTATGGGTGGGACCAATCTGATATGTTTCAGAGATGTTCTCTCTGTAATGGCACAAGATGAGCTAAAACCAGCTTGAGATCTGAGCAGGGACCCACCGAAGGGCAGGCTATTTCAGCTGCGGCATGGTCGCAGTATACTCTTGTGCCTCGTTTTCTGCTCTCCATGAGTTTAAAGGGTAATCCAGATGTGGACCCCTTGCTCACGGTGCCTAGAGATACCAGCTATGCCTCACTGATGATGCCTAACAAGGCTGAAATGGGTGGGACCAATCTGATATGTTTCAGAGATGTTCTCTCTGTAATGGCACAAGATGAGCTAAAACCAGCTTGAGATCTGAGCTGGGATCCACCGAAGGGCAGACTGTTTCAGTGGCTGCCCGTTCTCAGTATACTCTTGCGCCCCATTTTTTGCTCTGTATACTATAACACACTCTTAAAATCTCTCAACACATCATTTATAAGATCTTGGAAGACAGCTGGAGTGTTACATAACCCAAAAGGCATAACAGTGTACTCTTAATGCCCATATCTGGTGTTAAAGGCTGTCTTCCACTCGTCTCCTTTACGAATCCTTACAAGATTATATGCTCCTCTTAAATCTAGCTTGGTAAAGATTCTGGCACCCTTCAAACTGTCAAATAACTATGTTATAAGAGGTATTGAATAAGCATTGCGTACAGTAATCCTATTCAATCCTCTGTAGTCAATGCAAGGCCTGAGATCACCCTCCTTTTTTGACACACAGAAAAACACTGCCCCTGCTGGTGAAGATCTTTTAATACAATTTTTTTCAGGTTTTCCTTAATAATTTCCTCTAACATAGTATTCACTTTAGCAAAAAGAGGATATACAGTGCCTCTAGGAGTCATGGTACCCTGAATTAGTTCAATGGCACAATCATATGACCTATGAGGTATCAACAATTCCGCTTTACCCTTATCAAACACTTCTTTCACCTTCAAATGTTGTTCTGGAACTTCCGTAGACAAAGAAGACATGGTAGGGACATTAATAAGGTGAATAGGCTTTACTTTAGTGATACACCCCTTGAGACAATTGTTGCTCCAAGAAACAATATTGCCACTCTCCCAATCGAAAGAGGGGCTGTGTTTCCTTAACCAAGGGAATCCCAACACTACTGGGAAAGCCGGGGAAATAATTAGTTGGAACATACATATTTCCTTGTGTAACACTCCTACCATCATAAGAACGGATTTGTGTGTAATCACAAGTACGTTAAGTAGTCTACCATCTATGGGAAGGAAGAGAATTCTCAATGGCAAAATTCTGGTCTATGAAGTTCTCTGCGGCGCCAGAATCTATAAAAACCATTGTATTGACCATATTGTTATCCCAGGTTAAGGTGATGTTAACAAGAAGCTTGTGATCTTTAGGTTTCGTTATAGAGGACAAAGAAGAAACACCCAAGACCTGTCCCCCATAAGGACCTTAAGATGTAAGAGTTTTCCGGCCTCTTAGGACAATTTATGTGGAGATGTCCTCTTTGCCCGCCATAAAAACACGTGTATTGTTGTTCAGCCTCACTTAATTTAGTCATTCCCAATTGCATAGGTACAGGTAATACTAGTGCCATGAAGTCAGGGTTGTTATATACAGGAGCCATACGAATAGATGCTCTTCTGGATCTATCTCAGGTGTTTTGCATATATCTCATTCTTTCGTCAATACGTGAAATAAATGCTATTAATTCCTGTAATTCCAGAGAATAATTAAGCTCTCTGGAAGATCTCTAGTAGCTATTTCAACTAAGATAGCATCTTACAGACCATTCAGAAACACATCTACAAAGGATTGATTGTTCCAAGCAACCTCAGATGAGAGAGATCTGAATTCAAGGGCATATTCTACCAAAGTTCTGTGTCCTTGCCTAAGGCGAAGGAGAGACCTAGCCACATTGGCCTACCAGGTGGGTCAAATGTACATATAACCACTTCAATAAAAGCAACATAGTTGTAGACCAGTAGATTGTCGTTTTCCCAGAGGGTATGTCAAAGCTCTTTCCACTAGTAGTGTTATAATGAAATCCATCTTGGCTTTATCCATAGGATAACAACATGGCTGGAGCACAAAGTGGATGCTGATTTGGTTTAAAAAAACCACGGCAAGCCTCTGGTGTCCCTCCATAAAAAAGATGGTTTGACATGAGACGAGGCTCCAACAGTAGCTACCTCAAGCCCTGCAGGCAGAGGAGTAGCTGAAGGAGTACGACCTTCGTCTTGTACAGGGGAAGACTGATTTATCAAAGTCTGTAAAAAGCAAGGGCTATTTGATCCATGTGATGATCCATTTCTTCGAAACTGGTATTGCATGGACCTGCCTGGGTCCTTACACCTGCTGGATCCATATGGCCCTGTTTTAATGTCAGGAATATATGGGGATCCATGCAAAGTGTAATGGAATAGTAACGCATACAGGACCTTAGAATGGTCGGGCTAATGTCACAAAGACAGAAAGTAATCAGAAACAAGCCGTTGTCAGGGATACTAGAAATTAGGAACAACGAGAGTACAAGAGCAGAGTCAAAGGAATACAAAAAGTAGAATAGTCAAATGATGCCAAAAGTCAAATCCAAGAGACATACACAATAATAATGCACGATTGGGACTATACAAAACCACAACAGGGCAATGAGACATGTCTTGAGCTCCCATTAAGTACTGAGTTACTTTAAGTTGTAGCCATGCCTCCAAAATAGTCGAATTTCGAGGTTTTAGTGCCATGTTGCTGGCGCGCATGTGCTGCATCATAAAAAGTGGCAGGGCTATCGCGGCCGGCGCAAGAAACGATAGAAACAAGAGGAGAGCTACTGGGAATGTCCCTAATCCCCTGCTGGATGGTGTCAGCAGGTGGCACAGAATGTGCCAACACACAAGGTACCCTGACAGTAATATTGAATGAACACTGTAGCATTAGGAATACATACCCAAATTCCTAACACTACAGCCATTTTGCCCATTTTTAATTAGGTCCCCCAAACTGTTGAAAAGAAAAAATGAAATAAATTAAATATAAACTAATAACTCACCATTTCTTCAGCGCCGAATCTCCCTTAGAGCTGCCGTAGCCTCCTCCTCAGGCTATGTCATGTGCTAATCCAATGCTCAACGTTGCTTGTGTGGTACTCGCTGTGATGCATCTACAATTCCTCCACAGAGAATCATTGTACTCAATGATTCTCTAAGGTGACCGTGACTGCACTGATCTTGCACCTGTGCTCATGCATGTGTGACCTCATGGTATGTTAAAGGATCACTATAGGGTCAGGAACACAAACATGTTTTCCTGACCCTAAAGTGTTAAAACCCCCATCTAGCTCCCCTGGGCCCCTCATGCCTCCATAAATATAGCAAAATCTTACTGTATTCAAGCCTGAAGCTGTAGATCTGCATGCTGTTCATCAGAAGTGGTGGCCTGATCCAATCATAATGCTTCCCTATAGGATTGGGTGAGACTGACAAGGAGGCAGATCGGGGCAGAGCCAGCATGATTCAAACACAACCCTAGCTAATCAGCATCTCCTCATAGAGATGAATTGAATCAATAAATCTCTATGAGAAAAGTTCATTGTCTGCATACAGAGGGAGGAGATACTGAATGTTTGGATGCATTTTAGGCAGCCATGACCCAGGAAGGATCTCTAACAGCCATCTGAGGAATGGCCAGTGAAGGTATCACTAGGCTGTAATGTAAACACTGCATTTTCTCTGAAAATACAGTGTTTACAGCAAAAGGCCTGAAGGTAATGATTCTACTCACCAGAACAAATTCAATAAGCTGTAGTTGTTCTGGTGACTATAGTGTCCCTTTAAGGTATGAGAGTCAGAAAGTTAGATTCCAAGCCTTCTAATAGTTTAATATTGGGTTTTGAGGGGTAAGGCAAGGGTGGCCAGCACTGATGGCACTATAACAACTTTAATAAGATGAAGTTGTTAAAGTACCTTCAGTGTCCCTTCAAAGCACTTTAACCCCTTAAGGACCGAGGACGGTTCAGGACCGTCATCGGCATTTTTGCGTTGCTGACCGATGACGGTCCTGAACCGTCCTAACGGTCAGAGCTACTTACCTGATCGCCGTCGTTCCCCCGGCGGCGATCAGCGTGGCTCCGGTTGTGGGGAGACCGCCTGCAGCCCAGACAGTCTCCCCACACTGATTTAGGACCCCTGTGGCCATGTGATCGCTTAACACAGCGATCACATGGTCACAATAGGTGTCCATAGTGCTGCCTGCAGGGGGACTGTCTGTGCTGACAGGCAGTCTCCCTGCATGTGTAAAATCAAAAAATAAATTAAAGTTAGTGTTAATAAAAAAAATAAAAATAATTATATATGTGTATATATGATATATAGACATATATTATACCTATATAATATATGTCTATATATCATATATATATAATGTCATACTAAGTGTATTTTTATATTAATATGTACTTATATTAATATAAAAATACACTTATAATTAAATTACACACGTATATATATAATATATATAATAACTATATATATTGTATATATATATTATTATAAAATATAAATAATAAGTAATTTAAATTAAATAATTTTTTTTAAATAATAATAAAAAATTAAAAAAAAATTATATAGCTATATGAAATTTTATTCTAACTGTATTTTAAAATTAATATATATATATTTATATCAAAATACACTTAGAATGAATTTGTATATATATCTATGTATATAAAAATAAATAAAAATAATAAGAAATATACATACGTCCATATACAAAATTACATAAATAATTATATAAATATACACGTAGACTTCAAATATATAAATATGCATATATATTTAAATTCTACGTGCGTATTTATGTAATATTTTTACATAATTCAGTAATTTTATTGATTGCAATTTGAGGGACCTGCCTGCCAACCCAGGCCGAAATTCCAGAGAATTTAATTTGCTAGCACTGTATTTTACCCTGTAACGTTCTACGACACCCTAAAACCTGTACATGGGGGGTACTGTTTTACTCGGGAGACTTCGCTGAACACAAATATTAGTGATTCAAAACAGTAAAACATATCACAGCGATGATATTGTCAGTGAAAGTTACTTTTTTTGCATACAAACAGCACTTTTACTGATGATATAATTGTTGTGATACATTTTCCAGTTTTTAAACACTAATATTTGTGTTCAGCGATGTCTCCTGAGTAAAACAGTACCCCCCATGTACAGGTTTTATAGCATTTTTGAAAGTTACAAGGTCAAATATATGGGTCAAATATTTTACATTGAAAATGGCCAGGTTGGTTACGTTGCCTTTGAGAGCGTATGGTAGCCCAGGAATGAGAATTACCCCCATGATGGCATACCATTTGCAAAAGAAGACAACCCAAGGTATTGCAAATGGGGTATGTCCAGTCTTTTTTAGTAACCACTTGGTCACAAACACTGGCCAAAATTAGCGTTCAATTTAGTTTTTTTACTTTTTTCACACACAAACAAATATGAATGCTTACTTTGGCCAGTGTTTTCGACTAAGTGGCTACTAAAAAAGACTGGACATACCCCATATTGAATACCCTGGGTTGTCTACTTTAAAAAAAATATGTACATGTGGGGTGTTATTCAGAGATTTATGACAAATAATAGTGTTACAATGTCACTATTGATAAATTTTAAAAATGTATGTTTTGAAACCGCAATATCCTACTTGTACCTATAGCCCTATAACATGCAAAAAAAAGCAAAAAAGCACGTAAACACTAGGTATTTTTAAACTCAGGACAAAATTTGGAATCTATTTAGCAGTTTTTTTCATTCGCTTTTGTAGATGAGTAAAAGATTTTTCAAGTAAAAGTCAAAAAACATGTATTTTTTTCAATTTTTCATCAGATTTTTGTATTTTTTAAAATTAAAATACATGAGATTATATAAATAATGGTATGTAAAGAAAGCCCCTTTTGTCCTGAAAAAAACAATATATAATTTGTATGGGAACAGTAAATGAGAAAGCGGAAAATTACAGCCAAACACAAACACCACAAAAGTGTAAAAATATGCCTGGTCGCAAATGTACAACATCGCAAAAACAGTCCAGTCCTTAAGGGGTTAAAATAAATTATATTCAGGCTAAATATATAATTTGTTTTCCAACATACAAATGACAATCAGCTTTATAAATCTGAAAACACGTCTAACAGAGAGCATTTTCTCAAAAAAATGCAGCTCATAAATGCAGACACTGTTGAGATTTGTGCAATTAATAGTAATTTAATTTAAAAGAAGAGTACAAAAGGTGAATTCCTTCCATATAGGTAATTAACTGAGGGTATGAAAGGCTAATTGAGGTCAAAGATACAATTATACACAATTTTAGATGGACAAATGCATTAAGGTTCTATGAACTATTTTTTTAGTGGGAAAAATCATTTAATACTAAGAAGACCTGGAAAATAAAAACATGTGAATATAGTGAGAATAAGGTGTTAAAGTATTACTGTCCCTTTTATACTAATGTGTTAAATGTGGGGATATGTAAACATTAGTTTACAGTTCTCCTTTAAGGGCATAAAAAATAAGGGACCAGGACATACCACTGTATAATATACAAGACAGACAAATGAGATGCTTTGCATCATTAGTCTAGAATGAGATCCAAGACCTGATTCCTGTTTTTGTATTTTACTTATATATTATATTTTACCCACTAAATAGCCCTTAAGGTGCTTATTAATAAGCTGTATACCTTATATTTTCTACACTTAGGAGTCTTGATCAACATAACACTCAAACGTACACTCATACACAAACTCATACACATACTCATATACAAACACACACACACACAAACAAACTCATACACCCACCCACACACACACACACACAATTACAAACACTCATACACATACCCTCATATTCACACACTCTTACAAACACACATACACTCATACACACACTTACACAAGTGATTTTTTTATATCTCAAGACACCCTCCTGTTGTCTTACCTTATGTGCCAGGAGGGTGACTTGGAGTTCTGCTGCTGTGGGAGTGAGGGGTCTGGAGCTCTTCATGCTCCTCTCCTTTCACGCTGCGGCTGCCTCCTCTCCCTCCCGCATTGTCTCCCTGCAGGATGCTGGGAGGAAGTGACAGGCTGTCACTTCCTCCCAGATGGCCGACATAACAGGGGCCCGGTCACAGTCTTAAAGGAGCAGTAATGTTATCCCGGTACTATAGTCATAGCACCTGGGAAATATTCCGCAGCAACTCTGTGTGCACACAGTTTGGGAACCGCTGGTCTAGAGTATAGACACTCCCTCACTTCCTGGTCTGGACATAACTCAATGTCAAAGTTGCAATTCCAAGGATTTTGAAGACTATGCAAGTGCTGTTTTATTACATTATTGTTATTTTTTCTATTTTGTAATTATTTTTTGCACATTTTAATACATAATTCATTACAAAATGCTTGCATGCGCTTTGATACAAAAGAGGACACATTGTTACATTCCTAAGATTAATTTGCATGTTCACCTTCTAAAATCTCTCTAGCATTTAGGCACTATTGCAAATATATGCAATCTACAGACACTATGGGCCTGTAAATCATTTTAAGAACATTTATGGGTCCTTAACTACTGAGGAGAGACTCTATAGATACTACTATAACAGAGAGAGAGAGATATATAAAACTGTACAATCAAATAATCTAAATTAGAGACAAGCCCAGGGCCAGATGGTTTTGCGTTAAAATATTATAAGCAATATGCTTCTATTTAAATTCCACATTTATTGTATTTGTTGAACTCCCGCTTAACATTCTAAATCCCTGAAATGCTTTATGTGTTAAGTATGTCCTCTATTTTTAATTTTTCCATAAAGTGTAGATTTCAATAGAAATTGACACTTTTATAAATGAACCTTATTACATCCCCTGGCTTTCAAGTAGACAACAGATTCTGTTACTTCCTGGTTTGTTTAGCTCAGCTAAATTAAAGAGTCAGGAAAGCGCAAAGAGCACCTGCTTTCAAACATGTCTCATTGAGTATGCATTGCCAGACACTATGCAGTAGCTAACAACAATATTTCCTATGAGAGCCCCTAACTGCTACTTAGCAACTGTTTTCAAAGTGGTTGCCAATCCTGTTGCTCCTCATTACTGGTTGCCGGTAATCCAAAAAACTCAACACTAGCCTTTGACCTGCTGTAAAATGGTTGATGATAACTAAATCCTTATAAATATTATTAAAACAAAAAGTCTTGTTCCAATCTGGTTGCATTGTTTTACTGGCAGCCTGCTACTTGCTTGTCACATAGGGTGAATTATATATGCTCAAGTGTGTTTTTCTATGATTCACCAGCAAGCCACTAATTGGCAATTGGTTGATATCTGTTACGTCAACTGTTATAAGTCATAGACTACAAAAAATTGCAATAAAGTTAGAAGGTGATCATTTGTAGCCGCTTTTCCAGCCTTGTGTTTAAGAGCTTTTCTGGTAAGCTCCCACCCTACCTGAGCAGAATGCTCTCCCCGGCTGCTCCACCTCCTATAACCTCCGTTCCAGTACCAGCACTTTATTTAGTCTACCGCAATACAAAAAGAAAGCGGCCCGATCCTCCTTTTCCTACAGAGCGTCGAAATTATGGAACGACCTCCCGCACACTTTCAAATCTTCCCCAAGTCCTTTAAGAGATCCCTCTCTACATATCTCAAAACAGAATGCACATGTCATGGTTGATTACATATTTCCCACCTGTTCTATGTTAAATTTTGTATATATTGTGTTTTAATATTTTATTTGTATTTTATTGTACTCTGTTGTATCAATGCAATGTTTTGTGGGCCTAGGACATACTTGAAAACAAGAGACATATCAATGTATTTTTCCTGGTAAAATATTTTATAAATAAATAATAGTGACAGATTATGAAAGCAAAACAGTTGACCACAATATAGATACATCTGTTCCCACTTTTTAGTTAGTTGTTTTCTTTTTTATGCTCAGATCCCAGCTCTTAAATGTAGAATTGTCTGTGATGCCGGATTTGCTCCAACTCTAGTCATTTTACCATGCTTATTTTAACTTGTGTTAGATGCATATGAGGTTTGTTTTTTCTTAAACACATCCTGTTCCTTCTACAGGGTTTAACTTCAGTGGTACATTTGCAATTATTCTCTACATAAGCATACTATTGGCTGAAAATAATTGCTGAAGGAATAGGCAATGCATATATAGGAAGGTGGGTTAGCAGAATGCATTAATGGTATTATGCACTGAGCCACAATATAATTATAATTTTATAACATGACAGGAGGCTTCGTATTTGCTTAAGTCTTTCTTTACTTAAGCTTCACAGCAGCACTTTTTTACTTAGTAACAGGGTAACCAATCAGAAAAAGAGATAACAAGGTATAAGAGTCCCTCCCTGTGATGTCACTTCCTCTTTCTTTGCTGCTTCACACCAGTACAGGTCAGAGTGCCACTGCCTCTTACTTTCTGTGGGTTATTTACTCTCCTCTTTATTTTAACTTGTTATTTAATCTTTGTTTTTTCTTAGCTATGTTTCCCATACTTTAGCTATATTCTTATATTCCTATTTCTAAGGTGCTTGTCCCACCTTAGCTATCTTCTAAAGTTTTCTCTCTTAACTTATTACTGCCTAATTTTCTCCCTTTAGTCCTTTTGTACTGTCCCTTACGTTCTGTTTCATTTTTCTATACTTTTTCATTGTGTCTCTTACTTTTATTGGTCCGGGTTGCGGTCGGCATATTTTGCCCCGTTTTTCCCGGGCTTTTGGGCTGTGGAGTACGCCTCCATCGGCCCTGAGCGCGCACGGCGGCCATCTTGGATCTCGCGCATTATCGCGAGATCCGAACGGCCGTTTGCACCTTTTGCGCATGCGCGAGATCGCGGCGGCCATTTTGTTGGAGCCGCGATCGGCGACCATTCTAGCCGCACGGCGGCCATTTTAATTGTTAATCGGCAGTACAAATATCTTACAAGTTTCACATATATAAGTTCTCTCACTTATATTTCTCAGACAATATTTCCCTCAGAGCAGAATTTGTTTTTCACAAGAGATACTTCTCTCTGTAATTCAGTTCAAGAGAATTTTCGCTTACACTACTCCCCCTGGTGGTGAATTAAAGGTACTACATTACCAATATTATTATGCATGTATATTAAACTACTCAATACTGTTATATTGGGAGCAACCCCCAATACCAGCCAGCTAAATATTTATCACAGTCATATTGTGATTTTTCTAAGGGTAAGTCCCTATATATTTTATGATTGCTGTTATACCATACAGCCCATGACTGGCCCGCTTTGTCTGTGCCACCATACCTCTACACGAGTTTAAATAAGCACTCTGAGGTTATTGTATTTGGGTGACCCCCATTACAGCTTGCACTGTTGAAATTAAATATCTTTTGATATACAAGACGGCCCTAAAATACTTTCTAATGCTGGCCTATTCTGCCCCATAGGTACCAACACTGTTGCTATGGAGGCTTCAAACCAAAACCAAAATCTGCAAGCGATTATAAACGCGGCTGTTGCCGCTTCACTAGAAAAGACCCTGGCTCGGGTGCTGCCCATTGAGCCCAAAGATACCAAAATTTCTGAGCCCCCGCACTCTGATGAAGAGGCAGATGATTCCGATTCTACAAGAAGGAACCCTTCCAAACTCAATAAACGATATTGGAAAGGGGATGGGCCAGAATCACTCAAACGCAAAGGGAAAGAACCGGCTAAACGCCCAAAACAAACGGACGCCAGGGAAAAACATTCCATACAGCCTATCTTGTCGGAGGAGGAAGACGACTCTTTCGACTCACACCCATTGGCCATTCTAGTTGAATGGCAAGCTGGCCACTCTTCAGAAGACGAAGAAGTCTGGCCTGAGACATCTTTCAGAGAAGCACCTTTCCCTCAAGATATCACGGGAGACCCCACTACTGAGGTTTCAGTATCCGAAACCTTTCTGGATACGCTTGGTGAACCACTATTTGACCCACGACAGATCAGATACCCTCGATCTTCAGAATGGTCACTCCCAAATCACCTTTCACAATATATCCATTTCTGGATAAGGAGACCCCTAGACCGGGAGGTCCGCAAACGCCTAAGAGCTGAATGCCCTAGACCCACCTTACCAGACAAGGTCGCTATGACCCCGGAGTTTGATTCCCTGCTCTACACATATTTAGCCAGATCTGGCCGTGACCCTAAAAAGGGCATTGAGCGCAGCCTACGCATCACCCAGGACAAGATGTTGGATGTCCTAGGGCCCTTGGCAAGAATTCTACTACTGGCTGATGAAGCCCTCACTAACGAGGGCCCTTTAGACCCATCTGTGATCAGAGAATGGGCACTACGCTCCATTTGCCTGCTGGGCAATGCAAATACTTCCCTCTCTATCCGAGCGTAGAAAAGCAGTGCTGCTGCGTATGGATGCCAAACTAGCCGACCTAGGGACCAAAGAGTTGGGCCCCAAGGCCAAGGGTCTATTATTTGGAGAACCCTATATTAAAGAATTACACAAGCATGTAAATTTATACGCCACCCTGAACAAGGCGCAATCATCCATGAGAAGAGTATTCCACCAACAACCCTCTCGGGTTTTTGGCAGGGCTGGCCGTCCAAGGGGTCGTGCAGTCAGCCGCTTCTGGCCCACAAGCCAATGCCAACACGGTTCAGGGTTATTTCATAGAATTTTATTCTCTCCCTACTCAAACAGGTCCTCCCCATTACCCGATAATGTCAAAATCTCAATGGCTCCTCCTCGATTCAGAACTACGTTCCTTGCTAACAAAAGGAGCAATTCAACCCGCTCCACACGACGAAGGCTTTCTACGTTCCATATTCCTGGTCAAAAAGAAATCGGGAGAATTTCGCCCGGTAATCAACCTTCGCCAATTGAATACCTTCGTGATATACCGGCATTTCAAAATGGAAGGGATACATCTCCTCAGAGACATTCTCCGTCCAGGCGATTGGTTCACCCGACTCGACCTCAAGGATGCTTACCTCTCCGTGCCAGTACATCCATCCAGTCGACGTTTCCTCCGCTTCCCCTGGCACCACCGGATCTTCCAATTCACCTGCCTTCCATTCGGCCTGAGTTCCGCTCCCTGGTGCTTCACCAAACTGCTCAAGCCAGTCACCGCACATCTTCGAGCAAGGGGTTTTCGCTGCCTAATCTACCTCGACGACCTCTTACTACTCTGCGACAACATCTCCACGCTGCAGTCACAGACGAACTACACATCCTCATTGATAAAATCCTTGGGATTCGTCATCAACAAGGAAAAATCCTCGCTGACTCCATCCCAAATCATACAGTTTCTCGGCTTCGAGATCGACTCCTCCACCTGTGTTCTCCGCCTGCCTCAGTCCAAGTTAACCGCGATCAGGAAGGAACTGCGCAAGACGCTTCGCCAAGTGGATCTACCTCTCCGAGGTTTGGCTCGGATTATAGGCCTGCTTTCTGCCTCCATTCAAGCAATCTACCCAGGTCCCCTCCATTATCGGGCCATGCAACGCTTGAAGGCTCAATTCCTCCAGACCCATCCATCATACGACCAAAGGGTCCCGATCACTACCGAGGTGAGGGAGGAACTCTACTGGTGGCTTCGCCACATGTCTGCCTGGAACGGCAAAGCAATTTTTGGTCCCACTCCGGACTTTGTGGTGGAATCAGACGCGAGCCTCCAAGGCTGGGGTGCAACTTGTCATACAACTTCCACCGGGGGACCATGGACCGACGCAGAACACTCTCTCCACATCAACTGTCTGGAATTAATCGCAGGATCGTTTGCAATCCGCAGTCTGGCCAATCATCTCTCAGACTGCTGTATTCTCCTCCGAATGGACAATATCTCGGCCGTTCAATACATCAACAAATTGGGCGGGGCCAGATCTCACACCCTGTCCGAGGTGACAAAGGACATCTACAATTTTTGCTTCCAGCGCAACATAACACTCCGGGCAGAATACCTTCCGGGGGAGACGAACACCACTGCGGATTGGTTCTCCCGACATTGGAGAGACGGCAACGACTGGCGCTTACACAGGTCAGTCTTCCTCCACGTCTCCAAACTCAGGGGCCCGTTTACTCTGGACCTGTTCGCCTCCCGGACGAATTTTCAAGTCCCACGCTTCTTCAGCTGGCTACCAGACCCGGAATGTTTGGCAGTAGATGCCTTTCTTCAGAAATGGCCGACGACGGGAGCCTACGCCTTCCCTCCGTTCGCGATGATCCCAAGAACCCTTCTTCAGATTCGCAGACAACAGGTCACACTGGTACTACTCACCCCGCTCTGGCAGGGCCAAGCATGGTTCCCAGATCTCCTGGACCTCTCCTGCCAACATCCCCTCCTTCTACCTCTATGGCCCAACCTGTTAGAGGACCCTCAAGGAAACCCTCATCCGATGATAATGCAAGGTCATCTCCAATTAGTGGCTTGGACTCTTTCAGGGGATCCTGGAATTTCGGAGAATTATCGCAGAGATCTAAAGAACTTCTCTGGGATTCCTGGGCTCCTGGAACCAGAAGATGCTACCTTTCTTCCTGGAGTACTTGGTGCAATTGGTGCATGGAACGGAATACCGATCCCCTTACAGCCCCTAGACAGTCCATACTGAATTTCCTCTCACACCTGTTCGACTTAGGCCGTACTTACCGGTCCATCAACGTGGCCCGGTCAGCAATCTCGGCAGCCCATGTCCCTCTACATGGGATTCCAGCGGGCCAGGACCCGCTGGTTTGCAGACTATTGAGGGGCATCAAACTGGCTCGCCCCCCAACACCAAAATACTCCCATCTATGGGATGTTAACGTCATGATTCGTTTCCTGGAAACCTGGCCGAACAACGAAGATCTAACCCTCCGTCAACTCTCGGCTAAATTCACCCTGCTACTCTGCTTAGTATCCTTCCGACGAGTGTCGGATGTTCGAGCATTTGACCATGACGCTATCAATTTTTCCCCCGAAGGTGTCACCTTTTCCGTGTCCAGACGGACAAAATCAAACTCTTCTTCGGTATTTTACCCTTATTTCCCTAACCATCCAAAATTGTGTGTGGTATCACTTCTCTCTCGTTATTTACTACTCACCTCCTCCCTTCGTTCAACCTCCTCCAGCCAACTATTGATCTCCTACGTCCGTCCACATAATCCGGTGTCAACCATAACCCTTGCCCGATGGGTTAGGTGGTTGCTCTCCCTCGCTGGGATTGAGGCCTCCTTCGGAGCCCACTCTATCAGGGGAGCGGCGGCATCGGGAGCTTTCAGCGCTGGAGCCTCACTTCGGGACATTCTCCACTCAGCAGACTGGTCCCGGGAACAGACTTTCCGCAACTTCTATTTTCGTCCGGCTGTGCACGCTTCCTTAGCCCTTCTTGGGGAGCGTTAAAACAGCAAATACGAAGCCTCCTGTCATGTTATAAAATTGTAGATTATGCTAACTTTAGTGTACCGATAATCTTAATTTTATTAATGACAGGAGGCGAGTATTTCCCACCCTTCACTCTCGTTCTTTTTCCCCTCCCTAAGGTCACCTATCTAGGTAAGTTCATCTAGACTAAATACATACTCTAGGTACCTCTACTGTGGGGAGGGCTAAGGGTTTCTCTCTAAGGGTGGATAGGTTACACTTAGTAGGAGGTGGGCTTTTAGACGAGATTTTCTAAATACCGAATGTCATATTTTATAAATCCAATTCTCGGATTAATCCTTGGTTTCGATTCTGCTTTCTCGTTTCAGCATAAAGCCCCTCATGAAGACAAGTTCAGTTGCCGTTCCATCTCAAGCATCACCTCGGCTCTCTAAGAAGACATGTTTACGTTCCTGTTCCCTCTCTAACATTTGCTTTCTCATCTGGCATCCTGAATTCTTCATCTGGTTCAGTTACAGTCCCTGTTCCTATTTGTTCGCAGCCAGAAAGAGGAAGTGACATCACAGGGAGGGACTCTTATACCTTGTTATCTCTTTTTCTGATTGGTTACCCTGTTACTAAGTAAAAAAAGTGCTGCTGTGAAGCTTAAGTAAAGAAAGACTTAAGCAAATACTCGCCTCCTGTCATTAATAAAATTAAGATTATCGGTACACTAAAGTTAGCATAATCTACAATTATCATTCGTTGTTCTAATATCACATCACATAACTGCACTCCATAATGTACACACTAAAACAAAATACCTCGATCCCTTTACCAGACAAAATAAAGCTATTAAAAAGATGCTACTTACATTGACTGGGGTTGGCACGGTGTAATACAACATGATGGAGCTTGCCGAGGTAAAGATTTGGCAGTTTTTGTATAGAAAAAAAATATACCTTTTTTATTTGCTTCACATAATTATTATTAGTTATGTTCATTTTGTACTGAAAAAAATAAATTATTGTGAAATAACTAGTCATTTGACAATAATATAACATTGCAATACTAGTCAAAAACTAGATAAGAAAAAGTACAGGAAACACATATATAATATATTTATGTTAAACTGCAGAGTCACTGTGAAAGAAAAGCCATCCATGTCTGAATTATTTGACTGTTTCACAAGTTTTAATAATCTGTTCATAAAGACCACACAAGAACTATAAAATGATTGATAGGTAAGTTAATATTGTACTACTAGATGCATTCACATAATCATTAATTTGCAATGCTCAGCAACAGGGCTGACAACTATGGTACCCACAGGCTCAGTCATTGTTCCGTAATTGTCTTACAATAGACATATAGCAAACCCCACAACCATCCTTACTGTCACTAGAGATAAGATGAACCTACAGGTGTGCAGGTCACATAAGGATAACTGCAGTGAGCATGAAACTTAAATAGCTTTGTGCAGCTGATGGATGATCTCTTGAGAAAGGACCACAACTCAGGTGGCTGATATAGCTGCTTTTCCAAATTCTCTGGTTTGTGATTAGTCAAGCAGCATTAAAACAGTTGTGATTTTAAATAAAAATAATGTACCTAAAATTGACAGAGTAAAAATAAGTGAACTAAAAACTCTTGGAGGAATTGTCCCTACTATGTATGTAAAATAGTAATTTTGTTTAAAAAGTACAAATAGTAAATCTGAAAAAACATTTTCAAACACTAGATGTTAAGTACCTCTAGTTATGTAAGTACCATAAAGAAAAAACAAACAAAAAAAAAACCAGAAAGCAAAATTGTATCTGTACCCCAACACAAACACAATTAGTATAAAATATAAACAGATGCAGCAAGGAATACCATAAAGAAGAAAACACACCAGTAATTCTGTATGTATATACATTTAATCTAGGTAAGCCTTTAGTTGCAAAATATACAAATTATAGATACGTTTTAGTACAATGACATGTATCCAATAAAAAAAAAAAAAAGAAGTGAAATTGGTGTAAATACACTTACACTTCAAGGAGATACAAATCACTCAAGAGCAAATATTGCACTTGATATTTCATGGGTTTTACAATATAATGCACTGTTACTTATTATGCCAAGGGTAGGCAATCTTCCTTCATCACTCCAGATGTTGGGGACTACATCTCCCATAATGCCCTTGCAGCACTCCAGTTTTCATGAAAGTGAGGTATAATGAATAGCATACCTCTACCCTAAAGCCCAAATGGAAACTCAATGGGAGGACCCAATATTCCATCCTAAAAGAGAACAGACATGTGCAAAACCTGCTGAAACAAGACAGATTTCAAACTAAGGGAGAGGCCCTGCAGAATTAAAACCTATTACAGATTGAAGAAACGGATTTCTTTCTTTCTTTATTTTCACACACACAGTTACTTTTCTCCCATATCGCTTGCCCTGCAAAAAAACCTCAGTGTTTCTAAACTATCGCAAATATTTTTTCCCAACAAAAATAAAATTGGTGGGACCTGCCTCAATTGCCCCTGTGGATGGCCTCCATGGTGACCGTGATATCACTTCATCCAGTTTCCCTGCAAATTAGTCTATTAAAATGAAGCACTGTATAGTGATGAGTCACAGTACCGCAACTTCTTTAATGCCAGCACACTGCAGTCAAATACCTACAAGAGGAAAGTCAAGATGGCAGAGGCGCTGACACCTTACTTCTACCCTAACTGGGAGACCTACTGTTCATGGAGGAGGTTCAATGAGATGCTCTTATATGACCTAGCTTTTATCACTGTTTTAGAAATAGCAATGAATGATTATTTTGTTAAAAATAAAACCCATGAAATCTACCCACACACTACATGGATGGCCCACAAGCCGGTAGTCTGCAGACTGCTGATACAGAGAGCCAGCCAGCTTAAACACACTTCAGTTGCCCAATTAAACTACTGGCACAAGCAGCTCTATGATTTGAATAGAAATAGCCAAGTTTCCCCAGTGATGTTTTTTTAAGAGCAAATAGCAAAATTCAAAATACAAAATTGCATACTTTAATCCATGTAAAGTAGGCGTAGCACTATGGATATTACTAGCAACTCATTATTTACAGGCCAACAGAGCTGGCAAGCTGTTGGCATCGAGGTTTCTATATTCCCCTACAGGAGACAAAATCAGACACACAAACCATCCAGCTATTTCCAAAGTCTATAGTACAATACTTACAAAACAATGACCAGCCTTGCCTATCACAGGAACAAACAGAGGTCCATGCACTCCCATCCAATAAAGTACCTGGTCCTGACTGTTTACCCAATACCTGCTACAAAAATGTTTTCCCATGTCCTCACGCCACATCTAGTGAATATGTTTAACTTTGCCACCAACTCTACTAGCTTACCCTAGGATATGTTATCTGCACATGTAGTGACACTTCCCAAGCTGGGGAAGACGTCAATGATATGCCAATATTTTCACTCTATATCGCTGCTAAACACAGATGCAAAATGATATGTGAAAGTACAGGCATTAAGACTAAATAAAATTCTCCCTTTCTTAATCCATAATGAGATGGGATTCACTTTAGGCAGACAGGATTTGAATAACACTTGCAAAGTTCTAAACTTAATGCACGGTATAAAAAGACTTACTATTGAGGACCTTCTGGTCTCCATTGACATGGAAAAGGCCTTCGACCACCTAATTAGTTGTTCCTAGATGCTGACTACATTTTGATTCCCATCTCACACTATAAATGCAGTACATGCTTTTAACGCACACCCTTCTGCAAGAGTGCTCAACACGGGATTCTAATCTGAACCCTACTATATAACTAATGGTTCTAGCCAGTAACAGTAAAAAAAAACAAAAAAAACAAAACAAGGTAATAGGGTACACCAAAAATAGGAGAAATAATTCAAATTGGATTATACACAGTTAAGATAATCAAAGGCATAAAACAACATGAAAAACAAGGTAAGTAAAACCAATAAAAACAATAAAACAGGTACACAAAGGGGAATAGCAGCAGTCTCAAAATTAAAGTCTTTGTGATAGGTATGCAATGGGTAAGAGTTCCTAAACACTTTGTTGGTGGACTATCTTTTTCCTTAAGCTTGTTAGTCACCGGGATGCTCAGGGTCCATAGATATATAAAAAGAAGAAAAAAAGAATCTAATAGTGCAATAGGTCTTAAAATGAAGTGCAGGGATTTAAAAGAATTCCAGTTTACTCACATGTGGTAGAGCTAAGACCAGCTCTAGTATGATGTGCATTCAGTGGTATTAATCCCCACTTATAGGATATCAATGGAAGGTGTAGTCAGCAGGTATCGTAGCAGCAGGATATACATAGGACCAAAAACAGAAATAGTAACTGACAGTCGCTTATTGTTTAAAAGTAATAAACCAGGAGTAATAGTAAATAAGACGTGGTGAGATCCTCACGAATAGTGCTTGGCAGATTTTCTAATAAACACAATTCCTCCGCTCCCAGCAGCTCAGCCAGCTCTGCATGGCACACACTGATGTAGCAATTATGCTACTTTACAACCATGTCATTCCTATCCCCCACAGTCTTTCATTTTGTGCTTTGATAGCCCACCTCCTCTAGATTGCAAGGTTTTTATTGTGCAGATGTTAACATATTGTTCCTGTCAAAATCTGTAATAGTTTATGATATTTGTTGTCAAAGTTCTCCTAATAATATTATAATTTACTGAGGAATATGTTAGTGCTACATAAATGGCAATAATAATTATAACAATAAATAATAGTAAAAATATAAATAAAAAAATATAATTTATCCAGTTTATAATATAATTCACATTAAACAAAGTATTGTTTGGTGAATATTTTAAATCCATAACTTATAAAAGTTATGTGATGCAGGGAAATGTAACAGTAAATAAGACAATTGTACAGGGAGTGCAGAATTATTAGGCAAGTTGTATTTTTGAGGATTAGTTTTATTATTGAACAACAACCATGTTCTCAATGAACCCAAAAAACTCATTAATATCAAAGATGAATATTTTTGGAAGTAGTTTTTAGTTTGTTTTTAGTTATAGCTATGTTAGGGGGATATCTGTGTGTGCAGGTGACTATTACTGTGCATAATTATTAGGCAACTTAACAAAAAACAAATATATACCTATTTCAATTATTTATTATTACCAGTGAAACCAATATAACATCTCAACATTCACAAATATACATTTCTGACATTCAAAAACAAAAACAAAAACAAATCAGTGACCAATATAGCCACCTTTCTTTGCAAGGACACTCAAAAGCCTGCCATCCATGGATTCTGTCAGTGTTTTGATCTGTTCACCATCAACATTGCGTGCAGCAGCAACCACAGCCTCCCAGACACTGTTCAGAGAGGTGTACTGTTTTCCCTCCTTGTAAATCTCACATTTGATGATGGACCACAGGTTCTCAATGGGGTTCAGATCAGGTGAACAAGGAGGCCATGTCATTAGATTTTCTTCTTTTATACCCTTTCTTGCCAGCCACGCTGTGGAGTACTTGGACGCGTGTGATGGAGCATTGTCCTGCATGAAGGATGCAGACTTCTTCCTGTACCACTGCTTGAAGAAGGTGTCTTCCAGGAACTGGCAGTAGGACTGGGAGTTGAGCTTCACTCCATCCTCAACCCGAAAAGGCCCCACAAGCTCATCTTTGATGATACCAGCCCAAACCAGTACTCCACCTCCACCTTGCTGGCGTCTGAGTCGGACTGGAGCTCTCTGCCCTTACCAATCCAGCCACGGGCCCATCCATCTGGCCCATCAAGACTCACTCTCATTTCATCAGTCCATAAAACCTTAGAAAAATCAGTCTTGAGATATTTCTTGGCCCAGTCTTGACGTTTCAGCTTGTGTGTCTTGTTCAGTGGTGGTCGCCTTTCAGCCTTTCTTACCTTGGCCATGTCTCTGAGTATTGCACACCTTGTGCTTTTGGGCACTCCAGTGATGTTGCAGCTCTGAAATATGGCCAAACTGGTGGCAAGTGGCATTGTGGCATCGTGGCAGCTGCACGCTTGACTTTTCTCAGTTCATGGGCAGTTATTTTGCGCTTTGGTTTTTCCACACGCTTCTTGCGACCCTGTTGACTATTTTGAATGAAACGCTTGATTGTTCGATGATCACGCTTCAGAAGCTTTGCAATTTTAAGAGTGCTGCATCCCTCTGCAAGATATCTCACTATTTTTGACTTTTCTGAGCCTGTCAAGTCCTTCTTTGACCCATTTTGCCAAAGGAAAGGAAGTTGCCTAATAATTATGCACACCTGATATAGGGTGTTGATGTCATTAGACCACACCCCTTCTCATTACAGAGATGCACATCACCTAATATGCTTAATTGGTAGTAGGCTTTCGAGCCTATACAGCTTGGAGTAAGACAACATGCATAAAGAGGATGATGTGGTCAAAATACTCATTTGCCTAATAATTCTGCACTCCCTGTAAAATGTTACAGCAAAAATAGGTTTATGATGACCCTGCTAAAACAAGCTTAAAATCTAGAGGAGGTGGGGTATAAAAATACAACAAGAAAGGCATTGAAGAGGATAACAATTAAACAACAGGGTGGGAGAGTAGCAGAACTGGAATGTAACAGTGGAGTGTGGCACTTTAAGAGAGTGCATGAGACAGGTTTGTAAAATTGAGGTTACTCAGGGGGGCCATAAGCTTTTCTGCAGAGATGAGGTTTGAGGGACTTCTTAAATGATTTAAGACTAGGGGAGTGTTTGATGCGAGTGTTTGATTCGGCAGGCTGTTCTGAAGGAAAGAGGTCCTAAAAAGTGCGAGTTAGCAGTAAGGGTGCGAGAAGTGGACAGGAGAAGGTCACTGGCAGAGAGGAGAGACCGATAATTGGCATACCTATAAATTAGTGAAGAAATGTAACAGGGGCTTGAGTTGTTTAGAGCTTTATAGGTAAGGGTAAGAATCATGAATTGACTTCTATAGAGTACAGGAATCCAATATAAGTATTGACAGAGGGGCAAGATGTGAGAGGCAGCATTCATTACAGACTGTAGGCAGAATGTGGCCACAGACTAGATATAAGGCATGCTATTCTTCATCATGGTGTTAATGAAAGAACTCTTGAATTTGTTCATCAGTATGTATGAAACTATTATTATAATACTGGAATATAGAAACATCATGAAAAATCTTGAAACCTGGTGTGTACTTGGAGTAGTAATATTACTTTTTACCACTTGGCTGCTAATGTAATTCACTGCTTGTTGGAGTGAACTGATAGGGCCAGTAGATCCACCATTCTGACTGTGCTGCAGATGCCATGGGCCCCCTGGTCTGTACAGGACTCAGCATTAGCTCCTGCTGCCACAGCTGCACAGAGAAAGTGAGATAGGGCCAGATACAGGAAAACTACCTGGAGCCTCCAGACAGCGCCCCAGCCCAAGATTGCTCTCCAAAATGCAACCAACAGACTCCCAATGCAGGGAAGAGGAGGAGGAGGAGCAGGATCCCAGCTGGATAAATAGTGGAGAGAGAGAAAATTATGCAGTGTGTGATACTGTGTGTGGAACTATCTAGCTGTCTGTCACCGCTTGTGGGTTGTGTGGTGAGGTGATTTGTAACAGCCAACCCAGCCAGAGCCAGCCCACTGCCAGGTGAGTCAACTTGGTTTGTAACTATATATTATTTATTATTTTTTACTAAAGTGGGGTTGGAGTGAACAAATTAGGTCCTACGCCAGAGACAGTGGGGGTTTGGGAGGCGACACTAAAAACACACCCCTGCAATCATACAAAAGACGACATACATACCCCTAAAATCAAATGCAGCATTCAAACTCAAACACTACATAAAACTTACTTCCACATTCAATTGCCAACACTACACAAAAACACTCAACTGCATGCAAACACTAGCATTACAAATTTTCAAATTCACAGTCATTGAGCACAAATACAACAATGCAAGGATAACCACAGCTTGCAAACCAATGTGGGAGCTGTGCAATAATTAAGGATCTATCTTTTGGTCACCTTTGGCCTAGAAAGGGCCCAAATGAAATACCTGCACAAGGGTCCGCTCTATAGGAGTTCTGCCACTGACTTTACATCAGTCCAACCATACCAGTATCATTCTCTTTTTTTCCATAGTGGACACATTTATTCAGAGCTATTTCAACGCAAAGCATTCTGCCACCACACATTTAAAAATAATCTTGTCTCTTGTAGATCAGTTTCATCAGTAGAGCATACTGTAACATAGTGGGTGCTTGTTAGCCTGATCAGCCGCCATGTTGGATCTCAGGATAGCTTTTGAAGAAAGGCAAAATGCCCTGGTTTGTTGTCTAGTCTCCCTAGTGACACATAAAAAAAGGCACAGAGGGACAGGGGCACAAAATTGTGACCATCTGAATGACCTCAGAATTGTTAGAGTGGACAAGCTTGGGCAATGACTGTTTGGCCTTCTTGTTACTATGATAGTTGTTTTAGGTTTCTTTAAAATCTCTTATGTTCTTACTTCTTTTATGTTCACCTTCACAACTGCTTTCTAAATGTGAAATAAATATTACAAAGTTAAACTTATTTTTCATTTAACATTGCCATCATTGTATCCACATCTGTGTATTTAGTATTTTTTTTTACCATTTTAATTTTGTTAAATTCTCATTTTGCACAAAATAAGTACTTGCCATTGGCCAAACAGAGTTAAGTAAAAAGTAAGATTTACATGCACTTATTTTCTTTACTGTGCAACTCCTGAAGCACTGGCAGGTTTATTAATTGTGGAGAAAGTATTGAAGATCAATATCCAATGTGCATCAGCCCATATATTCTACTCTTCTAATGTAATTACAAGGATATTAAATTCCAACTCTATGAAACTTCTAGAACATAGGGGTTAACCTTGTTTTAACCGAATGCTTTATTCAAGTCGATTCAAGAAAATAAAGTGATTAAGTTACAAAAAATGGTAGCCACAAAATCAGGTTGATTCAATTTGGCATTTTTTTTGTTTTTCCCTACCTCTCATCTCAATTCAGTTACCTTTTTCACACACCGCATGTCTACTTTGAATTCCATAGTCCCTTTTCCTTACAAGTCTGCTGGCTGAGTTAACATAGCCGCATAATCAGCTACAATATCTAGCGGCTGTGCTTGCGATGGCAAGTTGTTGAGGTGACCTAATGGTCAGCTATCACTGTGTGCATCAAATACTTTAGCATGCCATTGTATTTAAGCTTGTCATATGATCACAGAAGCAAACAAGAACCCAAGTGGCTGCAATCAAAGCCTTCAAGATGCTTCTTGTGTAGTGGTCATTATGCGCAAAGTGTATTACTTTGAAATTACACTCTAAGCACCTTGACATATTGGGGCTTAATCACCAATTGTAATTCAATTGTATTGAATGTAAAACTACCTTCAAACATTTAGGCTAAAACAGCCAAACTGTGACTATTGTAGAGTTGTTTTCCAGATTAGCTAAGGTTGCCAAAATTTTGACATTCAGATTCCAATACACTTCAAGATAAGCACGAGTAATATGCTGAAAGGCTGCACAGTTGGCAACAGAACTGTAACTCCAAGGGACACCTGCTGGGCCAGGGTTTAATTCTTTATTATATATAGCTTCAGAGCTTAACATTTTAAACCCAGTGCTAGTAGTCAGGCCTTAAAAAGTTATTCTCCACTGCAAACATGCAAGGTCCAGTTCCACATGCACCAGGCCTGACTGACTATCAAGGGACTGATGATTTTCAAGCCAGTCATTTTGTTTCTACCTTTACAACTGCTTTTACTTACACATACAAAAAAAACAATGCCTTTAATTATTCTTACCGAGAAAGTTGCCGTTTCATTTTATGTAAAACTTTATTTTGGGATTGACAATAAAACTATTGTAGTACTACATATAACAATTGAAATATTGATCGATTCAAACTGACATGTTGATATCAGAGGTAATTAGGGATCATAAACACAATCTGTTGTGATTTAATTACAAGAGAAACATAAAAACAAGTATACAAAGTTCTAAGTAAAACAACGGATAAATGAAAATGACATTACATTAAGTTATATTGCAAAGTTATCTTCGTTTAAATAATAATCAACTAACACATTAAAGTCTGCATACAACAGCAACATTAAAATAAAATGTTATTGGTTAGAGTTCATTTAGCTATAATATGTATTAAAAACAGTAAGCAGTTGATGTTTCCAGAAATAAAATTAAAAGCTAATCAAAAATGCAACTTGTTATATTCAACTAAATATAAGTACTAAAAAGAACCTCGGTATCCACAAATTATCACTAATGTGCATAGATGTAAAAAAATCCTTACCTGAAGTGCATACAGAAGAGCACCTTGGAGTGAATTTAGTGACTGAACATGTGACACAACCATAATTCCTAGAGCTCAGTACCACTGTGTTGTGGGATGCCACCATGTTACCTGAAGATGGGTAGTTGTGGGCAGCTGCTACAGCCCAAATTTGCCAAGACCAAGCTCGTCAGAATTTATATTTAGTTAAATACAACCATAATTCCTAGAGCTCAGTACCACTGAATTGTGGGATACCACCATGTTACCTGAAGATGGGTAGTTGTGGGCAGCTGCTACAGCCCAAATTTGCCAAGACCAAGCTCGTCAAAATGTATATTTAGTTGAATAATTCACAAATCACAATCCAGAGATTATTTTTCAGATAGTCTTGAGAGGTGTACTTTGAAGTATTATAAGGACTAGTTTGTCTGGCAGTATTCCACATGTAAAATAATTTTATTATTCACATATATTTTCTAATTATTTTAGAAACTGCATTCATTGTTCTTTATATCCCTATCCTAAGTTTTTGCTCTATAAGCAATTTCCGTCATATAAGGTACTGCAATATTAAAAGCATGGAATAAAGAAATCGTGCTCCACACTCCACAGCAGCTAGAGCAAGAGGTTATTTTTCTTGAATATACTATTTTATCCATCATTCTTAAACATTTGCCTATTATTCTTTTCAAATTTCCTAAACTTTCTGTAATTCTTCAGTTTGTTATCTATGCTTCTTGTTAACTCATGACCTCTCTATATTCATCAATCACTTGTACAGGAAACACTACAGCTAAGGAGGACCATAAAGAGAGAGAATACATTATATTTACGTGGTCATCAAAAAGATATATATTCATGTAATGTATAAAATGCTTGTGAAGATACATGAAGAAAAAACCTAAACCTTTATCTTGTGTTATGCAAAGGTTATATTGTAACTAAAATGCTATATTATTTTTGTCAGTATACTGTACTTAAATGTTTATTTTGAGAAAATAAAATAAACATAGTTTTATTAAATAGTAGTCTTAGAGCCTCCGTAAACTGGGTAATACGGTATTTACTAAGGATCGTTTACAATCTATCTGTGGTGATGTAAAGACATTTGTACTATTTGCAGGGGTAACGTTTACTCCAAACTGTCCCACTGGGTGTAAACTCCTGAGGCATCTTTGCAATAACCTCCACAAGCAGAACTATGCATAACTATATGCTTTAATGACTAAACTTGCTAAATGCATTGAAAGGCAGAACAACAAATAACATATTTTTCTGACATGTTATGCACATTATGACTTCACACCTAAGGTGAGAAACACCTTACGTGTGTGAACTGAAGTTACTGAATATTTTTGTGCTACTGTACTGGAGTTTTAAACCAAAACTAGAAAAGCTACAATTTCTGGGGAAATTGTGTGAAGTGTTCTTGCCTCCAGTAGTCTACAACTGGAGTGGGCGACGTAACTGTTATCATTTATATAACACATTTAATTGCAACGTTGTTGCACAGTTACATTAAACCATACATTTATAAAAACATTAGCAGGTGTTCAAAAGGCCCGGTCTATGACATCACTTGCTGCTGCAGCCTGACACAGGTCAGAGTATTTTGGCGGTTGCCATCTTCAAAAATGAAGGCACAGTCGCAGTTTAGAAATTGCAATTCAAATTTGAGCTTTGTAGAGTGAAGTTTCAATGAATGTCAATGGACGGCGTTAGTTGCAAACAAATGATTATATTGTGAAAACTATCAGGACTATGGCTTAGCCGTTGACATGTTTAGTGGCAGCAGGGATAGCTGAACGCTTTGATATAAGATTTGTGTAGGTGGGCCTGAAAATAAGGGAGTGGTGGCAGTTTAGAAATCATGTCCTGATTTTTCAGCTTTTGCCAGCTCCCACCCTAGCTTTGCCATTCATTCCTATGGGACAAATTGCGCCACAAAAACGACGATATTCCGTGAACCATTCGGCGAAACGTTCCACAAAGTAATAGCAATCCGATCGGGAACAATCTGCACGCTTTGGTAAATTTTTGTCTATGTAGTGTAAAAACTGTGGGAGGAGTTAGGGTGGCAAATTTTGCTATAATAAGAATAATAATAATAATAATAATAATAATAACTAGAAAAGCTACAATTTCTGGGGAAATTGTGTGAAGTGTTCTTGCCTCCATCAGTAGTCTACAACTGGAGTGGGTGGAGTAACTGTTATCATTTATATAGCACATTTAATGCAAAGTTGTTGCACAGTTACATTAAACCATACATTTATAAAAACATTAGCAGGTGTTCAAAAGGCCCTGTCTATGACATCACTTGCTGCTGCAGCTTGACACAGGTCAGAGTATTCTGGCGGTTGCCATCTTCAAACGGTCGTATTTTAAAAACTATATATCCTACAGTGAAGAGCTTTATATTGTGAGAATCACAAGACCCAGACCTACATTTTGATGCATAGTATGTCTCTGAAGTATTAAAAATGAAGGCACAGTCGCAGTTTAGAAATTGCAATTCAAATTTGAGCTTTGTAGAGTGAAGTTTCAATGAATGTCAATGGACGGTGTTAGTTGCAAACAAATGATTATATTGTGAAAACTATCAGGACTATGGCTTAGCCGTTGACATGTTTAGTGACAGCAGGGATAGCTGAATGTTTTGATATAAGATTTGTGTAGGTGGGCCTGAAAATAAGCGAGTGGTGGCAGTTTAGAAATCATGTCCTGATTTTTCAGCTTTTGCCAGCTCCCACTCTAGCTTTGCCATTCATTCCTATGGGACAAATTGCGCCACAAGAACAATGATATTCCGCGAACCATTCGGCGAAACGTTCCACAAAGTAATAGCAATCCGATCGGGAACAATCTGCACGTTTTGGTAAATTTTTGTCTATGTAGTGTAAAAACTGTGGGAGGAGTTAGGGTGGCAAATTTGGCTATAAGAATAATAATAATATATATGTGAGATAACAATAAGTGGTCTTGCTATGCAAGAACACTTAATAATATATATGTGAGAAAACATTAACCCCTTAAGGACGGAGCCAAATGTACACATTGTGAACAAAACAAAATGTAAACAAAACCTGGCATTTGCGCTACATGTCTGTCCAACCGTAATACACCTCTTTCATAGTAAATGCACCCACCCCTATTATATATCATTTTATTCAGGGGAAACAGGGCTTTCATTTAATATCAAATATTTAGCTATGAAACATAATTTAATGTGAAAAAAATGGGAGAAAATACGTTTTTTTTGGATTTTTTTAGTTCTACATGACATTTTAACGGTCAATGTCATAATACTGTTTGCTTTTACTGCAATAAAATACACATATTTATATTCAGTAAAGTCTCACATGTAAGACAGTACCCCCTATGTACAGGTTTTATGGCGTTTTGGGAAGTTACAGGGTCAAATATAGCACGTTACATTTGAAATTGAAATTTGCCAGATTGGTTACGTTGCCTTTGAGACTGTATAGTAGCCCAGGAATGAAATTTACACCCACAATGGCGTACCATTTGCAATAGTAGACAACCCAAGGTATTGCAAATGGGGTATGTCCAGTCTTTTTTAGTAGCCATTTGGTCACAAAACACTGGCCAAAGTTAGCGTTAGTATTTGTTTGTGTGTGAAAAATGCAAAAAATGCCAATTTTGGCCAGTGTTTGTGACTAAGTGGCTACTAAAAAAGACTGGACATACCCCGTTTGCAATACCTTGGGTTGTCTACTATTGCAAATGGTATGCCATCATAGGGGTAATTTTCATTCTTGGGCTACCATAGGGTCTCGAAGGCAACATAACCAATCTGGCAAATTTTAATGTGAAAAAACTGAAATGCAAGCCATATATTTGACGCTGTAACTTTTGAAAACACCATAAAACCTGTACATGAGGGGTACGCCGGCGACCGGGTAAGTTAACAAAAACCGGAGGGCGTACAATTACGCCCGGCGGCGTTTAGAGCCGCCTATTAGAGGGCGTAATTGTACGTCCTCCGGTTTTAAGGGGTTAAGTGGTCTTGCTAAGCAAGAACACTTAATAATATATATGTGAGATAACATTAAGTGGTCTTGCTATGCAAGAACACTTAATGAAGAAGTGTTAAGAATCTCTTCAATTCATCTATTTGGATCTACAATTTGCAAAAACATGGTTAATCCTTGGTTTGGTTCAAAACCCTACAAATGCCCAACATATTTCCTTGAACATACACAATCTTATATGTAGTCTAACCAACCACATGATTTTACAAATTGCAGCACTCAAACTTCCTGTTAAATCTTAGCTAAGGGACATTACCAATCTTATCAAGATTGCACTAATGCAAGTTTGTACATAAATGGCATCTGGGTCAATTTAGAAAGTAATGAGATTTAGAGGCTAGATGTCCAGCAGGGTTATTTACTAAAGTGAGAATTGTTGGAAAAATTAAAGGAACACTATAGGGTCAGGAACACAAACATGTATTCCTGATACTATAGTGTTTAATCCACCATTTAGGTGGCTTGCTCCTCCTTAACCCCCTTTTCGAAAATGTTAAAATTCACCTTATTTCCAGTGCTGTGCGGGTCTGCCAATGCTGGTCCCGCCCCGATCACTCTCCTTGGTGACATCATCAGAATTTCCGATTGTTACCTAATCCAATGCTTTCCCACATGGAAAGCATTGGATTGGCTGAAATCGGCAAGGAGGTGGGATGGGGCGGGGGCAAATACTGTTTTGGCCAATCAGCACATCCTCATAGAGATGCATTGAATCAATGCATCTCTTTTCAAATATTTATTGTTTTAAATAATAAGAATAAAAGTAACAATTGTATATTTTTGTCAACGTTTCTAAAAATCACTAGTATTTAAACTGTATAGTATATGGACAGTGACATAATAGCGATGATCTTTGTTATGGTTACATGATCAATATTATGAGTAACAACACAAAGATCCTAAATGAAGAAAAACATAATAAATAAAAAAAATTAAAACTGGCTAAATGAATAAATTGCACATCCATATTATGATATAAAATAATTAAAGTAAAAACAAGGAGGAAAAAATGAATAAAATTTCTCGTGTTGTATATATTTATATAGGTATCGTAAAATGAATGACAAATGCAGTAAATAAGGAGTCAAACATAAGTGATAAATTAGTTTTCGGTCAGGTGGAAACATCGTCAAGCTTATACTTACTCCTCATTGCCTTCTCTCACTCAGACCAGTCATGTCTGAGGAGTGCCTTGGTAGCCGATGGTACTCGGAGAGCAAGTTTACATATTTTATTTTCAAATAAAAACAGTAAAACATCTTTAATTGTAACAGATCTCCAATATCTAGGAATGATTGATGTAGCAGAGATAAGGAGGTGGCCTAACCATATTTTTTGGTGAGTTTATAAATCCTTAAGGAGACGTTAAGCAAGCATAACGCAGAAGTTAAATCGACAGGGAACTCAGTGGTAAATATAATAATTTTTTATATTTTTGCCAATAGTTGGATAGTTTTGGGCATGACCAGAAAATGTGTTATAAAGTACCTGTCTGTCCACAGCCTCTCCAACATAAATTTGATGTGGAGAGGTGCAGTCAGAACATTTTAAATGGGGAGAAACACCAGCGATAAATTAATTTTAGAAGAGATTCTAAGTGAGAAAAACAGCGTGTAATGCCTTTTAATGCAAGTAATGATTCATGCCATTCCTCCACCTTAAAAACCTCACCCAGATCACTCTCCCACTTTGTCATGTATGGCAATTTCATGCCTACGTCTCCTGCAAAAAAAGCGCAACTTATGGAAATGGTTAGTTTCCAACCAGGGTCTGAAATATAAACTTTTTCTAAATTTGACAATTGCAATTTTCTAGCATTCAGACCATGGTTGAAAATTCCAAAAGGCATGCTAATATTTTTTAACCAAATTTGCATGTGCTGGGGTGTCAAAAACACTTATGTGGAATTTCTTTTGTAGCTTTTCAAATGTTTAAAAATTACAAAATAAAAAATGAAATAAAAATTAATACAATGAATCGAATGGGAGGACCATTAGTCTACATCTAATTATGGCATAGTTAATTTTAATACTGACAGAGGAGTGGCTCTAGACCAGACAGCAGAAGGAAAACAAATTCTATATAGTATATTCCAAACCTTAATAGTGGTCTTGGTTGTAAGAAACATGTCCGCCAACCTCGTGTGCTGAGATGGAAGCAACCATAAAATATCTTTAATCGAATGTGGAGATAGTTTGCTAGCCTCCATCTCAAGCCAAAGGGGGCAGTCATGCTCTTGGTTGAATTTCAGCGCCATTGCTGAATTAGTTGAATGATAATAATGAATAAAATCTGGCAAACCACACCCCCGCTAACCCTGAGAAGTATGGATATTTTAATCCTAGATAGTTTTCTATTCCAGATAAGTTTCAAGAGATCAAAATGTACCTTTCAAGTACGTGCAAGTAGATTTAAGATGATTAATCAAATTGATGAAACGCCTGGTGCCTGATGGTTCATAATGAAACCTATCTGGTCTTTGTCAATTAGGGATGGAAGAAGTCGATTAAGTCTATTAGCTAAAAATTTTGAGTAAATCTGTGTGTCATTATTAATGAAATGGGGCAAAAATTTGAGCAGACCTTGGGTGTCTTACCAGGTTTAGGTAACGTGACTATTTGTGCACACAGAGCCTCCCCAGGCATTCCACCTGTATTCCAATAATGGTTGAATAAGTGAGACAATTGAGGGGTAAGAATGCCAGAGAAAGCCTTGTAATGGTAAAACCATCAGGCCCCGGGGCTTTGCCTTGTAGGATCATATTAATGGCGTCTATGATTTCTGTTGAAGTGATAGAAGAATTTAGAGTATTCAATTTATCAGTAGATATCTGTTTCAAAGAGATTCTGTCCAGAAAAGAGCGCATTGTATCAGATGTGGGCTGCATCGTAGTGGGATCAGAAAACAAAATTGTAAAATGTTTTGTAATTCTCTGCAAACATATTGCTTATCTTGATCAAATAAGTGACTTTAATGCCACTTTGATCCAATAGATGCTCAATTCTGGATTGGGAAGCCCTGTAGCGTAGTTTAGAAGCTAACATTGATGAAGCTCTATTTCCGTTAGCATAAAAAAACTTGTTTCAATCTCCTCAACATCAAGGCTGTGTCTTCCAACTGGAGAGTGTTAATTTTAACCTTAACATCTGAAATCTTTGCAGCAAGGGGCAAGGAAGGGTCAATTTTGTTAGCCTGATTAAAAGTATACAGTTCTTTTTCTAAATCTCTCAAATTTTTAGACCAAATTTTTTTCAAGTAGGAGGTTCGTTGTATAAAGGGTTCCCATAAGAAGCACTTTATGGGCATTCCACAACGAGGTATCCTGTAAATATAGAGCCACATTTTCCTTAAAATAATTGTTAATCGCTGACTCAGCCAATGTTTTATTCTCAAGTTCAGTAACTAAGTAATCACTAAGTCTCCACTTTCTATTTGGGTTCGACTGGAAAGACTCCTCTATACACATCGTTATGGGGGCATGATAGGACCAAGTAATGTCCGAAATTCCAGAGTTTAAAACAAGGGGTATGTTATAAACTGCTGAGTGTCACGTATTCATCCACTTACAAAAATGTGGTTAATGACATTTACTGTCCACACAGGAAAAGTTGTGCCGAGCAACAACCAAATCCACAGAAGGGTTAATAGTGAGCAGCAATTATGCAAATGAGATCTGGTAACTGCCTTTGGGGTCAAAGGCCGGTTACAGCCTATCAGACCTAGAGGAGGGGTATTTAGGCCCAGTTCTCATCCTGCTCAGTGCTCTGTCGTGGTTTCCCTTGTGGTTGTCCGAGAGCGTGTTATTGATTCTGGTTATTCTGGTTATTTGACTTTGGCATTGTTTTTTGACTTCCCTGTTTTCTGGAATCCCTGACTCCTGGCTTTTCCTTGTCATTGTGTCTCTTTCTGTTTCCCTTGACCTCGGCTATTCCGGACTATTCTTTGGTACGTTAGTCCGGCCATTCTAAGGTCCGGTATACGTTACCTATCAGTCCTCTGTGTTACACAGTTCTACGTGCTGGATCATTCTGTAATCCTGACATTACGACAGGGCCATAGATCCTGTAGAATTGTGTAACGACATAGCTGCTTGCGAAAGGAAACTGGAGGATAATGATCACCGCTTGGATCAATTTGCCCAGGCTTTCAGTAATCTTCTTACTCGTACAGCACATCTGCAACCTGTGGCTGCTCCTACTGTGTCACCTCTGCCTTGTGTACCTCCGTCTATAGTATACAAGGTACCAACTATCTCTCTATCTCCTCCTCTGCATTTTGATGGTAATTTCCAAGAATGCCGGGGATTCCTTAACCAAATAGAGTATCATTTTGAGGCCTCACCGGGATCTTTATCCACAGACAGAGCTAAAATTGGTTATCTGATGAATCAATTAAAAGGTAAAGCTTTAGCTTGGGCCAATCCATTATGGGAGAGTAATAGGAGTGTGGCACACAATTACCAGGAGTTTAATCCCTATACAGTACCAAGACATTAAAGAAGTATTCAGCAAAACTCAGTTGAATACTCTACCTCCTCACAGACCTTATGACTGTTCTATTAATTTACTACCTGGCGCTATGCCACCTAAGGGAGCAGTCTATGCTCTGTCACCTCAGGAGAGTAGAGTAATGGAGGAATATATTAAGGATTCATTGAATAAAGGCCACATACGAAAATCATCCTCGCCTGCTGGGGCAGGATTCTTTTTGGTATCTAAAAAGGTCGGTGAGTTGCGCCCATGTATCGATTACAGGGCATTGAACAAAATCACCATTAAGAACGCCTACCCCATTCCTCTTATTGCTGAATTATTTGATAGACTCCAAGGTGCTAAAGTATTTACTAAGCTTGATCTTAGAATTGCTTACAATTTAGTGAAAATCAAGGAAAACCACGAGTGGAAGACTGCATTTAATACCAGAAGTGGACACTATGAATATCTAGTGATGCCATTCGGGTTGTGCAATGCTCCAGCGGTTTTCCAAGATTTCATAAATGATGTACTCAGGGATTACATTTAGTTCGTTTGTCTTGGTCTATCTGGATGATATCCTTATTTATTCTCCTGACATTCAAACTCACTATGATCATGTTAGACAAGTTCTGCAGACCTTGTTAAAGAATCAACTTTATTGTAAATTAGAAAAATGCATCTTTGACCAATCTGAAGTACAGTTTTTGGGATATAATATTTCTGCCTCGGGGTTTCAGATGGATCCTAAAAAGCTGGAATCGGTTCTACAATGGCCTTTACCCACTGGGTTGAAAGCCATTCAAAGGTTCATTGGTTTTGCCAATTATTACAGAAGGTTTATAAAGGGATTTTCTTCAGTAATAGCCCCCATCACCAATATGACACGCAAGGGGGTTAGCAGTACAATATGGTCTAAGGAGGCTATAGAAGCCTTTGAAACTCTCAAACAGCGGTTTGCCTCTGCCGACATATTGATACATCCTGACACCAGTAAACCTTTCATACTAGAAGTTGATGCATCAGAGACAGGGGTAGGGGCAGTTCTCTCCCAGAGGGAGAGCCAGGATACTTCATTGCATCCTTGTTGTTACTTCTCTAGAAAGTTGTCGCCTGCCGAGCGCAACTTTGATAATGGCGATAGGGAATTGTTGACCATTATTCTAGCTCTCAAGGAGTGGCGACATCTTTTAGAGGGTTCCAAGGACCCCCATTTTGATCATTACTGATCATTACCTGGCTTACATAGGAGATGCTAAACGATTGTCTTCTACACAAGCTAGGTGGTCTCTGTTCTTTTCTCGCTTTAATTTTCTTATTACTTATAGACCTGGTTCTAAAAATGTCAAGGCTGACGCCTTATCCAGACAGTTTGATACTGAGTCTATACAAGAGCAAGAAATGTCCCATATCATTTCCTCGGTATGTATCATTGCTTCCACTATCCTTTCATTGTCCTCTCCGCTGCTTGGCTCCATCATGGAGGCTCAGTCTCAGGCGCCCTGTGGGAAACCTCAGGACAAATTGTTCGTTCCTTTGGGGGAAAGGGTTAATATGATGAAGGTGTTTCACGACAATGTGTCTGCTGGTCACCCAGGTATTAATAAATCCACTTCTGCTATCATGAGGTCATTCTGGTGGGATTCCCTCAGGAAGGATGTTAAGGAGTATGTGTAGGCTTGTTCTATTTGTGCGGTTTCCAAAGTACCTCATAAACTCCCTTGTGGCTTGTTACAACCTCTTCCTGTTCCTGAGGTCCCATGGTCCCACTTGTCTATGGATTTCATTGTAGAACTTCCTAGCTCTAATGGTTATACCACTATTCTCATGGTTGTTGACCGTTTTTCTAAAATGGCTCACTTCATCCCTCTCAAGAAATTACAGTCATCTCAAGACCTGGTACTGATCTTTACTCCGTTTGCATGGCATTCCTCACAATATTGTATCTGATAGAGGTTCTCAGTTTGTATCCCAGTTTTGGAGGGCTTTCAATAAGCAATTGGGGATTGAATTGTCTTTTTCATCCTCTTAACACCCCCAGACTAATGATACAGCTGAGAGGGCTAACCAGTCTTTGGAGTTATACTTGCGTTGTTTCGTTAATAGCACTCAAGACAATTGGTCCGAATTCTTACCATGGGCCGAGTTTGCTGGGAACAATGCTGACCATGACTCCTCTGGGCATAGTCCATTTTTTGTTAATAATGGCCGGCATCCTACTGTCCTACCGGCTGTTTTTTCTGACACGGCTATTCCTGCTTTGGATGACCGTCTGGCTTTCATCCGTGATACCTGGGTTAAAGTTCAATCTGCTCTGGGTACTGCTGCTGACCGTTTCAAGCATTTTGCTGATAAACGTTGAGGTGCCAACCCTGTTTACCAAGTGGGTGAGAGGGTTTGGTTATCTTCTCGTAACATCTCAAAGTCCCTAGCATGAAACTTGCTCCTAGGTTCCTTGGACCTTTTCGTGTCCTTCATAGGATCAATCCTGTTGCATACTCTCTGGCCCTTCCGGCCTCCTTGAAAATTCCTAATACCTTTCATGTGTCCTTGCTCAAACCTCTTGTTTGCAATAAATATACTGTCTCAAGTGTCCCTCCTCCTCCCTTAGTTGTTTCTGGACAGGAAGAGTATGAGATCTCCTCCATAATTGATTCCAGGTTCTCTCGGGGCACTTTACAGTACTTGGTGGATTGGAAAGGTTATGGACCAGCCGATCCTTCTTGGGTTCCGGCATCTGATATACATGCTGGCCGCAAGATTCGCTATTTTCACGCCAAATTTCCTCTCACGGTGGGCGTTCTTCAGATGGGGGGTAATGTCACGTATTCATCCGCTTACAAAAATGTGGTTAATGACATTTACTGTCCACACAGGAAAAGTTGTGCCGAGCAACAACCAAATCCACAGAAAGGTTAATGCTGAGCAGCAATTATGCAAATTAGATCTGGTAACTCCCTTTGGGGTCAAAGGCTGGTTACAGCCTATCAGACCTAGAGGAGGTTCTCATCCTGCTCAGTGCCCTGTCGTGGTTTCCCTTGTGGTTGTCCAAGAGCGTGTTATTGATTCTGGTTATTCGGCATTGTTTTTTGACTTCCCTGTTTTCTGGCATCCCTGACTCCTGGCTTTTCCTTATTGTTGTGTCTCTTTCTGTTTCCCTTGACCTCGGCTATTCCGGACTATTCTTTGGTACGTTAGTCCGGCCATTCTAAGGTCCGGTATACGTTACCTATCAGTCCTCTGTGTTACACAGTTCTACGTGCTGGATCATTCTGTAATCCTGACACTGAATGATAGGTATAGTCTTTCTCTCCTTCGTGTTGTACACGCCAACAATCGAATAAGCCCTGAGAAAAAAGAAATATGGCACAATTATCAGCCGATTTTTAGCGGTGTCACCATCATGACAAAGCATCATGGGAGTTGTAGTTCTACAACATCTGGGGATCTACCTGTTGGGCAGCCCTTCTCTAAAATGTGGCCATCCAAGATGGTGGCCAAGACACACCCTGAATCAATGCATCTCTATGAGGAAAATGCAGCATTTCCTCAGGAAGCACTTCCAGTGGACATCCGAGGAGTGGCCATCTGAGCAGTGTTTGAATGAAAATGCCTGAAAGTAATGATTATACTCATCAGAACAACTACATTATGCTGTAGTTGTTCTGGTGACTATAGTATCCCTTTAAAGTGAATTTAAAATAAAAGACAAATTGGCACAATTCTCCATGTAAACTATGTTTTCAGGTTAGCTACTTTAGCCTTACATTTCACTTTGAACGAACCCTGTTTATGATTTCATTCTTTCAAGTACTCCAGTAATATTATTTTAATATATAGCAATGTTACATTCATGAGGGCTTTGGCAAGTATGCTGCTGGGATGGAGAGAGGATATGTAGAGTCAAAGCTGATATGGGGGAAAGCCAGAGACATAATTGACATCACTGGTAACATGCCAGGATGTAAATATTGCATCTGATAGTTATCATCTCATTTGGTTACCATTCATAAAGATGAATTTGGATATAAAACGCATCTAAAAACTTGAATTACTTGGGTAGTATGTGCACAGGAAAATGTGTTAAAAACAGCTGTAGGAGTCACAGCCAGAGAAGGAAGCCCAGATTTGGCGGGTGAAATGCTTCACAAGTGATGTCAAGGGGTGGTGTCGGAGGATGCCAGTGACATCAAGAGGAGCAGACCTGAACTCCTTAGTGAACCAAATCGCTACAGATCGCACATGGAGGGAAAGAAGAGCCAGAATAAGCGAACCTGGAAATCACGTTTTTTTCTTGCACGTATGAATGTAAGAGTGTTTAACTGAATATAAGCAAAGAAAACTTTGTACATATTACACCATGGTGGCCTTTTGGGTTATTTTCTTAATTAAGCCACATCTCTGAAATATTTAGCTGTTGTTTCTGGAGCCAATTTGAAGAGGCTCTGGTAATAATTTATATGATAACTGTTTACACAACAGATTTTGGTCTTCTTATTCAAAGGTATCAATATTTTTTGTATTTTTGTGCATTTTAAGTGCAGCACTTTTCGTGGTTTAATGTTGGAAACATTGTGTTGAATAGCTCTAGTTGTTGCAGCTCTTTATGCACTTTAATATTTATGCACTTTGTGAATTGTGAATTTAAAGTGCCTTAAGTGCATTAATTGTGCTTTTTGGTGTATCATCTTTTTTAGAATGTGTTTAGGACAGCTGTAGGAGTCACAGCCAGGGGAGGTGTGGTTATGGCTGTATAAACATAGTGGTATAATTCCTAAATGACAGATAATTGAGCAATGAAAGTACAGGAGCATGGTATATAGATCAAAACCACTTCATTAAAGGGACACTCCAGTCACCCAGACCACTTCTGCCCATTGGAGTGCCAACTCCCACTACTCTTAACCCTGCAAGTGTAATTATTGCAGTTGTTTTATGAACTGCAATAATTACCTTGCAGGGTTAACTCCACCTCTAGTGGCTGTCTACAAGACAGCCACTAGAGGGCACTTCCTGGTTTCTAGCACAGGAAACCTGTGCTAGAGCGTCGCTGGACATCCTCACGCTGTGTGAGGACCTCCAGCGTCGCACTTTTCCCCATAGGAAAGCAGTGAAATGCATTTTCAATTGCCGCGCATGCGCATTAGGTCTCCCCAGCTGGTGGGCGGGATCAGTCTTGGCCACCGGCCGATGCAATCAGAGGGAGGAGCAGCGCGGAGGAAGAAGCAGCAACGTGGGACATCGTCGCTGCCTCAGGTAAGTTACTGAAGGGGTTTTCACCCCTTCAGCAACCGGTGATTGGGGGGTGGGAGGGAGAGGAGATCTGCAGTGCCAGGAAAACGGATTGTTTTCCTGGCACTGGAGTTTCCCTGGCACTGGAGTTTCCCTTTAAGTTAAAGTTGCTTAGGTGATTAAACGATGTCATAGGGCATATATGTTCTCAAATATGAATCACTATGAAGGCTATAACAATAAGTGGGAAGGCTATCAGTAGTTAGTGTGTATTTGTGGAAGCAGTCTTGGTCTATATCACTTTCCACTTCAATAGTGTTCCTTGCTATTACCAAAATGGTTCTGTTCCACCCTATAGCCACACTTTTCAAGGTATAGGGATGAATCTTATTCTCTGATTAACATTTAATTTCTTCTGCTAGCATTTTGTTTACTTTCTTATACATCATTAGTGATGTCGCGAACCCGAAATTTTCGGTTCGCGAACGGCGAACGCGAACTTCCGCAAATGTTCGCGAACCGGCGAACCGCCCGAAACGCCATTGACTTCAATGGGGAGGCGAATTTTAAAACACACAGGGACTCTTTCTGGCCACAATAGGGATGGAAAAGTTGTTTCAAGGGGACTAACACCTGGACTGTGGCATGCCGGAGGGGGATCCATGGCAAAACTCCCATGGAAAATTACACAGTTGATACAGAGTCTGGTTTTAATCCATAAAGGGCAGAAATCACCTAACATTCCTAAATCACAATCAATATGGATTGACACCTGACATATGACATATTGACACCTTGACATATGGATTGACACCTGTCCTCAGAGCCCCTGATACACACTGACACAGAGCAGAATAGGGACTGTTCACCCCTACATCGGGTCACTTGGCAGATATGGATTGACACCTTGTTACAAACTGCTATTTGTAACGGGCCCTTTAAATGGCAAATTGCCCTGTTTCCCTGGGTTGTGCAGAAGCCTCTTTGCCAGCCTCCTCCCGCATGACTATGGCCCCTGGGAGATTGTGAAAATGTATGCACTTTTATTTGGTGTGTATGGCCCTTTAAGACTGTTGGTGGGCATATTGGGGCTTATGGACTCTTTATGTGACTGGTGCTGGCCCTTTAAACACCTTTTTTGGGACATCAGGAAGATTGGGACACTGCCCCTTTAAGGCCGTGTCCCCAGACTTGTTGGGGACACGGCCCTTTAAGACGGTGTCCCCTGTGTCCCCAGACCTGGTGCAAACCCTTTGTGCCTG
>OW240912.1:291165660-291234543 GCA_933207985.1 Pelobates cultripes
TGAGGTACAGGGTCAAAGTTTACTCAATGATGACGAATAGGGGGCGGGTCGAACCGCGCATATGTTCGCACGCCGTGGCGAACGCGAACATGCTATGTTCGCCAGGAACCGTTCGCCGGCGAACCGTTCGGTACATCACTATACATCATACTCTTGGGTGGCCTTCTTTAGTTGTACAGGTGGTCAGAGCACATCTCAGACCACATGGGTAGGTAAAGGCAGCCTGTTTAAGTCATTTACATTTTTACAACCACAACCTCAAATGCTTTCATTCATGCATCTTTTCTAAGGACAATTGCAACTTTATGAATTATTGCTTAATGTGAATTATACATAGTTTTAAAATTGGTCATTTGTATGAATTAAAAGTATTTTGCATTTTAATAAAAAAGGATTAGTGATGATCTATTTTGTCTTTTTTTTCCCTGTGTTAAACGCCATCTTTGATTCTGCTACCATGCCTTGCCTCTGGGACATTTCATTTAGAATCACCTGTATACAATCATATTTTCAGGCCACAATCTTATCTGTGGAGGTCTTCAGTTCAAACCATTACAAAGTAATTACTTTTACTGAACTTATCTTTAGCTACAATCAATTGGCAACAAATAGAGGATAACATAATTCAACCTCAATCTAATAACTATAAATATCTACCATATTATCAAGCTCATTTTTAAAGAATTGTGTAATTGTGGAAAAGGTGTTTCCATATTTTGTGGCAAGTAGATTTGATTCATTTTCTTTTATTACTTTTTTAATAAACAGTAATCTTATTTAAACAATATTTTCCAAGACAATGTAGGTCTCCATGGTACAAGAAGCAGTTGCACATATAATGACTTATCTTATACACTTACAAAAAAAATGACATGTAAAAAGGAGACTGTTTCTTTAAAAAAAAAAGTCTTAAATTTGTCATTACGGCTTTTTACATTTT
Source organism: Pelobates cultripes (assembly GCA_933207985.1). Taxonomy (NCBI): domain Eukaryota; kingdom Metazoa; phylum Chordata; class Amphibia; order Anura; family Pelobatidae; genus Pelobates; species Pelobates cultripes. The sequence continues at coordinate 291,166,601 of OW240912.1, forward strand.
AAGCCTTTTATACTTAAATATTGGTTAAAGTTAAAATTTTTAATGTGTTTATATCAGTCATTAAAACAAAAATCTAACACTTTAACTCCCCCTATAAATTGACAGGTGATTAAACAAACATAGCTTATACTCAAATGTGTTTTTAAAAGTATTCTATAAATTAAATATGAATTAAACACCTACACATTTACACATTCCATTACAATAAAACCATTCCTATCACACATGAGATGGGAATATAGAAGTAATCATTTTACAAATTTCACTCTAGTTTATAGCAGTGGTTCTTTGCATCCACCGTTTCATAACAACCTACTTCACACCACCTATAGAGTTCAGTAAGTGGGTATTTTGTTGTCATTAAGAGCTGATCTTTAGCTCCAGAAAAGTGTGAGTGCAATATTTTTCTTTATATTTTTCCTCTGCTTTTATAGACACACTACCCATTTTGTTTTCTCTTTTATTTCGGCTTCATTGGATTCCATATCTGTGTGTGTGTGTGTGTGTGTCTGTATGTATATGTGTGTCTGTATGTATGTGTGTTTGAATGTCTGTATGTGTATGTGTCTGTATGTATGTGCTTGTGTCTACATGTCTGTGTGTATGTATGTATGAGTCTGTGTGTGTATGTGTATGAGTGTGTGCTTGTATGTATGTGTGTCTGTATATATGTATGTGTCTACATGTATGTGTGTCTGCGTGTGTATCTGTATGTGTGGGGGGACAGGGACATATGGGGTGGAGGATAGATGTATGGGGTGGGGACGTATGGGTTGGAAGGTAGACATATGGGGGGATCCCAGGGCAATTTTTGCACCGGGGCCCCGCGTTTCTAGTTACGCCTCTGACAAAAAGTATACATGTGAAACTAAAAAAAAAGTACAAATAGAGCCTCAATAACTTCTAGGGGTGGCATCAAGTTAGGTATCATAAGCATTGCTATAGAGACGGGGCTCTAATGATGCAACACACTGTTTTATTAACAGTCAGTCTGATTGACTGAGCTTACACACATGAATAAACAAACATAAGAGAAAACAAAGTAAATGAACAAAAGTGATAGAAGCATACAACGCCATAAAAACACGGACTAAATAAATATAGAGGAACTTTGCGTGACTCCTGTACTGACTCTGCTAACCAACATTCACCCAATACCCATGCTCATTCTTAGAGGCACATAGTAAGACTGAGTCCCAGTCATCCAGAGCAGGCCACTTCACTGGTCCCAGGCCTTCACAAGAGCCCATGAGTGTTTCCCACTGCTCCGGCCACCTTTGGTACCGTGAGCAACATCCCAGGAGTTTGCAGTCACATCTTGATCTCAATGTTGTTCTTCCCAAGGGTGTGAGACTTGCTTAGGGGTTATCCCCCATGGGGCCTTCAGCCCAGGAATGTGACAATGGACGTTGGACAGCAGGGGATGTAGATGGGCAACAGCTGGAAGGGGTTTCCTCCTGATTTACTTCCAACCTTTGAGGGCGGATCAGAGTATTTGTGTAGCGCTAGTTGAAGGGTGCAGAGCAGGGGTAGGCAACCTATGGCACTAGTGCCATGCACGGCACTCAAGTTGTCTTTGCATGGCACTCAAGGCTGCTAGAGCCAAACAGTCTCTAGCCTATCAGTAGTTCCAGTAAAACTTCAGATATCTGCTAATACGAAAAGGTGGTGAAGGACAATCCTCAATTTATGCATTGCAGCACGTAGAGGAAGTAATCTCAGATCACTTCATTCCAGCACTTGTGAATGGGAAGCCACACTGTAGTAGAGCGGCCCACAGCTGCTCTTACAGCTCCTGTCTTTGACCTGTACCTGGCCAGCCTGGTCCCCACTGGAACCCAGGGAAGCCACCCACACTGCTAGATATACACAGTACACAGAAATGTAGAATAACCCTCCCCTCATACAAATAATACAAACAGCCCACACACAAACACAACACACAATCTGCACAAACGTAACCCGCTAACAATCCACATACATGCACACAACCCCACATGCAGTGTCTCACATGCAATACCCCAAAAAGCCCCCACACGCTACCAAACACACAATGTGACATATCCATCCACACACAATTCCACAAGCTGCCCCCATTCATATCTTTCATACACGATACCATAAACTACTAATGAACATATACAATATAATAGCTTATATACGCACAAATACAACGATACCAAGCAACTGCAGTATAAAAAACACAAGCAGAATACGGCAACATAAACATTTCAATTTAAAAAAATAGGACCGGCACGCTACGGGACATCAAAATCCTATATCGGCACAGTACTGCTAAAAGGTTGCCTACCCCTGCTCTAGGTAATTAGTACCTGTCAAAGTAACATCCACATGAATGCCAGGACCCAAGTCTTCCCAGCAGATAATTGCCCAGAGCACAGCACGTCCTTTGTCGTAACCTAAAAGGTTGCCTACCCCTGGTGTAGAGTATCGGTGGGTGAGTCTTGCGCTTAACCATCATGCTCTTTTCTGGGTCTCAGCTTCAGCCATAAATATCTAAAGAAGGCATCCAGCCACACCAGGATTATTTACAACTGGCTTTGTGAGGCATCAGCTGTCATATCGTCCGCCATCTTGTCCTAATCGTTTAGACAGATCACAACCAGAAGGAACGTGTATAGGCTCGGCTCCACGATTGATAGGTAAATAAAACCAGAGTTTGAGAGTATGTGCCAAGATGATCAGGGGTCCTGACTGTGTCCACCTTATTCAGCAGGATGGCCAACAGGGAGATCGGCTGCTTCTTCCACAGTTGCACCCACTGGTACGCCACAAGTTTTCTTCAGGATCTGGCTACTCGCTGGGTGACAAGAAGCTGCAAAGTAGGTCTTCGGTAAACTCTGATCGCCTCCAGTAACAAGATTGATGTGTTGTAAGAGTTGAACATCGGTAACATAACTCAATTTTGAGTAGACATACCTAAAGTATACCTCAAGGTAAGTGAGGAAAAAAAAAAAAGATATTTGCAATCACCAACAAAAGCTGTCAACAAAACCAAAAAACAACTACCCATGTTTCCTCGAAAATAAGACATCCCCCGAAAATAATCCCTAGTTTAATTTTGGGGGTTGCTCATAATATAAGCCCTACCCCAAAAATAAGCCCTAGTTACTAGTTTGCTAATCTATGTTCAGAATTTTCTCCAAACATAGATTGGCAGGATATTATTCGCGAATTCCATGCCCTAATAAACTGGTCTATGTTCGGGGGAATTCCCTGCAACTTGGACCTGCTTTCTAGCACACACTTTGTCCGAATTAAGACCTCCCCGAAAATACGCCCTGGTGCTTTTTTTCGGGGAGAAAATTAATAAGATCTGGTCTTATTTTCAGTGAAAGACAGTGTAATTTTTAATTTGTGTAGATATGTATTTATTTAAAATTAAAAATTTTCTCTATTGTGGCAACTTTAAGATTCATTTCCCAGTACAAAACAATGGGAAAGCAAATTCATTTCTAAAACATATGTGGAAAATATGTTTGTGAAAATAAAAGCAATTAACCATCTCTGTCTTTGAGAAAAGTGAAATATAAAATCCAGAAGTTCCCTTTTCGCTATGATTTTGGGCATGCAGTTATCACAAAAACCATGGTCTATGGAGGCAAACAGCGACAATGTTAAATACAAACGTCTGCACTACATCTTTAAGCTATTCCCTATTTGTTGTAGCATAAACCAGCATAGTGATACTAGATTATACATCAAACACACATGCTACATATAAAAAAACAAAAAACAGAACAAGTGCATAGCAGAATATTAAGTGCATCTAAGTGCTACAAAATGTAATTAAAGGACACCATAAAACAGTGTACATTGTTGACCCAAAATGTTTGTGTTTTCAGATTTCCTTAATTACATTTTGAAGCACTTAATTGCACTCGATATTCTGGTCTGCACTTGTTCTATTATTATTTTTTAAATGGATGTTTGTATTGATAACACTATAAGAGAGCCACCGTGGTTTTGAACTAGCTGCATAGTAGTTAAAAAAAAATGTTTAGAGCCATATTTATACATTTTGGGAAATCTGCAAAATGTTTGATACTTTTTTGCATTTACTTTTTGTATATAAAATAAAATGTTTATTTTATATATATAGTACGTCAGATGGTATATCGAATCTCCTATAACACCTCTTACGGTTTTCCAAATTCAAAATAGCAGATAATCATAACATTAGAACTCTACATTTCAGGGATTTTAACCACAATAAAATTAAGGTAGTTACTGAAGTGAAGAAAAACATGGCAGGTATTGATTGTTTTTCTTCATACCACACAAATGGAAACTGACAGGTTGTTTGTCATACATCTGACTGAAAATGCCATGTTGATTCTAAGGCAAATGATTGTTAAAAGTAGGAAAGTTTATGGTCATGTCTATGGAATGTGAAAATTGAGCAAACAATTATATTTTCCATTTCTGCTGTAAAATTACCTTGCAACATCTAAATCAGTAGGTGGCAAATTGAATATGCAACAGAGTTTTAATTATAATTACATTATTTATAAATGTTAACATATTCTACAGAAATACACAAAGAGCCAACACAGTGTGCAAGTATTTGTGAGGACTGCCTGTTACACACAAACAAGGTTAAATACTAATCTCTAAATTTTAGGGAATTAAATCTTAATTAAAAAAAAAATAGGATAAAATATAATGTTTCTAGATCAGTTATTTTTGCCTAAATTTTGCCACTTTATTTCACTGTAGTATGACCTTTTTGGAAACAAATCATTCTCAAAAGATGTTTACAAAATATTAAGCAAATAGCATGTACTTAATATATACAAATATAAGGATTATTATGCCTGAAGAGATCATTGCTGGGCAATACATTATCCACTTCCTACCACTACCTAGAACAAGGTGACCCTTATTAGGGCACTGTCAGCAGGGTCAGCCTTAGGGAACCCTTAGACCTTCATGGGATACTGCCAACAGGTCAAACCTCCCCACTGTGCACAAGAGGAAGTCTGCAAGATTACTATAAATATTTTCAAGCAAACATCTCATTGATTGGAAGTGTTTCATAGTGCATATTTTCCGGATCAGTAGGATAAAACATTTAACCAAGTACATGAGCCCATCAAAACATATTTGGCTATAAAAAAAATAAAAAATAAATTATTAGATTTAACCCAGTACATGAGCCCATCAAAACATATTTGGCTATAAAAAAATAAAAATAAATAAGAAACAAGACAAATAAAAGATCTCCATTGCTCTACAATAATTACTAATTCATTTTATTTTTAAAACTGCAATGCCTATAAATTAATCACGCGTGTCCCACCACTGTGGCATTAAGGGAGTTAAAATTGTCAGTGCAAGCATTACTTGCACAAGGAGGTTAAAAAGAAGTGTCTTAGCACAGGTATTACAGAACACACTGCAAACTTATTGATTAGGCTATTTCTTTCAAAGCTTATTCTTGATGAGAAGACAATAGTATTTTACAGACTGACATTGATATAACATTGCTACTAGCTACTAAAGCTATTATGAGACCTTTTCAGGAGCAGCTGAAATGTCTTGATAAAAAGCCATGAAAGATGGCATTTAACGCAAACCGAGTCATTTCATCATAAGAACCATAAATCAGCGTGTGCCATGTATGCCTGTATTTCTCTTGTATTATCTGGTAATATAGTTTCTGTAACGCAAGTATTCAGCATATTATTATTAAGGGAATTCTGAGATGTACAATTCAACCTGTTTTTTCCATTGTTGTTGATTTTCTTTTTCATATTTGAACTCCAGTTATGATAAAACTCTATAATTGAAAATTGTGTTGTCAGGTGTTCCAAATTTATTTGCTTTGGGCTGCCAGATTTTTCATGAATGTGTAAATGGAGGTCTGAATATAAAAGATTAACATAACATTATCTCTATATGTCTATATCTATACTGATCAGCCACAACATTAAAACCACTCACAGGTGAAGTGAAAAAGATTGATTATATCTTTACAATGGCACCTGTCAAAGGGTGGAATATATTAGTGTTTTTACCTAAGGGGAATTTACCTATATGTTCTGTTTTGTTTGTCTTCCATATTTTTATTGTGGTTTTAGGAATACCTTGATATATCCCTAATCTTGTTTTTAGACTTATATTTATACTATTAAAAGTTAAGTTTTACTTGCTGTATATTGCATCCAATCAAATTTTATTTCTATATATATAGAGACTCCTTTAAGGGATCCTATAGTGCCAGGAAAACAAAGCCACTTGGAGTACCCCCTCCCTCAGGGCCCCCCTCCCTTGGTACTGAAAGGGTTAAAACCCCTTCAGCCACTTACCTTAATCCAGCACCGTGCTCCCTTGGCAATGGTGACCTCTCTTCCCCCGCCGATGTCAGCTCCCGAGTGGAGCCGAATGCGCATGCGCGACCAGAGGTGCACGCTTTCAAACCCGCCCATAAGAAAGCATTACTCAATGCTTTCCTATGGGAATTTTAATTGACGCTGGACTCCGTGAGGACATCCAATAAATGCGATTTACTCGCAGTAGCGAGTCAAATAAATGCGATTTACTCGCAGTAGCACCTCTAGTGCCTGTCTCCCTGACAGCCACTAGAGGCTGGATTAACCCTGCAGTGTAAACATAGCAGTTTCTCTGAAACTTCTATGTTTTCAGCTGGAGGGTTAAAACTAGGAGGACCTGGCACCCAGATCACTTCATTGAGCTGGAGTGATCTAGGTGCCTACAGTAGTCCTCTAAGCACTTTTTTTTTTTAAATGTCAAATTACAATTTAGGGGTTACCTCCTTTTCTAATATTTTGGCTCAGTTTTTATCATTAAGAATTATTTATTAAATTATTATATTAACAGAAATGTTAAAATTACATTTATCATAATATGTTTTTATTTTGTTTCTTGGATTAACAAATACAAACTTTTCTGTGATTATATATTGAAAATACTAGGTCATTCAGCAGATGCTCCTTGTCCAAGGGCGATGATTCAGCTTGCTAAATGCCCTTCATATTTAGTGTGTTCTGCATTTATAAAATACTTACACATGCAAAGATGATTTTAAATGTCAGAAGCATGTGAATTTGATGGACTTATTTTCAATGAGTGAATCATCACTGTGTACCTGAGTTATAATTTATAATTTACAGAAAAAAAAAACACCAGAACAAACATCAAGGTCATTATGTACCTATAAATTCAAATATGACAGACAATAGAGATAGAAAGAAAGTAATATGAATTGGGTAGTGTGTGTATTTTGCTTTCCATCTTAGACAAAGGAGAAAGCAGGACATGTGGTTGGTGAAATGAGAGAGTATATGCAGGTGACAGAATGAGGAATGTTATGTGGCTTGGGGGTATTGGGGGAATGAGGGATAATACATTGATCAGTCACAACATTAAAACCACTGGCAGGTGAAGTGAATAACATTGATTATATTGTTACAATTGCACTTGTCAAGGGTGGGATATATTATACAGCAATTGAACAGTCAGTTCTTGAATTACAAGTGTTGGAAGCAGGAAAAATGGAAATGCGAACAGATCTGAGTTACTTTGACAAGGGTCAAATAATGATGGCTTGAAAACTGGATCAGAGCATCTACAAAACAGCCAGTATTTTGGGATGTTTCCAGTATGCAGTGGATAGTACCTACCAAAAGTGGTGCAAGAAAGAAAAAACAGTAAATGGCATCGCATTTAGGGTCATTTTGGCTCATTGATGGATGTGGGGAGTGTAGGCTAGCCAGTTGTGTCAGATCAAGAGGTACTGTAGCTTACATTGCTGAAAAATGTATTGCTGGCCATGATATAAAGGTGTCAGAACACACAGTACATCACAGTTTGCTGCATAACCTGAGCCTGGTTAGAGTGTCCATGATGTACCCTGTCCACTATCAAAGCTCCTTTACTTTGGATGTGAGAAGAGAGGGGAAGAGAGGTCAACAGAATACACTATGGGAAGAAAGCAGCCCGACAAAGGACGTGTTGTGCTCTGGGCAATTATCTGCTGGGAAGACTTGGGTCCTGGCATTCATGTGGATGTTACTTTGACAGGTACTAACTACCTAGAGCAGGGGTAGGCAACCTTTTAGCAGCACTGTGCCGATATAGGATTGTGATGTCCCGTAGCATGCCGGTCCTATTTTTTTAAATAAAAATTTTTAGTGTGTGGGGGCTGTTTGGGGTATTGCATGTGAGACACTGCATGTGGGGTTGTGTGCATGTATGTAGATTGTTAGCGGGTTACATTTGTGCAGATTGTGTGTTGTGTTTGTGTGTGGGCTGTTTGTATTATTTGTATGAGTGGAGGGTTATTCTACATTTCTGTGTACTGTGTATATCTAGCAGTGTGGGTGGCTTCCCTGGGTTCCAGTGGGGACCAGGCTGGCCAGGTACAGGTCAAAGACAGGAGTTGCAAGAGCAGCTGCGGGCCGCTCTTCTACAGTGTGGATTCCCATTCACAAGTGCTGGAATGAAGTGATCTGAGATTACTTCCTCTATGTGCTGCAATGTATAAATTGAGGATTGTCCTTCAGCACCTTTTCGTATTAGCGGATATCTGAAGTTTTACTGGAACTACTGATAGGCCAGAGCCTGTTTGGCTCTAGCAGCCTTGAGTGCCGTGCAAAGACACCTTGTTGCCTACCCCTGACCTAGAGAGTGGTGCAGACTCCACTCCTTCATGGCAATTGCCTCTTTCAGCAAGATAATGATGTGTCCGAAGCTTATGCCTCAAACATATTCAGTTAACTGCTTTCTATCACAGAATTCCAAAATAGTAAAACTCACAGTAATTAGCAGTGTTCTACAGTGATGTGAAATATAAATAGGAATAATACAATAAAACTGATATTAATGTTCAGTTTATGCATGAGTACATCACAGAGTACGCGCTGTGAACTTTTTTAGCCATCACTTCCAAATTCTCCCTGCTACCTCTTGTCTCAAACCCTTATTATATCTTCTAGATTGTAAGGTTTTGGGCTATCTAGCTAAGCACTTTGTATAAAAGAGCTTCAATGGCTAGATCTCCGTTTACGGGCAGTGCCCTCTTTACCTTTGTATTTGTCTGTGTATATTGTACGTTCTGCCCTAATTGTACAGCACTGAATAATATCTTGCCGCTTTATTTACCAGTAATAAATAAAATAACGGCAATACAACTTGCATATATCAGTAGCTTCATAGTAAAATCGTAATACAGGCTGAAGAAAAAGTTAAGTAAATCAAATTTAACCTTTCACGCAAATATTGTTCAGGAATGGTTTGAGGAACCGGACAAAGAGTTCAGAGTGTTGCTTTGGCCTCCAAATTTCCCAGATCTCAATCCGATTGGGCATCTGAGGGACGTGCTGGAACAACAAATCTGATTCATGGAGGCCCCACTTCACAATTTGCAAGACTTAAATGTATTGCTAATGTCTTGGTGCCAGATCCCACAGTACATTATCAGGGATCTTGTGGGGTCAATGCCTCAACGCATTAGCGCTGTTTTGGCAACATGAAAAGGACCTACGTGTTTTAAGACAGGTGGTTTTAATCTCGTGGCTGATCAGTATATACACTGCTCAAAAAAATAAAGGGAACACTTAAACAACACAATGTAACTCCAAGTCAATCACACTTCTGTGAAATCAAACTGTCCACTTAGGAAGCAACACTGAGTGACAATCAATTTCACATGCTGTTGTGCAAATGGGATAGACAACAGATGGAAATTATAGGCAATTAGCAAGACACTCTCAATACAGAAGTGGTTCTGCTGGTGGTGACCACAGACCACTTCTCAGTTCCTATGCTTCCTGGTTGATGTTTTGGACACTTTTGAATGCTGGCAGTGCTTTCACTCTAGTGGTAGCATGAGACAGAGTCTACAACCCACACAAGTGGCTCAGGTAGTGCAGCTCATCCAGGATGGCATAAATAGTAAAGAGAAGCTGCTAGCATAAAAGGCAGAGCAGCCAAATATGTGCCCGGGGCAACCTGACTTAGGGGATAACCCTCACGTATATGTTGAATAAATAAAGGGGAGACCCTAGGAAAAAGTGGGTGGGGGAGAGGGAGGGGGAGAAAAACAGAGTGTCCAGAGCATGGAGGCACTACCAGGAGACAGGCCAGTACATCAGGAGACGTGGAGGAGGCCGTAGGAGGGTAACAACCCAGCAGCAGGACCGCTACCTCCACCTTTGTGCATGGAGGAACAGGAGGAGCACTGCCAGAGCCCTGCAAAATGACCTCCAGCAGGCCACAAATGTGCATGTGTCTGCTCAAACGGTCAGAAACAGACTCCATGAGGGTGGTATTCGGGCCCGACATCCACAGTTGGGGTTTGTGCTTACGTTTGGCATTTGCCAGAGAACACCAAAATTGGCAAATTCGCCATTGGCGCCCTGTGCTCTTCACAGATGAAAGCAGGTTCACACTTAGCACATGTGACAGATGTGACAGAGTCTGGAGACGCCATGGAGTACGTTCTGCTGCCTGCAACATCCTCCAGCATGACCAGTTTGGCAGTGCGTCAGTAATGGTGAGGGGTAGTATTTCTTTGGGGGGCCTCACAGCCCTCCATGTGCTCGCCAGAGGTAGCCTTACTGCCATTAGGTACCGAGATGAGATCCTCAGAGCCCTTGTGAGACCATATGCTGGTGCGGTTGGCCCTTGGTTCCTCCTAATGCAAGACAATGCTAGACCTCATGTGGCTAGAGTCTGTCAGCAGTTCATGCAAGACGAAGGCATTGATGCTATGGACTGGCCCGCCCGTTCCCCAGACCTGAATCCAACTGAGCACATCTGGGACATCATATCTCGTTCCATCCACCAACGTCACGTTGCACCACAGACTGTCCTGGAGTTGGCAGATTCTTTAGTCCAGGTCTGGGAGGAATTCCCTCAGGAGACCATCCGCCACTTCATCAGGAGCATGCACAGGCGTTGCAGGGAGGTCATACAGGCACGTGGAGGTTTTGATTTCCATTTTTTTATTTTTGTGTGATTTTGTTGTCAGCACATTCAACTATGTAAAGAACAAAGTATTTCTGAAGAATATTTAATTCATTCAGATCTAGAATGTGTTATTTTTGTGTTCCCTTTATTTTTTTGAGCAGTGTATATTACAAGCTAACCTTTATAATTAACAGGTTTATAATATATACAAGAATTTGTATAACACGTGCATACATATATACTCATAAAACACAGAATCATATTAATGCATGGTTAGCCAGTTAGCGAACGTATGGTCCAAGTCTATCACTAACTGCTTGGCCATATCACAGGTAAAAGAAGTCAGGGGGCAATTTTGGGTGCCACATTAAAATAATGCACTTAGATGGCATTTAGTTGTTACATAAGTATGTAATTATGCTATGTGTTGCTCAAGTTTGATTTTGAAATATTAAATGGTTAGAAATGAAAATAATAGAACAAAAGCCTGAGCATTAGCCTAAAGAACCAAACCCCATCTATGATCCTCAGACTAATAAGATAGCATTAGCTTGAGCAGCAATTTATGGCTAATTGGCGTTACTGCTTTCAGCCTATTACAGCCTTCTGTTGCTGGTATGAATTGTTATAATTAAGGAATTGTGCAATCTGTGCTGAGCCATACCACCAGTGGGGCAAGCCTGTGTTCAACCAGAGATTTTTAACATTGAATACAGGTAAAGTGGCAGTGGATAAGAGGCACAATAAACAACCCAATTACATTAAATGTTATAGTGCCAAAAGTGTCATCTTTTTTTTTTTTTTTTTTGATGTCTTAACTTTTTTATTGAGTTGTTTTTTCGTTTTCATAATATAGTTATCATATATGAAAAACATAAAGAGGGATGGTAGGGTACAGAAAACAAGGGGGGGGGTGGGGGTGCGGGTGATACATAGGTAGATCCATACAGGTTATCTGACAACGCAGGTCAGAAATTACAGTTCAAGTTCAGTTCAAATTCAAGGTACATCTTCAAAGTGCAAAATTCAAGTACAAAGTACAAGTACAAGTGCATACATGAGGTACAGTTGTTGCATGTATAGTGGCGTAGAGAATGGGCAATGTAGGTTATTTAGTGGAACCTCTGGGTGGTGCCTAGGTCATGATAGTTGAGGCTTTGGAAAGCATTATTTCATATCGACATGCGCTGTTTATGTCAGTTGTTGGGTAAGGGTGTGTTGCTGGCCTAAATAGCTAAAGCTAATCAAATACCCGAACTCTATCTAATACGGTTTGCTAGCCAAGCATGATGAATTCTCAGTCTGGCTACTTCTGTGGGATATTTTATTTATCGATTGTGTATCTAGGTTACTAGTTGCCTCTTTATCTGGCTTGTTTACTAAAGTGGATTTTTGCACTCATGGGTAGACAGTTGTGTGAGATTGTGTAGGTGACCATGGGTTACTACGGTGAGGCGTAGATTCACCGGGGTCCTAAAGTGGTACTGGGTTTGATCTCTAGGTCCCTGGTTGGTCCCTAAACTGTGCCCATCTTTGCCACTGCCTGGTGTAGATATGTTCCTTGTTTCGAAGGCGGCTAGCCATTCGTTCGAAGTTGCATGTAGTGTCGATGCGTGTTAGGACTTCTGTTAATTTTGGGCTTTGCTGTTGTTTCCACCTGTGTGCTATTGCTGTTTTGGCGGCGAGTAGGCAGTGGGTGAGTATGTGTAGTTCATCTTCCCTGGGTGAATGAGGGAAGATGTGAAGTAGGTAGCATTCTGGGGATTTCGGAGCAATTATTTTCATCTCTTCTGAGAGGAACTGCTCAATTGCGTCCCAGAATATGCTTATTATCGGGCATGTCCAGAATACATGAAGTAGTGTGCCTACAGTGTTTTGGCATCTCCAGCACATGGGGGACGTGTTGGGGTAGATATGTCCTAGGCGTGAAGGAACCATGTACCATCTCATTAGTATTTTGCAAAACGCCTCCCTGTGGGCCAGGCTATATGTGGTTTTCCTTATCCTACCCAGAGCCTTCCTCCACGTATCTTGGCTGATTTGTGTTTGGAGATCCTTCTCCCAGGAGCTCATATATAAGGGAATTTCCTTGTCCGCTAGATTCATGAGAGAGGTGTAACAGAGAGATAATGCTTTAATGCCTTTTAGTTTTCCTTGACACTTAAGGAGGAATCGTGGTGGTGGTAATTTTCTGTCTCTATGTAGTTTGTGAGCATGTAGTATGTTTTTAATGCGTAGGTATGTGAATAGTTCCTTAGACGGGAGAGTGAATGTCTGTTGTAGTGTTGGGAAGGGTGTTACTCCCGCATCATCAATCAAGGAGCTCACATTGAGAATTCCCTTACGTACCCAGATGTCGAGGCATAGATCATGTGTGTGGAGTGATAGTGATTGTAAGGGCGCGGCATGTAGGAGGTCTCTGCCTATATCCAGTTTTACGATCGACTGTCTCCATATATGGAGCAGTAGTTTCGTTGGGGGTAGGTTATTGGCGGCCTGTAGCTGCCTGTCCGAGCACGCCCACAGGGCGTCTACCACTGTTCCTTTTGTCATGCAGGCATTTTCTAATGCCAGCCAGATGGGGGTTGCTATGCCCTCCAGTATCGTGAGGCCCTGTGCTAGTATTGATGCTTTATAATAGAGCTGAATGTTGGGCACACTAAGGCCTCCTTCCGAAATGGGTCTCCAAATCAATTTTTGGGAGACTCGGGGAGGTTTTCTCTTCCAGATATGTGCGTTTATGGTTGATTGGAATCTTTTCAGTATTGTATTAGGGATTGCTATTGGCAGTGTACGGAAGAGGTATAAGATGTGTGGTATAATCATCATTTTAACTGTATTGATGCGCCCTAGCCATGAGGTTCCTTTCTCGTCCCATTGTTTAAGTTGGAGATCTAGTTTCTGCAGAAGCGGGATATGATTCACTTTGGTAACTAATGTAGGTGTGGCGGGCAGTTGAATACCTAGGTACGTGATCGAAGTTTTACGCCAATCGAATGGGTATTTAGATTTGAGGGTTTGTAGTGTGTGGTTTGGTATGCGAATTGCTAATGCTTGCGATTTTTTTGCATTATTCTTATAGTATGACACCTTTCCATAACTGTCCAAAAGTGCCAGGAGATTGGGGAGGGATCTGGAGGGATCAGTGATGAACAGCAGGATATCATCCGCAAATAGAGCGATTTTCATAGTTCCTATTGGTGTGTGTAGTCCCTGAATCCCATCTAATGAGTTGATATGTTTAACCAGTGGCTCCAGGCAAAGGATGAATATTAGCGGGGAGAGAGGGCAGCCTTGCCTGGTGCCATTGGTTATATGGAAGGGCTTGGATAGAAAGCCGGTGTTATATACCCTAGCCGAGGGGTTAGAGTACAGGGCCAGTACGCTCTTTTGGAATGGAGGGGGGAATCCCATTTTGGTCAACACTGCTGTCATATAAGACCAATTTAGACGATCGAATGCCTTTTCAGCATCGAGTGCCAGCAGTATGCCCTGTTGTTGGGTTTTATGTGCCCAATGGATTAAATTCAGGAAATGGCGTGTGTTATCTCCTGGTTGTCTTGTAGGGACAAACCCAGCTTGTTCTTGTGAGATCATATCTAGGAGCAGTGGTTTAATGCGGTTGGCTAAGAGCTTTGCGTACAGTTTGGTGTCAGCATTTAATAAAGAGATTGGTCTTAGATTTGCGCATTCTGTTGGGGGCTTCCCGGGTTTCGGGAGTGTTATCACATGTGCAAGGAGCATTTCGGACGGGATATTCCCAGTGTCTTTGATGTGGTTAAACAACTTGGTAAGGTGTGGTGTTAGTTGCGTGTTAAGCGTCGTGTAGAGGGAGTTCGGAAATCCGTCTGGGCCCGGTGCCTTACGTTTGGGTAATAAGCTAATGGTCTTGTGCACTTCTTCCTCCGTAAATGGTGTTTGAAGGTATGTTTTTTGTGTGTCTGTGAGGAGGGGTAGGTCTACATTGCTTAGAAAGTTTAGGATTTCGTCCTTGGATGGCTGGTGTGTGTCAGTCGTTTTATTTAGGTTGTATAGCTTGTCATAATAAGAGGCTAGTTCCTCCACTATATCTTGGGGGTTGTATAGCTTATGTTTAGTAGCTGAGGTCATGTATGGTAATTTAGATTGCAGGTGACGTGTTTTCAGGCGACGTGCCAGTAATTTGCCTGCCTTATTGCCTTGCATGTAATGGATTAAGTTGAGTTTACGCATTTGCCTTTCCATAGTGGTTAGGGCCAAAGCATGTAGCTCCGAGTTTATTTTGCTAATTCGTTTAATCAGTTTGTTGGATGGGTTAAGTTTATTTTTTTCCTCAATCTGTGCAAGTTCCTCTAGCAGGCGCTCTTTGGTTTGATTGCTCTTCCGTTTACGGTTTGCTCCTGCTTGTATAAAGAGGCCTCTCAGCACCGCTTTGAGGGCTAGCCATTGTGTGGGGATGGAGGTCTCGTCGTTGGTATGGTCTTGGTAAAACAGTGTAATTGTGTTAATTAGTTTTATAAGTAGGTCAGCCTCGTTTAGTAGGGAGTCGTTTAGTCTCCACATGCTTCTTCCTCTAACAGGGTATAGAGTTTTGAATGTGATGGTGACCGGGGCATGGTCTGACCATGTCCTATTCCCTATCTTCACATCCGCTACATTTTGTAGTGTTATAGCGTCGACCAAGCATAAGTCAATGCGTGAGTACGTATGGTGAACTGGTGAGAAATAAGTGTAGTCCCTCCCGCTAGGGTATAAGCTACGCCATGTATCGTAAAGATTGTGTGTGTGGAGGAGTGTGGCAAGTTTACGGCTCAGTGATATGGCTTGGTGTAGTGGTCTCTTTCCTTGTGCCCTCTGTACGTCCAAGTTAGGATCCATTGTGCAATTAAAGTCCCCACAGATGATAGTGTGCCCTTGTCTAAGGGTTGCCACTTTGTTTAGTGCGGATTTTAAAAAGGAGGTCTGGGCTTCGTTTGGGGCATACAGCGAGGCCACTGTGACTTCGATGCCATTCAGCGTACCCACCAGTATCAATAGCCTTCCCAACTTGTCCTGATATATCCCTGTCTGTTGGAAAACCCAGTCTTGTTGGAACAATATAGATACACCTTTGGATTTGTGTGGTGAAAGTGCATGGAAAGTTTGGGGGTAGCCGGTTGGTTGAAAAGTCGGAGGGCGATGTGTGCATAGGTGGGTTTCCTGTAAGCAGACTATTGCTGCTTTAGAGTCGTGTATCTCTCTAATAGCCGAATGTCTCTTGAACGGGCTGTTCAGGCCATTAACATTTAGAGAGAGACATTTGAAGTGATGTGTCATTCTCTAGGGGGTAGGAGGGCGGTATGTGGCCGCGCAATCTGAGAGTAAGATCTGCTATTACACCTGCTCCAAAAAGTATATGCACTGTAGGTGGGATCAGTGTAGTGACCATTAGTGTCATGCACCCGGGATCTCAAAAGTGTCATCTTTAATGTAATGGGCCTATGAGACACAAAAATGTAAAAAATGGAGATACAATTAAACTTTCATAAAGGCAAAAGTGGAAAACTTTAAATTAAGGTTCTGTTTCAGTGGACTGACAACTCATATGAGAAACCTGAAGCTAACCGGATAACAACAGCTATCTTGTTTCATGGTCACTAAACCTACGCAGTGATTAACATCAAGTTCAAATATTTGTTTTTCAAAGATATCTTTTTTTATTTTTTATCTCTGATTCCTGACATTGCAGCCTAAATGTCAGACACATCCAGATGCCATGGATTGCTTTTTATTGAAGGCTCTAAAGAGGCATGTTGCTTCTCTTCTCTAACTTTATAATCTGGTTCAATATGACCAGACATCCCTTTTGACATCCCTAAGTCTGAGAAAGTTTCCATAGACATACGTTCACCATGAATTAATGGTATAAATGATACTCATTTCAAGTGGTCCACTATTTTTCTTCAGAAATGACAGCAAAACGCACATATACTAATTGTTACGGACTACCACTGGAAATACACTACCAAACAAATACAATACAAATAGGTGTAATCAATATTAATCTAAGTTGTATTTTCAGTTGAATTTGGGGAAACTTGAAGCAATCGTTGTGTTGAGCTATTTCAATTGCTTTTGATTTGTTCATTGCAAATAGCTGTTAATGTTGACAATAAATCTGATTTTCAGTGGAGGTTGAATACGTTTGATTAAAACTGTATTTTAAAAGCAAAACAAAATTGTTTGCAAATTTAAACTGTATATGTTATTTTCTGGTAACAGATTCACAAAATTATCAACTCTCACAAACAAACAGAATAAATAAAAAAAAAAAATAACATTTTCAATTTGCTCATAATTTTAAGAAAAAATCTTGTGTGCTCAAAATATTTAGCCAAGAGAATAAAATAACTTTATGTACGCTTTCTTTGACAATTTTAAATAGAGCAAAACAAAAGCACATATTTAGGAAGATATTTCTGTTGCTTTAGTAACAAAACACCCAACCTTTCCATGTCCTCTACTTGTGTCACATGCCTACAGGTTACAATAAATCTGACGTGACAAAAATAGGAATAATTATTATTGCATAGGATTTAGATATTCAATAATAATAATAATAAATGTGTCCTCAAGGCTATATTTAGTTATTAAAGTGATATATTCAGCATAGTACAGTAGGTGGAACATCAACTTTGAGTATATGGAGAATTGAACTCTTGGTAAAAATAAATAAATAAATATAGTGCAGTAGCTTAAATACATATATCAGCGTTTCCAAATAGGCTTTTTTTTTTTTTTTTTTAAACGATTGTCAAAGTTAAAATAAATGCCATCTAATGAAGTCTTCATTTCTGTCAGAGCTGTCAAAACCCATGAGTTTCTTATTTCACAATAATAAAAGTCATAGAGAAAATTGAGCACAGACCTTTAACGTCCTGTAGGACAGAATGAACCCAGTGCCAAAATTACATTGGCTTGCAAAGGAGACTTAGGTCAACTGCTAGTAATTACTTAATATAGCTTGTTCTTTAGAAATGAAATTGTCTAGGCAGCATATTGTATAGAACATGGTAATTTGCATCAGGTTGTGTCCTAATGACAGCCTTGTGAAACGCAATATGTTGCTATACGTGAACATGTTGAAAATCTCACAGTTTATATATGAAAAATAGTTTATATTTAGCATATTATTCTGTGTTGGGCTGTATTTTTCTTCTTCATTTATACTCATTTGCCAATATCGCAGAAAAAAAAAAAATTTTTTATTTAAATATCATTCCAGAAGATTCTTTATAATGTTCTGAAAACAAAAATGCTTTTTAAAGGGGTTTTTAATAAAACTGCATCCGAATGACATTGAAACAAAAAGTTACGAAAACTTGCACTCAAAATACAATTTTCAAAACACAACAGTTTGTAACAAAGTTAAAAGCAAGGATGATAAAGCTTTGCATATTGAGTGCAGAAAGGATACCCTATATATTTTCCAGTGGCGTAACTACCGCCTTTGCAGTTGCACCAGAGCCCACACGCCTAGCAAGCCCATCGGGTGGCCTATTCAGTTAGGACCACACAATGACACTGTGTCTTTAG
Organism: Pelobates cultripes; assembly: GCA_933207985.1. NCBI lineage: Eukaryota > Metazoa > Chordata > Amphibia > Anura > Pelobatidae > Pelobates > Pelobates cultripes. The sequence goes on from OW240912.1 coordinate 291,185,111, forward strand.
GGTCTGGATCAGCACAGCAGCCCTTTAATAGCGTCCGGCCCCTTTAGTGATGTTGGTGCTGAGAGGAAGTGATGGTGAATTATTCCATCTCAGCTAAGAGATGGAGCTGTGTAGGAGGAAGGAGGAGAGGAGCAGAGCACAGATTGGGAGGGACTCCGACTGCCTTAGCCAGCCGACTGGATTCCAGGAAACAGGAGGATGGCTAAAAATAAAAAAAATTACATTTTGCATGTGTGTACCTGTGTATGTATCAGTATTTGTATATGTAGGTGTGTCATTCTGTGGATATGAATGTGTATCATTCTATGTGTCTGTGTATCTTAATGTGTGCTATTCTGGATCTGTGTTTAGTTGTGCTCAAACATTTGCATACCCTTGGATAATTGGTAATATGTGTACAATTTTTAAAGAAAACATGAGTGAGCAGGCAAAACAAATGTCTTATTTCTTATGGGATTCATATTCAACTGTAGATTATAACAGAATGACACAATCATAAAACAAAACAAGGCAACAAAGAACAAAATTATATGCCCCATGTTCATAAGTCTACATACCCTTAGTTCTTAATACTGTGTATTGCCCCCTTTAGCATCAATAAAGTGTGCAGTATTTTGTAATATTTGTCTATGAGGCTCCTAATTCTTGCTGGTGTTATAGCTGCACATTTGTCTTGGCAAAATGCCTCCCGGTCATGCAAAGTATTTAGTCGTCTTGCATAAACTGCATGTTTGAGATCTTCCCAGAGTTGCTCGATAATATTAAGGTCATGAGACTGTAATGACCATCCAGAATCTTAACCTTTTTCTGCTGTAACCACTGGAGGGTCAACTTGGCCTTGTGCTTAGGATCATTGTCATGCTGGAAAATCCAAGAGCGTCATATGCGCAATCCTTGTGCAGAAGAATGCAAGTATTTTTTTATTACATTTTGCATTCATCTTGCCATCAATTTTCACAAGATTCCCCGCGCCTTTAGAGCCCACACCCTCCACACCCCCCAAAACATCAGTGAGCCACCACCATGCTTCACAGTGAGGATGGTATTCTTTTCACTATAGGCCTTATTGACCCCTCTTAAAACATAGCGGTTATGGTTGTCACTCCAAATTACAGAAGATGTGAGGCACGTCAAGGTGTCAGGAATATTGAAAGCAAGCTTTTTTGTGTAATTGGCACGCACAATAAAGGCTTTTTTTCTGGCAACTCGACCATGTGGCTCATTTTTGTTCAAGTATCATTGAATTGTGCTATTTGAAACAACCACACCGTGTTTTTCCAGAGCAGCCTGTATTTCTCCTGAGGTTACCTGTGGGTTTTTCTTTGTATCCTGAACAATTGTTCTGGCAGTTGTAGCTAAAATCTTTCTTGGTCTTCCTGACCTTGGCTTGGTATCAAGAGATGCCTGGATTTTCCACTTCTTAATAAGTGATTGAACAGTACTGACTGGCCTTTTCAAGGCTTTTGATATTTTTTTTATATCCTTTACATCTTTATAAAGTCCCAATACTTTGTTATGCAGGTCTGTTATGACAGTTCTTTTCTGCTCCCCATGGCTCAGTTTCTAACCTGCTCAGTGCATCCACGTGAGAGCCAACAAGCTCATTGGCGATTTGTACACAGCCATTAATTGTGGTGTGTCATCTTATTGGAAGATACCTATATACACTTTTCAATAGTGATTTTACCTGAGCCAGTTTTTGTTATAAACAGGCTCTACCAAATGTGAGTTGGACCATATAGATCCTCAAACCTTAGCTTGTCACGGTTACAGTATTATGCTATGCGTTCTCTCTCTTGTTTTTTATGCACAGATTCATAATCTACTGATATTTATCAAATTTGGGGTACAGTATATACTCGAGTATAAGTCTAGTTTTTCAGTAAATTTTTTGTGCTTAAAAACCCCCACTCGACTTATACTCGAGTCACTGTCTGTATTATGGAAACTTAGAGAGCCGCGGCCGTCAGAGCCATGGCAACGATCCGCGCGGCAACCAGACCGCGAGACTTACAGTGGAGCTGACCAGAACGGAGGAGAAGGGAGCTGACAGGAGCTGCAGGAAAGGTAAGTAAATGCTTCCTGCCGGCCCCCCCACTTCACAGCCCATGCCACTGGACCACCAGGGATTAAGATAGCCCCCCTCCCTGACCAGTTAACAAGCAGGGAGGGGGGACAAAAAAAAATTAAAATAATTAAAAATGCCCTCCCCCCACCCAGTTCACACACACTACACAAACACACACTCTGCATTATATACACAGAGTGTGTGTATATAATGCAGAGTGTGTGTTTGTATGAGTGTGTGTGTATATAATGCAGAGTGTGTGTTTGTATGAGTGTGTGTGTGTATATAATTATAAAAATCACAGAATTTCATAGCCCCAAGTTTTACCCTCGATTTATCCACGAGGCATAGCATATTTCACAATTGTTGGCCACAAAACTGCACTCGACTTATACATGAGATCGACTTATACACGAGTATATACGGTATTTATCCTATTTGTTATTGGTCAATTCACCAACCCACTATGCATGCATTTTGAGAATATACTTGTGGGTACCCTACACATGCACTGCACACTATTTGTGTTTTCTTGTATTCTTGATTCTGTGGGTTTTGAGTGATTGTACCCACTAGTGTGTCACAGCAGCAACTGATCAGCACCACAGATTGTACCTTTTTTCCATTTCTTGTTTAGCAAAGCTTGGGTAACCTGGCAATTTTTTATTGAGTAGGTTCATGAGGTGTTTGGGCCAAGTGTTAAACAATAACTACAGAAAAAAAAAATTACAAGCCAAGGCTCTGCTTCTTATGGATAATGCTCCTGCTCACTCTCCAGGATTGGAGGACGAATTTATATCCCCAGTTTCAAACTTCAAGAAGCTTTACACCAACGCACTGTTCCAAAGGTGCTTTGAAGTAACCTCAGACACAGAGCTAACACTTAGAGAGTTCTGAAAAAACATTTTAATATCCTACATTGTTTACACCTCAGATAAAGAATGGGGGGGTGTGTCTTATAGGACCATGAACTCAGCCTGGAGGAATATGTGGCCAGAAGCTGTCCCTGAAACAGTCTATGATGGTATTGAACAGGATGCGCCTGTTGTTGAGGAAATTGTGTCTCTGGGGAAATCAATGGGCTTGGAGGTGAATGATGAAGATGTGAAGGAGTTAGTGGAGGATCACCAGAACGAACTCACCACAGAAGAATTCCAAGACCTTCAGAGGGAGCATCAAAAGAGGGCATCTAAAGGAATTGTCTTCAGAGGAAGAGGAGGAGGAGGGAAGGTAAAATCTTCCTAGTGCACTGATAAAAGAAATGTGTGCGAAGTGGGTTTAAGTGCAGAATTTTGTTGAAAAATATCACCCTGATAAAGCTGCTGTAAGTCATGCCACAAACATGTTCAATGATAATGCTATGTCTCACTTTAGACACATTTTAAAACATAAGCAACAGCAAGTCTCAATAGCAGTTGCTTAGATATGGGGGTCGCAGCTGCCAGCGGGCCCGACTCTCCAGGTGGCCCGGCCCCCCTGCGGACCCCTGCAACCAGGTGACCTAAACATTTTGTATATGTGTGTTTGTGTATGTATGTGTGTGTATATATATATATATATATATATATATATACCTATATATATATATATATATATATATATATATGTCTTTGTATGCATGTGTGTCTTGTGTGTGTCTGTCTATGTCTGTATCTGTCTGTATCTGTCTGTATGCATGTGTATCTGTATCTGTCTGTATGTATGTGTCTGTCTCTTTGTATGTATGTCTGTATGTATATGTGTGTGTCTGTTGGGGGGGAGTGAGAGGGGTCATGGATCAGTTTTGCACCGGGGCCCCATGGATTGTGTGTATGACACTGCTCAATAGACACATTTTTAGCTAAGAAAAGATCCAGTGAGCCTTAACCAGGTGTCAGTGGTGTGAAACGAGCAAGGAAAAGAATGCCAGAACAGTTAGTACCTATTATAATTACGGAAGGCGACTCCCTATCCAGACAATGATAGCTCTTCTCCTTTCCACTTACGCCATCAATTCATCATTACAGGTAAAGTGAAGTGACATTTTAATTTCATTTCATTTACTGTACATTGTGTTATTTTATTTCTATATGATTTTATGCATGTAAGGCATTATGAAACAGTCATATGTGTGTTAAAATGCTGTAATTTTGGGGCTCCAGATTAATCAAATTTACATACATTCCTATGGGAAATGTTGATTCGGTTCTGGAACGAATCGGAACTCAAACAGCCTTCTGGAACGGATTACAGCTCCACTGTATATACCTTGCAGTATATTGGCAGGTAAATAAATTATTTTTTTCCACAAGATATATTTATTTTTTCTGTCAAACCACACGACTTATTTATATGTTTTAGAGGGAATAAGGGCAAATAGTGATAATTGTAATTTTTACGGGTAGTAACAGGTAAAATTCTTTGGGTGCTACTTGGAACTCGTGGTGAGCATCCCCTACCGCTACATTGGGCAGGGGCATGTTAGGGCTATATTGTTTATAGCATCAGATTGATTAAATATTTCCTAAACCCCATAGGTCAGGGGCTGGAAAATGTAGTAGTAGGGGCTAGTTACTGGGTTCCATCATGGTAGACCTGCCGCAAAACTCTATTATATCTAGCATAGAGTGAGAGAGTTTGTTGGACCAGCTGTTGTTAAGTGTTTTTTTTTTTTAAATAACATTTCAAATTTTTATCTACATAGGAAGTGAATTTTTTTATTTTTGTTTTTGCTCGCATACCTAGTCAGTTTTTGATACCTAGACTGAATGATTTTGCATGGTTTCTCTAGCTGTGAAATACAGGGTTTTTAACACCCAGAAGATTACAATGCAAGTCATCTGTGCAATGATGATGTAGTTTTTATGGTTTCCTAAGAAGTGTTTTGCCCAGACGAAGGCTATTGCTGCTGACTTAGCTCAAATATAGAAGCCAGTAAATTGCACTTGGTTACAAATTCACCTTAAACCAACAATTGCATCTAAATTTGCTACATTGGAAAGATTCTTTAACTCTGTTATTCTTCTAGCATAGGTATGTTTTTGCATTTTGCTGGTTCCCATCTTTACACAGTTTTGTATTACCTGTGAATGAAGTTACTTTTCGCACCTCTTATGTTCCCTATATTCACATTATTTTTGCAACAATGATTCACTAGTTTATAGAGATTACTTTCAGCTGAATATATGAGAGAAAAAAAACCTCAGAAATCATGATAATTTAAATAAACTATGAACAGAAACGGTCATTAAAGAATACAACTGGATGCTACTTTTTACACCAGATGGTCTAAATGTATACACTTGTGTGCTTTAGTGCATTATAAAAACTCTTACATAATAAATATTACTAATTTACCTTTTCGTGTATTATTTAAAATAATATCAATATTGAATTTAATCACGGCTAAATATTAGAAATAAAGCATTTCAAGTATGTAATAATTCAAGATATTTTTGAGTTATATGTTACAAATGTAAATTGCTATTTTGTCTTTTAGCACTCTCAGAATGGTGGTTTGATCTGTGTTTCTGATACATTTTCTCATTTCTCTGTTTTGAAGAAAAATCACTAATTCCAGAGAGTCAGATCATCCAGAGGAACCTGGACTTTATCCAACACTTTCATGAATTCTCTCAATTTCATGCTTGTCTGCACAGTTTTATTTACAATAAAAGAATACTGCCATGGGTTTCACAGTATAAACTAGATATTATATGTTGTAAATCTATTCTATATTCTTTACTGGAAGAAAATAATTAAAGTCCCAGAAATATAGTGTCCAACATGTCTATTAAAATGGGTCACCTAACAGACCAAATGTTCCATGAAAAACAAATTACTTCCTGGAACCAGGGATACAAAGGAATCAGAACAAGAGAAGAGAAACAAGCAAGATCATCATTGTTTCAGGTATGAAAGTCAGGGAAGGCAGCGAGAGTCTAAGAAACAACTAGGGGTCCAAGTGACAAAAAACGAATCAGGCTGGGCAGCAATTAGGTAAAGTATTAGAAGAAAAGTCCATGAACAATTGGGGATATTGCATCAGAGTCACAAGAATAGTCCCCATGTGTCTTTACAGCATCCTAACAACTACAATGAGCAAAGCAATGCAAAGAGTGATCAAAAGCTGCATGCCAATTCAGAGTGACTTTTCAGCTGGGGGAGTGGGAGCTGGTCCAACAGTATACAGAAGGTTTTCCTTTACATGCAGGGCAACTTTTAATCAACTGAGTTTTAGGATTGCATGCAAAACCTAGGATTAACCATATAAAGAGCATGCAAAACCTAGGATTAACCATATAAAGAGTCGACAGACAAAGGAGAATAATGTGTATAGCCAGGTCTTAGAGTGGTCGGACTTAACACAAAAATATAACGTCAGGGAGACAGAATCTAGCATATACGATAATATAGGAAAAGATCAGGGAAAACAGAATGGAGAATATTACAAAAACAAAAGAAACAAGCCAATGCCAAAAAGCCTATGAGTAGAACAAGGTACACATTCTCAGATAACCTCTAAAAGGAAACCATGACAAAGCACAGCACAACAACTAAGGAGGGTGTAATATATATTTACACCCTCCTTAGTTGTTGTGCTGTGCTTTGTCATGGTTTCCTTTTAATATATATTGTTATGTAGTCAGTGATTTGTTAATTTGACCCCATGACATCAGGATGTGCGTGCTGTCAGGATATTTATATTAACAGACATTTTGTGCTAAAAAGAAATTAAAAGTGTATATTGCCACAGCCTCTCAGAACAAAGCGGACTCCATTTTGCTATCTTCAGGATAACAAAAACACATCATTTCCTTGATTTCTTCTTACTTTCTGTAACTAGCCACTTGCTTGAGCTGAGGAATGTATTACATAAACAAACCAAGATAAGAAATGAAGCAGGGGGATGGAACGCTCTGTCTAAAATGTTAATGGAATAGATGCAATTATCTAAACACAGACACTAGTGACAGAGAAGACTAAGTAATTAATTTTACTTTCTGAATTTTATAAGGTACCATTGTAGTAAGGGGTGAAATTGAGTTTAGAACTGTCAATTTTACAAGTTACGACCAAGGTAGTTGCCACAAAGACTGGCACAAATGCTTTGAACTGACAGCAAATCTAAGTTATGGTAGTCATTTTAGATAAGCCAAATGATGTCAAAATCGTCATCAGGAAAAGTTAACTCTTTCCTGGATAGGAAGGTTTCGTTAGACGAGACTGCCATCTATGGATCAAATACCTAAATTGCGATCCTTAGATTGGACACACCTACGGCTGCCTATTGGTTTATCAACTAATGACGTACGGAGAGTCTGGCCCTTTAAAAGTTAGGACAAAGGGAAACAGGGTAGTTGGGGTTGGAGTTGAGAGACAGAGAGAGGAATTGGAAGTTTGGGGAATCCAACTCGGACATGCAGAGAAATCGAGGACAATATCTGGGACTAACACTCTACCCTTAAACTCTCTTGGACATAAACTCTTAAACTCTTTAATACTTTTCCTATCACTCACGCACCTACATACAACCAATCAAGTCTCTGGGACTACCTACTCATTTGATGAGAATATCTACATAACTGGTAACTATGCTGGTTCATTTCATTAATTTAAATTAATTAAAATTTACTAATAGCATGATATATGACTGGATAAATCACGGTCAGATTTCCATATTTAAGAAATCTTAGTTAACTAAAGAATATATAGTTATAAACATTCCATTCTGCAGGTGGAATTAAGAATAATTATATATTAATGTGATTATTATCACGTGTTAGCATACCGCTGTTTTTATCCAGGTGTATTGATTTGCTTTAATATAAGATAAGATATCTTTTAGACAAATTAAAATTCTGCTTATAAAATCTGGTAGATTATTCTTATTGGATGGTTCCAGGAAATGACTAATGAGCTGGTTTAAATGTTATTCTAATTGAAAATCACAGGAGAATAGGATACTATATGCCTAGGAGGATCTAGCCAGCATTGAAAGGGTTATTCAGTTGATCTAACTGTTAGCCAGGGTTTTATGGCCCTTCGCTGTGAAAAGCTTCACTTTCTGTCTGTAAGGATACCCTCATAAATCGTGTAAGTCTTGACAGAAAATGCTGTTTAGCCATTGAAACGTGTATACCCATTCCATTGTATTGCATATTATGTTATACTAAATATTTACTGATTATTATCATGCATGTTGCCTAATAATATTGTTAATTAATTTGTTACAATAAAAATAAATCAATTTTTATAACAAATTGTGATTTAATTGTATGGAATACTTTTCACTTACATGATAAACGATCTCTAAGATCTAAGAGAATTGAAATAGTGGGCAATTCTCGACTGCTTAAAATTATCATCCCATAAATATCCCCACAGTGCCTGTCACTGGAGTGATGACACAAGTCCAGGTCACCAAACTGGCCGGATGAGGCAAAGCCATAAAAAAGCACCAGTATACAGCATCTAGCATCTAACATGATGCCTGAAGCAGTCACATGGAAGGTAGCATTTGTGGTAAAATACTTACCAGATGCACCTCCTAAACTCGCACCTGGCGAGTCATACTCAATTTTCTTTTAAATGTATATTAAAGATTTGGCAGACTGAATGGCATCCCAATCCAGTTCAGACACAGCAAAGCCATTGCAAATGATTAGGAGAAACAGAAACAATGCTTAGAGGGATATTATAGTGCCAGCAATACAAAGCTGTATTCCTGGTACTATCATTCCCCCTGCCTCCCCACTCACACATGCCTCATTTGCAGCCTAAATGCTCAATTCTCTGCTTTTTCAGGAGTTAAGTCACTTTGTTAATGGAGTCCTTGCCATGCCTCCCTATCTTTGACTCACACTTTCTGAGTTAATTTTTTTTTTTTAAATAATGTCCTTATTGCACAGTATGTTTAATTTAGACACTCCTATCTCATGCAAAGTTAATTGCCTTATAGAGCATGTAGCAGCCTCCTGTGTGTGAGTAAAGTTCAATAAACAGATCAGGAAATAGGAACTTAAATAATAAACACTCCACGCATTAAAATAAAACATTCTTTCATGGCGACTGTGTGAATCTGTGTGAACTAAGGCTGCATAAACAAAGTTTAAGACTTCAAAATGGCAGACAACTGGGAAGTGACTACATTTTTCTTGCTTATGCTATTCATTTAAAGACAGTAATAGTACACTGCAGTGGCTGGTATAATATTAATTGATAACAATAATTGATTAAGTTAACTTCCTCAAAAATGCCATCAGGTTTCTGACAAATATCCACACGAAGGGTATTTGAATATTTTTAGTTATTTTGCACCTACTATACACTTACTATATGTGACAAAAAAAACTATTTTTGATAATATTTCAGACTCTATAAAATATTAAAGATAAGAGATACAGTGCAATTTTTAAAACCTATAATCCACTAATATATGTTATAAGAGTTAAACAAAAATGAGTATTTACATAATAGTATTTGTTATGTATTCGTGAACAAAGATATCTGCAAAAACCCGCTTTATCCTTGATGTTTGTGCTTGTTCTACAGCTCATGTTTCAAGTAAACACTGTGCACTTTTATGTATTATGTTGAAAAAAACTTAATGAATGAATGAATGGGATAAAGTGTCAAGAGTAACAAGGCCATATTTTATTAGCTGTGTGAGCTGTAAAGAAATATATAGTGTGTGCCATCATTTATTTCTAATATACACATCAGCTAATAATTAACTATTGTAATAGTTTCTTAATTGAATATTCTTCATTGACAATGCATTGCTTCTATTTTGTATGCTACTGTGAATTAATACTAAATTAAGAAGTCTAGTTTAATTGCAAACCTGAATAAACTCCCTAGTGATTAGAGATTACTGTCACCAATCCGAAGGGTACAATTTAATGTACTTTCATGAAGAAAATGAATTATTTCAATTTTATGCAGCTCAGTAGCAAAGATTCAATCACCAGCAGGCTAATATGCACAATCTAAGCATTTAGCAGCAGGCTTTTCCATTATGAGATGTAAGAATCCATTTTACGTAAAGAAAGGGATATAGAATTCTTCTATTTAACTGTTCCTCTTTTTAAGTGTCCTTGACTTGCAAGCATTTCTTAAAAATCTGTTTAAATCACTCCACATGATGTCAATAACAGTGTATTATACAGAGAATATGTAAAAGTGTACTTTGATTCCCTGGTCTCAACACATTATGGAATCCAGAGAAATCTGCACTTTGCTAAAATATGTTGTGTTTGTTTGTTAGGATAAATTAATAAATGGACACAAAGGAATCTCTGTTAAGCAAAAACGCACATTATATGTCAATTACATAATTTACATTGCAGTGTCTTAAAAGACAAATGTAAATATTAAATATTTTTATATTTAATTTTAAACATACAGAATACACTCACACAACAAATCTAAACTTTGCTGGCAATTTATTATTAGATAATTTCACTTATTAAAAGAGTTAGTTATAATGCCAATTTTTAAAGAGTTAAATGAAACAATTAACCAAATAAAAATAACACTACTTTTCTCTAGACCAATGGGAGATATGGCTAGGTCTTAAAAATTCAATTTACACCAATGTTCCACCTTATGTTTGCAGTGGACACAGACTCTATTTTAAGTAATGATGTAGCTAATGTGGGCCATGTGGATGGTACCAAGCTATTGCATTAAATCTTCCCAAAATGAATAATTAATCAAGATAAAATCTTTATGAAATATACACGTTGGCTATGTTGGAATTTCACTGAAATTCCAAAGCAGTCAAAAGATATGCTAAGCCAAAGTGGGAACCTATAGGGAAAACAGAATTAAGAAAGAATTGCATTAATAGCTGGATTTCTAAATCTACTCTTGATAATTACAGACAGACTTACTTGCCCAGGTTCTGCACAGATTGTGCCAAGATTTCATTCTCACACATCCAAAAACAGAGATCTGTAGAAAATCATGCAAGAATGCAGATTCCAAAGACATCTTCCATAAAATGATTGTGCTCAATATGTCATTTGTATCATCCTAGCTCCATTCATGTATTATCGTGCTATAATTTAAGAATAAGGAATGCTTACCTGCTGTTTATAATCTGTGTCATGTCAAAGGTGGATCCAACATTCCTTGCTCACATGCAGTTTGGCTGGAAGTCTTTTGCCATGTCTTAATTGATGGTAGCACATTAACATATTAGATGTTATGGGATTTGTATTTTTATATATTTTTTCACAGTTTTGACTCATTTGCAATAACTAAGCTTATTAACCAATCTGACAGTTTGCCAGTGAGAAGAAACATACATCTTCACTATCGGTCATCACTCTCAACTAACAAGCCAAGCCTTGCAGCTCAGTAGAGCTAATGGTAGTTCCAGCTCTAGCATTTATAGTGGACTAAGACACCCACTTCTTCTTTGATAAATTAGCAGTGCCACAATTTCTCCCTCCTTTCTTCTCTCTTCCTGTTTAGGTATACTTCTCAGGTTTATGGTTTGTTGGTCTGGCCTATTGGTTCTCTGACTCTTATTCGCTTGAATTTCAGACAAAGCCTTTTGTGCTTTGTTTTCTCACTGTATGTTATACTTTGTGCCTGCAAGCCACTTTCATGGCTCACATTTCGTTCTTTGTTTTATTTATTGTATTTCCAAATATGAGATCTATGAAAATGTATTGGTCACTTCTGGTTCTTAAGGGTAATTTTGCATCAATAAAAAAAAAAGAAAAAAGAAAAAGTATAGTATTCAGTTAAAATTAATGGTTTAGAACATGGGGCTGTATAAAAATGATGTGTATAACATAAGTATTTTATTTATTCATTTTATATTATTGCAAGTGCCAACATCATCTTATTCAGTTTTCAATACTTTTAAAGGAGCAACAAGAAATAAAAACATGCTGCTAGCGGACATTTAAAAAAAAAATGTCTCTGCCAATCATTTATCAAATGCATTTTTTATCCAAAATTTCCACTTCAGATTTGCCACAGCGCACAGATGTTTTTGATAAATAGGTATTTTTGTGTGCATACATTGTGCGCTAGGGGCGTACATAATTTGGTTTAAGAGAATTATTTCTGAGGGGATTATGTAAATGTGAAAGGCATGATGAATTGGCTACAAGTATCCATTTGTAGATAATTTCTTCTGCTGCTTCAGAGATCAATTTATATCTGTGTTGGATTGCTGCATAAAATCCTCGTAATACTCAGATGAACAAATGTTGGAACTAAAAGGTACATTTTTGTTGAGCATTTATTGTTTTGATAGGATTAGAATGGCTTGTTATTCACTTTAAATAGGGTTACAGACAAGTAATATAAAAAAGAAAGAAAAGAAAAAAAGAATACCAGTAACTATATTATACCACTTTCTTATTCCCTTCAATATTAATCACTTTTTGTTTAATTAATATAAGCATTTAAGATATTTTAAAAATTGAATGCATTGCTAGCACATGTGTTTATAGCATGAATCTGCAGTTTGTGTATTGAGAACTATGCATAAAAACAAATATTAATATTATATAGAATATACACTTTTATTTTCATTGTTACAGTGATTTTCAATAAAGGGACACGGCAGTCACCAAAAAAAACTTTAGCTTAATGAAGCAGTTTTGGTGTATAGATTATGCCCCTGCAGTCTCACTGCTCAATTCTCTGCCATTTAGAGTTGAATCACTTTGTTTATACAGTCCTAGTCAGACACCCCTGCATGTGACTTACACAGCCTTCCAAACACTTGCGGTAAAGTGCCATCTAATGTATACACTTCCTTTTTTGCAAATACAGTTTTGCATTTTAGCAATTTAGCATTTGTTATAACCTGCTCTGTGAATAGCTTGCTAGACCTTGCAGGAGTGTCCTGTATGCAATGAACGTTAAATTTACAGAGCAGGAGATACAAACTTTTAAAGTAAATTAACATCTGATTGAAAATGAAAAGATTTTGTTTTCATGCACGCTGTGTCAGTCACTACCAGGTTGTGGCTAAGGCTGCATAAACAGAAAAAAAAAGTGAATTTACTCCTGAAGAGCAGTTAAACTTCACTGGCAAGATCTATACACAAAAACTGCTAAAGTTGTTTAGGTGACCATATAGTGTCCCTTTAATGATTTATGTAAAAATTAAGCAGAATAATGTTAATACTTTAGAGGGACCACTAGGGGCAATATGTATGATTAATTTTCATCATATGGTCTCCTTAGGCTGTATGCTTCTGGCAGTAACATCTAAAGGCCAGTCTACTCCAGGAATATTGCCTCCCATGTAGCATCCCACAAAAAAATAAAATATTCAGCCTCTTTCACTTGCCCAGGATTTAGAATATCAGTTCCCTCTCCTTAGTCCCAGCCAGGTTATATGTTATCATTATATGTTATCAATAAACCAAAATACAAGTAATAACCTGTGCCCTTCACCAATCTGCCCGAGGGGTACTCTACCCAACTCTTATCTCCAATGTCCCCATTGTCCTATCTTAGAGGCACACTCCAACTCCACGTATTGGTCATCGTCTGCCTCCATGTCCTAGGAGAGAGGCCCTATAACATACACTCTATATGAGTAGGGGTGAGGAGATATGCAAAAAACAATACAATGGATAACATTCCAATACTTTTGTATATGAGGACAGGACCACCACATATGTATCACTGAGCCTATTTGGTTACAGTCTCTCCAACAAAATTTAGAAGTGTCATCTTTCTTTATTTGCCAAAGCTTGAGCGGCATTACATACCATCTGTTTACAATTTTAAAGTACAACTCCCTATATGAGACATATTTAATTAATTATCCGTAAAATCGAAAGCAGCCGACCATATTTCCATGGGCCAGGATTGGTTTAATTCTTCTTCCCAAATTCTCATATTTAGACATTTGGTGTTCAAATCCCTCTCTCTCAAAAGACTAACACATTTCGAAAGCATATGCTTCTTGTTTGTTGAACATATTTTTTCACAAGGAGTCGGCTGTCTAAACTCTTTTAGCCGATAACTCGACGGGTAGATACTCAATTTCAACCTATTATATTCCAACCATATGCTAGCTGGGATATTAAAATTAGATTGGATATAGTCAAATGGAAGGAATTCATTATTAACATATAAGTCTCTTAAGTATCTGCATACTACTTTTAGTAATATCTCTAACAGAGGAGAATGAATATTTTCCTGAATCCATGCAATAGGAGTGATCGGACTTGGAAATGGAATCAGGGAGTATTTGCGATTCAAATACCGCCAACGTTTGAGAATGTACCATAATGTTGAAGTTTTACTATGCACTAGACCACTGGATAAATCGTCTCGAAAAAGAATTCAAAAAGAGTTCAGATGTATTTCTTTAAAAAAGAAAGCCTCTATCGATGCCCAATTATTGTTTTGTGCCTCTTCCTCCCATCTCAGCTTATGTGCTTCCTGATATTTCTTAATATCTGGATATGCAATCCCTCCACCAGAATTTTTTTTAACCAGATTTGGTATCTTAATACGCATTCTTTTATTCTGATGGATGAATACATCAATCACCCGCTGTAAATTATTCAGCAAATAAATGGGACACTGCCAGGTTATGCAGCGCATGATATAAGTGATCTTATAGTAATATAGTCCTCTTAATCGCTGCTATTCTACCTGACCAGGAAATATTGAGATTTTTCCATGTGGCTAGCACTTGCATTATATTGGAATAAACTAATTGGAAGTTAACTGTTGTAGTTTTTTTTTTAATTTCAGCGAACAGTTTAATTCCTAAATGAGTTATTGAGTATTGCCAATTAAACTGATATAGTTGGCTAAGAGAATTTTTCTCAGACCGACCCATATTGAGGCACATCGCTTCAGATTTTTTTACATTTAATTTATAATTAGAGATTTCACTATATTCAGTTATAACCTCTTGAAGGGCTATTAGGGATTTTTCCGAATTTTCTATTGTTATTATTATATCATCAGCATAAAGGGAGATTACATGGGATTTTCAATTTACATCAATTCCTGTTATATCTAGGGATTCCCTTATCGCACTTGCCAGTGGCTCAATGATCAAGGCAAAAATTAGTGGGGACAGTGGGCAACCTTGCCTGGTACCATTTGAGATGACAAACCTTTCAGACCGAAAGTTTTGGCCCGTAACACTCACAGTTGGAAATGTATATAGAGCAGCTATCGCCTTAGAGGCAAAGTCACCTAAGCCATATTTTGACAGGGTGAGGAACATAAAGTCCCAATCCACCCTGTAAAATGCTTTCTCAGCATCAAGTCCCACAAATACTGCAGTTGTTTTTTTTATTTTTAACCACGGAGATTAAATTTAAAAGTTTCCTAATGTTATCTGAGCCCTGTCTCCCCTGAATAAAGCCTGTTTGATCAAAATTGATCAGATTGTGGATATGTTGATTCAATCTTTCCGCTAGAATTTTAGCATAGATCTTAATATCCACGTTAAGTAGGGAAATGGGTCTAAAATCCCTACATTCAGGGGTTAGATTGTTTGTTTTGGGGATTGTTATTATTTGAGCTTCCAACCTTTCTGGATGTGCTCGGCCAGCTTTCTTAATTTAATTAAAAATTTGACACATAACTAGAGATCTCCTCTTGACAGAGTGAATAAAATTGATTAACTAGGCCATCAGGTCCAGGAGCTGAGCCAAATCTCAGTTTAGAAATTGCCCATTTAACTTCCTGTTCCGTTATATCTTCGTTTAATTTTGCCAACTCTGTTTGAGAAACACTGGGAAGATAGATTTTATCTAAAAATTCCACGATTAGAAGAGTTCAAATTATAAAGATCATAGTAATATTTTTCAAAACATGCGGCAATATCATCAGGTTTAACAAACAGCCGCAGGGGCCAGAAGCCAAACCTCAAAAACAAGGGGAAGAGAGGAGGGAATGAAGGAGAGAAGTATCCCTATGTTCAAACCCAACGGATAACGGACCCCTAACATAACCCACTCTCCAAATTCCCATCCTCTCTTCCTCTGTGAGTATAGAAGGCCATATGAACACACTTATAAACCATAATACTGCTGTAAACAGCAAACAACTTGGGGAAGGAAGGAGAATACATCAAGATTGGCTATCATTCATGGGGATTTACCAACTGTGCTAAACGTTCCATTGGATGTGTCAGAATATACAAATAAATCTAAATACTTTCTATACCAAAAAGTCTACAAAAATATCCCCTTTGATTTGTGATAAACATTAAATCCATAGTAATATCTTATTTTGTGCAATTTCCCAGTGCAATAAAACAAGTAATATTCAGTCTAATGTAATACATGACTTTACATTTAAACCCATAAGGGCCCTTCAGGGCCCTTTTATGAAACCTTAATTTACCCTTAGTGAAATCCTTAAAGGAACACTATAGTCACCTAAATTACTTTAGCTAAATAAAGCAGTTTTAGTGTATAGATCATTCCCCTGCAATTTCACTGTTCAATTCACTGTCATTTCGGAGTTAAATCACTTTGTTTCTGTTTATGCAGCCCTAGCCACACCTCCCCTGGCTATGATTGACAGAGCCTGCATGAAAAAAAAAAACTGGTTTCACTTTCAAACAGATGTAATTTACCTTAAATAATTGTATCTCAATCTCTAAATTGAACTTTAATCACATAAAGGGGATAAGATCACATAATTAACATAGCAGGGGATAAGAAAATCTTAATTAAACAGAACTTGCAATAAAGAAAGCCTAAATAGGGCTCTCGTTACAGGAAGTGTTTATGGAAGGCTGTGCAAGTCACATGCAGGGAGGTGTGACTAGGGTTCATAAACAAAGGGATTTAACTCCTAAATGGCAGAGGATTGAGCAGTGAGGCTGCAGGGGCATGTTCTATACATCAAAACTGCTTCATTAAGCTAAAGTTGTTCAGGTGACTATAGTGTCCCTTTAACAAAAATTTACCTATCCACCGGTGCTGGATTTACATTAAGATAGCTCAATACTATCCAAAAGGCAAACCATTTGATACTCATATCCCTTATCCCAGCAAAGCTAACTCATTTTGTGCAGTTTTCCAATAAATTCAAACCAATTCAAATATCTCTATTCTAATAAGTGATCTTTAAGGTTTTTCCCGTAGACATCATTTGGCATAGTTTGATAAATACTTACCGTATATACTCGAGTATAAGCCGACCCGAATATAAGCCGAGGCCCCTAATTTTACCCCAAAAAACTGGGAAAACGTATTGACTCGAGTATAAGACTAGGGTGGGAAATGCAGCAGCTACTGGTAAATTTCTAAATAAAATTAGATCCTAAAAAAATTATATTAATTGAATATTTATTTACAGTGTGTGTATATGATGAATGCAGTGTGTGTGTATGAGTGCGCAGTGTGTGTGTATGAGTGCAGTGTGTGAGTATGAGTGTGCAGTGTGTGAGTATGAGTGTGCAGTGTGTGAGTATGAGTGTGCAGTGTGTGTGTATGAATGCAGTGTGTGTATGAATGCAGTGTGTGTGTGAAGGCTGTGTGTGTATATGAGTGCAGTGTGTGTGTGAATGCAGTGTGTGTGTGAATGCAGTGTGTGTGTGAATGCTGTGTGTGTGAATGCAGTGTGTGTGTGTGAATGCAGTGTGTGTGTGAATGCAGTGTGTGTGAATGCTGTGTGTGTATATGAGTGCAGTGTGTGTGTGAATGCAGTGTGTGTGAATGCTGTGTGTGTATATGAGTGCAGTGTGTGTGTGAATGCAGTGTGTGTGTGTGAATGCTGTGTGTGTATATGAGTGGTGTGTGTGTGATGCAGTGTGTGTTTGTGTTGCAGAGCCTTGGTGGGGGGGTGGGCATTTTTATAAAAAAAAAATTAATATTATTTTAATTTGTTTTGTTATATTATTATTTTTTTTTATTTTTTTATTATTATTTTTATTATTATTTATATTATTTTTAATATTATTTTTATTATTATTTATATATTATTAATTTATTTATTTTGTTGTCCCCCCTCCCTGCTTGATACATGGCAGGGAGGGGGGCTCTCCTTCCCTGGTGGTCCAGTGGCATTGGCAGTTCAGTGGGGGGAGGAGGGGGGCTGGCAGAGCTGTTACTTACCTCTCCTGCAGCTCCTGCCAGCTCTCTCCTCCTCCGCGCCGGTCCGTGCAGCTCTTCTCTCAGCTCACACTGTAAGTCTCGCGAGAGCCGCACTATGACCCCGCGGCTCTCGCGAGACTTACACTGGGAGCTGACCGAGGTGCTGCACGGACCGGCGCGGAGGAGGAGAGAGCTGGCAGGAGCTGCAGGAGAGGTAAGTAACAGCTCTGCCAGCCCCCAGTCTGTATTATGGCAATGTAAATTGCCATAATACAGACAGTGACTCGAATATAAGCCGAGTTGGGGTTTTTCAGCACAAAAAATGTGCTGAAAAACTCGGCTTATACTTGAGTATATACGGTAATTATTACTAACAATTACCTTATTGTAAAGTGACATCCATCAACCAGTGATCCTTTTAACCAATAAATAATTTAATTCTATCCAGCGTGATCTACTCTGTCAGAACACTAATAAAACTATAACCCCCTTAAACTAAAATTTAAATCTCCCCCAGGAAATCGTCATCACAGGACTCTATATTCGTTATCACCTTCTAATTCTCTCTCCTCTCCCAGTTATTTAATTCCAAGTGTCCTAATTTATTAACTAAATAGAAGAGGTATAACGCCCTTAAGACCATTATTTGGACCTCCCCCATAAAATCTACCAAAACACATCTCTATACTTATTACCACCCTCTAATACTATGCCCTCTCTCAAATATCTCAGTATAATCATACCTTAAGCAGTCCCCTGTGGGACTATATATTTCAGAAGCTTTTCCCCCTCTAGTGGAGAGTTGATAACTTTAAACTCCATACCAATTTTAATAATTAGTTTAGTTGGGAAGCCCCTATTTATAAGAAACATTTTTATCTCCTAATACTTTTGTTATCGTTCTGAATTCTTTACGTTCCAAAATCACCTCTCCTGACATATTGGGAAAGATTTTCAGTTGTTCATAAGGTGCATCAAATCTTTTACATTCAAATGCTTTTTGTAATATTTTTTGTTTAACAGTAAAGAAATGTAATTTCACTATCACATCCCGTGGTAATTCCCTTGAGATATTACGTGAGAGAGGGAGTCTGTGGACTCTATCTAGCATATTGGCCCTATCAAAATCTGGATTCACCAAAGAATTCAAAAATGCTAGGTTAGGGAGGTCCACCTGCCCCACTAGTTCTGGTATCCATCTTATGCGAATATTATTTTGTCTGGAAAAATTCTCCAGTCTGCTATATTTCTGTTTCAAGCCGAAAGCTCCTCTTAATATCTGTATTTCCAAATTAGAGTGGTTCTGTAATTCTATAAAATGTTCTTGTTGGGTGCCTTAGTCTGTAACTTTCTTTGAGAGGGTATTTATATCTTTGGAATTTTTGGCAATCTCCCTAGAAATTTCCTGCACCATGGAGGTCTTTAGATCTTTCAGTAGATCTAGCATTACTCCCTTCATGGTAGCAATTGTGAGCTGTTTTTCTCTATGACTATCTACCTCTACTAACTCATCTACTAAGGATGACTCAGCTGATGTCATTAAGTTATCTGAATGTTCTAGTTCTTTTTGCGTCCCTGATGTCAATGTGGACTCCTCAGAACTATTACGTTTCTTAATTAGAATAAAAAAGTTACTTGTCGGGTTTCCATTATCTTTCTCTTTGCCCTTTCCTTTACCCTTAGAACTTTGGTTGTGCTTATTTTTCATTTAATCCTCTCTTATAACCACCGTTTAACAACAGTATAACAGAAATTTAAGAACTACAATAGTAGTAAGAGCACAATATTTTGCATTCACTATAAGACACAAAAGCAAGCCAAGTAATCTAGTTGTGAAGACCAAGAACCTTATTCACCTCAGAGGGAAAACAAACAAAAAAACCCACAAAAACAGTTAAATTATGATTTGACCAGCTTCTATCAGAGCCGATGACTTATTGTATTTACGATGGTCTGCCGCATATAAACAAACCATATGGAAGTCTTGGGAGTCTATGAATGCACATAGCTGGAATCGTTCCTTTCGGAACTCAAAACTGCATCAATATCCCGTAAACCCACAATTACACCAGACTGAAATCGTCCCCCCAGACACACCCAAGGGGCCGACCAGTCCAGCCAATCCTACAACATCAATCCTGAAATAAAAAAATAAAATTAATAATAATTTTCTTTTAAAGTCCCAGCTTCCCAGCCGAGGTATAACTAAGCTGAGTTTGACATAGCAGTTGACTGCTTTTATATCCTCTATATGTCCAACTTTTTTTCCTTCCTTCTTTTCTCTACCTTCCCTCCTCCTCCCTGTATCCGCTTTAAAACTCAGCTGCACGGTACCAAGGGCTAAGACAGCCCGGCTTTATCCTTTTCTGCAAATACTCTGCTTGACCAATTATTGTATACCAATTAACAGATTAATATTCATATTTAAGCCTTGACCTCTCACAGTTTTAATACCCTATAACAATTTCATTATCATGTGGTTTCTTGTACATGGCATAAAACATTTACTTAGAGGCACACACAGTAGTCATATCAAAATTGGATACACAAACATAATCAAATACAAGTTTCTGGGTAATTATAAAGACCCATTGCAAATTAACAATACTGCAAGATAGTTAAAAAATATAATCTGAATGTGAATATTATTTATGTATTTTAGCAAAATGCCCACATACAATAAGTACAATCAAAATATCTTTTTATAAAATTCAGTAATTTGAAAAAAAGTATTATAGCAAACTACCATAATCTCTTTGACTTTAGAGACCCCCCTAACTCCAACCCTGCAAGATTGTTAGAAAAAACAACAATAAAATGTTGTTAAAATCTTTTTTACGACAGGGATAGGCAACCTTCAGCACTCCAGATGTTTTGGACTACACTTCCCATGATGCTTTGCAAGCATTATGGGTGTACAAGCATCATGGGAGATGAAGTTCACAACATCTGGAGTGATGAAGGTTGCCTACCCCTTGTGTAGGATGAGATTGACCTTTTTGCCTATTTCTAAGGATTCAAAGAAGCAGACTGAATCCCTGGCACACAACAGTTTCTTACCAATCTTAAGGTCATCGATAAAGGTAAGTGGGGTCTTGAGGTAGTAAAGGAGTTAATTGAGACTCTTTAAACTATCTATTGTAAAACCCATTTTAAACCAAAACAATCTAGCTGGAATGTATTCTTAAAATTAAAATATAGCTGAATGCACAAATGGAGGAAGATTATATATGTGTAGACACAGCAACCACAGTTTTATTGAAGATCTACAATAAGGCATGTATTTATTAAATTATTTAAAACAATTATAAAATTGGCCACATTATCTAACATAGCTCCTGAATTATATGACATGGGATGTATATTGTACATTGAAGGGTACACTACATAGTCTATTTTCACCATACTGAGAGCATTTTTAAACAGAACAGTTTTGATTGTATGGTTGAGGATTTTTAAAAATATTTCAAGATTTTTCTAATTTCAAAATGACTGCCAATTTACATTACAAATCTGAATACATGCTGTACTCAACACATGTCTGTTATGCCTGTCCAAAGGTAGTCTTAAGTAAGATTTTATATATATATATATATATATATATATATATATATATATACACACACACACATACACATACACATACACACACACACACACAATATCCAATGCTTGCACTCCAGTATTAGGAATAAAATTAGCCCGGTGCTCGTCAACAAAATTAAAAGAGTCTATAAACAAATAGTACGCCAAGGACTTTGTAGTAACATGAAAATAACAGCTTTTTATTCAGCAAATGCCATAGTGAATCAACGTTTCAGTTCCTTGTCGGAACTTTCGTCAGTATATATTTCTTTAATGAGCACAAACAAGCACCACTGAATGTTACATACAAACAACATATTTGCTGGTACGTTCCATAAATTTTAATAATCCTATTACCAAAGCCAGCTTTAGGGGTGTGCGAGCTGTGCAGGCTGCACAGTTCGCCATGGCAGCAGGGGCTCCAGGCAGCTGACACTGTGTGCACACGCCCTAGTTGACAGGTGTGAGGGAGGTGCACAGAAACATCAAAATACTGCAGGTTGCGCCATGTAGCATGGCTGCGTGGCACCTGGATTGAGGATTTCAATTTCTTCCACCAGGGTCTAGCAGACAGAAGCCGGATACATGTTGTGGGGGCGGTGTTGTGCTACAGTGTTCCCTGTACATGTTTTGCTACAGCGTTCCTTTAATGATAATACATCTTTGTTTAACATTATTGCTAAAGTAACAATAACATTTTCTACACCACCATAGTTTATCTTTTTATCCAATGCCTATATCAAGCTCTTTTTGTCCCGTTTCATCCAAACATCTTTGTTTATATTTCTGAATAGCTTCTTTTGAAACATATTGAAGTTATATGGTCAAACACCAAAAGTAAAGTTCATGATTTCCAAAATACAAAGTACAATTAACTTTTGCAAAATATGTAAAAGCACTTCTGGCAACAGTTTCAACTATTTTACCACCATAAAGAACTATATTGTGTAAGTTTCAAAGACTTTCAATGAAATGGTGCATGGACACCATTCAGTACTTTGCAACATATTAATGTGATGCTCCATTTCCTTAGATATGTTTTTCAAACAAACTGATGCTGAATTTGCAATCATCCATAAACATTCAATTTGAGAAAGCAGTTGAGTGTGATTTCACGTTAACAGTATGTCAGGTTTGTCAGTGGCAGTGACATTATCAATGACAATAATAACAATACAGAGATGCTATACAAAGCTAAGCCTTTTGCATGCTCTGTAAGTTTTGTTCCAGTAGACAATTTTTGTCACAGTTTAGATATACAGAAACACAGGCAACACTGAATTATATGTAACCCTTCAAGTGCCGGGGAAAACAATATGAGTTACCTTTTATCACACGGAAAGTTTTAAATTTTTAAGTAAAGGTATTTTATTTTGTTTTGATTTTTTAACCACTTAAGGACTGAGCCAATTGAACAAGTTGTGATCAAAAACAAAACGTAAATAAAAACCAGATATTGCGCCACATGTCTGTTCAACCGTAATTCACCTGTTTCCTATTAAATGCACCCACACTTATTATATATCATTTTGTTCAGGAGAAACAGGGCTTTAGTTTCACACGATCTATTCATATATAAAACATAATTTATTATGAATACAATCTAAAAAAGTGTGAGAAATCAATAATTTAAAAATTTTAATAAAATTACTTTATTATGTAAAAATATTACATTAATATGCACATAGAATTTAAATATATATATATATATATATATATATATATATATGTACACATATTTACATATAGAACAAGCTCTTACAAGAGCTTACTCTGGGGAGTATTGTGATTATAGCAATCCCCAGAGTGTAGGCAATTCTCCAATCCCCCAAGCATGAGCCGAAACTTCATGAAGGTACAAGATGATCTGTTTAATCAACACCAAAGGGCTGTGCAGCCGGTATATTTTCTCCACTATCCTGGAGATAATTGGCTGAAGTAACTGTAGTAAACTCAATTATCTCCAGGTACAGAAAATATCAAGTCACAACTGCAACAAAACACATTAAAATACATAAGTAATATTCTATAGAACTGAACCCCCACATCTGACCAATCCCCAGATAGCTTGGATCCAAGCGCTCAATATTGCCGAACAGTGCTCAAATCCCACAAACACAGTCAAATCGCCATGTGGTTAAATAATAGCAAGGAGTGATGAGAGACCGAGGAGGGACAAAGCAGCCAGTTCCAACTGGTCTGGCAGTGTCCCTGGGACAACTCCCTGCTGGAGAACAATGGGACAGGAAATGGGGGAGGGGAAGAGGCACACCTCCCCATGGATTCAAAGGGGCAGAAAAAGTGTAGGTCCCATTGGGGGTGATACCATGTGAGGTATCGTATGAGTTCTGAGGTTATCTTACAACTTGGTTATCCTTGAACAAGAAAAAGTAAGAAACATGTAGAAACAATCAAAAATTCCTGAGGGAAAAATTGCAGGCTAACCCACACCCATCAAGGCTCCCGTGGGCATTACCACCAGCGGTGACGAGGGCAAGGGGAAAGGGAACAAGGAGGGCTCCTGTATTACTTTTTATTTTTATTATTATTTTATTTTTTTGCTTTCTATGTTTAACGGCATATGTTTGACCTAGGTTCTCAGTCTGGTTTTCTTGAGCTATGGAGGTTGGAATTGGTATTGTCGACACCATTTTTCCCAGATTTGAGAGATTTTATGTTTTTGGGTAGGGGACACTGCAGAGGAGATTTCACATAATTTAGCCGGATCTGGTCCATGAGATTCTCTTCAATGTGGGCATTTAGCGGAT
Organism: Pelobates cultripes; assembly: GCA_933207985.1. NCBI lineage: Eukaryota > Metazoa > Chordata > Amphibia > Anura > Pelobatidae > Pelobates > Pelobates cultripes. Next base: position 291,209,572 of record OW240912.1, read on the forward strand.
TTCCAATTTATTGCGATAAGGGCTCTAGCTGCTAATATCACCTGTGTGGCCAGCACCTTCTCATGCAGCGTCCAATTGGTGGGAAGATCCAACCATAGACAGGACTCAAACTCTGCCGGAAGGTTGATACCAACATTGTTTAGCAGCTTGTTAACCCCCAACCACAGTGGTTGAATAAGGTCACATCCCCACCATATGTGGAGCATCGTGCCTCTATGCGCACGACATCTCCAGCACCGATCAGACGTGTTTGGGTATATTTAATTAAGCCTGTCTGGCATCAGAGTCTGGGTGGTTTGATATTGCCATGTAACACATTGAGAGTAACTTGGCTCTGAGGGGAGTTTTCCCAACACGTCTGGAGGAGATCACATTTCTTACTCGGTTCCCCACCTATGCTCTCAGTAGCTCGATCTACGGGCTCTAGTAGTACACTCTTAATTTGGAGGTAAGGAAATACATATCTAGGGGCAAGGCTGTACCTCTGCTGTAGCTCCACAAAGGGAGTGATCTCAGTGCCTGTGAGTAGTTGGGATAGTTTGGTTACGCCTGCCTCTACCCACAAAGTTAGTGGAAGCCATGGTAAAACTCGTAATGGGGCCAGTCTATGAAACATGAGAGTGTTTGGTTGAATGGCTCGAAACTTATCCCATATGCGTATGGTCATTTTCGTGGTGTAAAAAAGGGTGCGTGCTTTTCCTCTGTATTAGATGCCAATACTTTTCCTGTTCTGTTGCCCTGATCATAAAATTTTGCTTTAAGTCGTCTTAAGAAAAAATTGGTTTTGGCCACCTCATGTTCTTGTAATTGCATTCTTAGGTCTTAAATATCCTGGAGATGTGTCCCTGAAGGTGTGGGGTCTTTGTTTTTTGAGTGTGTTCAATACCGTGAGGCGATTAGTAATGTTTATATATTTGGCCAGACGTGTGGCTTTGGTTCTACTAGCGTATTTAAGCAGTACTCCCGTAATGTATGCCTTATGGGCTAGCAATGTAGTTTCAATGGACATGTCCAGGCTGGAATTAGTTTCAAAGTAAGCATCCAGTTCTCTACGGAGATCCTCCAATATTTGGGGGTCAGTAAGCAGATTTTCATTAAGCCGCCAGGTTCCCATCCCCTTAGCAGGAAATTGCTCGTTCAGGTGTAGTGTGATCGGAACATGATCTGACCATGTTATAAGATCCACAGTTGTGTTAACGATGTTGCTGATCAGGGAGGAGGGTATCAAAAATCGGTCTATTCAGGAGTACGAGTTGTGTGCCAAGGAGTGAAAAGTATTTTTCTTAAGGGTGCTTCACTCTCCATGGGTCTATGAAAATCTGATCTAGGAGAAAATTATACATTTTAGTATACCCCACATGCTTTTGCATTTTTGAGTTTATTTAAAAAATTACCATATTGTGATCACTATTTCCCAAATGTTCCCCTACTTGAATGTTGGTCAAAAGAACATTGTTTGTTATAATGAGATCCAGACATGTTTCCTTTCTAGTTTGTGCTTGTACCAGTTGTGACATAAAGACACATTCTAAAACTGATTCCCCTTGCTGAAGTACTAGTCACTCTATCCCAATTTATGTCCGGGTAATTAAAATTTCCAATAATTAACGTGTTACCCAGATTTGCAGCTTTCCCAATTTGCTCTCTTAAGGTGCCCAGTAGGTGTCCGCCTAACTGCCCCAGTAGAGGCTGTCACCGTGGCTGATGAGGAAGTATCAAGTCGGGTGTCGAGGAAGAAATTTGTGTCTCCTCCTATCACAACCTCCCCGAGTCTGCATTCTTCCAGTGTGTTAAAAATATTTGTGAGAAATGCTGCCTTTTCTGTATGAGGGCTGTATAGGTTAATTAAAGTGTATGGGGCGTTGTTCAGTAGGCATTGTATAATTAAATATCTTCCCTGTTTGTCTGTATGTTTTTTTTACTAGTTTGAATGGCACATCTTTACCGATAAGGATCGATACCCCCCTTTTCTTCTTAGAGAAGCAAAAGTGGAAGTCTACTGGGTATAGAGGAGAATTGAATTTGGGCCTCTTACCCCATTGAAAGTGGGTTTCCTGAAAAAATGCGGTTTGGGCTTTTTGCCCTTTTCGCCTCCAATAGAGCCAGCCTCCTTTTTTTGGGGTGTTGAGTCCTTTAGTATTCAATGATAGAAATGTCAGCACCATTTTAGTACGTGTATCTTACTTAGCTGTCCAGTACACCTGAATACCGATCTGTTGTCTTTCCTCATAGCCCCCCCAGTCAGTTACCACCCTGGCACTGCTAGCTCTCAAGGGTTGCCAAACTAGGGATATAAGCCACTCTGGGTGCAAACACTGCGACTCCCTGAGAAGAATAAAAAAAATCAGATGGAACAACATAGGGGTGAAACAACAAAGACACTTATATACAGTTGCCCAATGATCATGTGACGACCACACGATAGGCAAATAGCAGGAACAACTTATAACGCTTATGTCATTGTGGCCTGGGGGGGGGTCTGGCAATGGATAGTACCATCTAGGGAATTTGTCATGTCGTGGGTGACTGTCCTTTCCCAGGTCTCTAATCCTGGACCTAGACATAGTTGCATTTGTTATTAGGCCAAGAGAGAGAGATCACACATTATGCATATTATACAGGTTGCGCCAATTATTTCTGAGTCCGTTTGGACATGCATACTTTTAAACAATACCAACATAAGTATGGAAATATACCAAATGAACCAAGTTGTCTTAACCCTGTTTTGAACTTTTTTTTCCCTTTATTTGTTCATCTTTCTTTTTTCCTTTATTTATTTGTTCCTTTTTTTTTTTTTCAACTCAAGTGTAGTCTAATTAAAACGTGGTTTGCAGAGGCGGTCCTGAGTTATCAGGCAGCCGGTGATTCATGCAGCAGAGCTCTCTGGGCAATGCCGCTGGGTACCCCCTCGGCTTAAACCCTCTATACTATTTTTATGGGATAATAGCTCCCCCCCCCACCTTTAAATTCATGCTAACCTGCAAACTAGAACCCATTCCCTTCCTTTATAGAAATCAACTTAAGTGTCTGTTATATGCTGTTCACTTAGCTGCATCAATTCTGTGCCAGTCTCCAGCTACTTGGGATGGTTGGGCAGGGGCAGCCCTGGTCGATGAATCTGTCTGTGGCAGGGGATGCTCCACTGTGCCAGCCCGCTTCTCCCGTCCTCTGGGCTAAGAGACACCTTCTCCACTCCATTCCTCCATGCTTTTAGGTGTGTTGGAAAGCCCCGCTTGTAGGGTATGGATGTCTGAGTGCCTTAGTGATAGGGCCAAAAGCACTTCTCTTAGCCATTGTCGCTGGTGACAAATCCGTTTAAAGCTGGACTACCTTGAAGCGATCTCCCAGGCTTTTGAATGTATGCCCCTAGTTATACATGACAAAACCTTACTGGCCTTAGCAACTGCAGATTGACATTGCACAATTTGTTGTTTATAACAATTCCCAAATCCCTCTCGTGTGTGGTTATCCCTAATTCACTACCATATAGGGTGTAAGTTGCTTTTGCATTCTTGACCCCGAAGTGCATAACTTTGCATTTCTCTACATTAAATTTCATCTTCCATTTTATTGCCCAGTTCCCCAATCTATCCAAATCACTCTGGAGCAAAGCAATATCCTGCTCACATTTTAATTACTTTAAAAAGTTTTGTGTCATCTGCAAACACTGAAAGATGGCTTTCAATGCCTATTTCAAGATAATTTATAAATGTGTTAAATAGAAGCGGTCCCAAAACAGAAGCCTGAGGGACACCACTTACCACTTTTGTCCAGCCTGAAAATTTACCATTAATAACAACTCGTTGTACTCTATCCTTAGCCAATGTTCTACCCAAGAACAAGAATATTTATCTAGACCAATTTCTTTTTGTTTGAAGACTAACCTATTGTGAGGAACTGTATCAAATGCCTTGAAGAGGATCACATCCACTGCAACAGCCTGGTCTATTCCTCTACTTACTTCTTCGTAGAATGCATTTATAGAAGTTTGATATGACCTATGTTTCATAAAACCATGTTGATTATTGCTAATAAAGTTCTTCCCAATGAATTCCTGAATATTTTTCCTTAAGAGCCCTTTAAATATTTTCCCAGTCACAGAAGTTAAGCTCACAGGTCTATAAATTTCAAGCAAGGATTTTTAACCCTTTTTAAAATATAGGAACAACATCTGCCTTCCTCCAATCCTCTGGTACAATACCTGAAACATAAGAATCTTGAAAAATTAAATACAGAGGTTCACTTATTTCCCAACTTAGCTCCTTAAGTACTTGTGGGTGAATACTGTCAGGCCCCAGATCTTTATTTACATTAATTTTCTTTAATTGCTGTAGCACCTTGTCTCGAGTCATCCAATCACAAGTTATCTGCAAGTTTTTTGCAGAAATCATTTGCATATCTTTTGCGATAGGATCCTCATTAATATATACTGAAGAAAAATAGTTACCGTATTTTTCGCTCCATAAGACGCACTTTTTTTCCCCTCAAAAGTGAGGGGAAATGTCTGTGCGTCTTATGGAGCGAATGTGAAGAATTACTTACCTGTCTTGGAGCGTGGGCCGGCTTCACAGCGCGCTCCGCCATCCAGGAACTTCTATTTCAGGTTCCGTTTCCGGCGGGACTGAAAGGAAGTGTGCACACTGAGTGTGCACACTTCCTTTCAGTCCCGCCGGAAACCGGAACCTGAAATATTAGTTCCTGGACCGCGGAGCGCGCTGTGAAGCCGGCCCACGCTCCAAGACAGGTAAGTAATTATGGGACAAGGGGAGGGGGAGACACTATGGGACAAGGGGAGGGGAGGAGACACTATGGGACAAGGAGAGGGGGACACTATGGGAGAAAGGGAGGGGAGGAGACACTATGGGACAAGGGGAGGGAGACACTATGGGACAAGGGGAGGGGGACACTATGGGAGAAAGGGAGGGGAGACACTATGGGACAAGGGGAGGGGAGACACTATGGGACAAGGGGAGGGGGGGACACTATGGGACAAGGGGAGGGGGGGACACTATGGGGGACAATGGGACAATGGGAGGGGGGGACACTATGGGATCAGAACACTAATGGACAAGGGGAGGAGGGGTTAAAGAACACTATGGGACAGGGTAGGAGGGGTTAACAATCACTATGGGACAGAGGAAAGGGGGGGTTAAAGATCATTATGGGACAGGGGAGGGAAAGTGCACAATGGGAGGGGGGGACACTATGGGATCAGAACACTAATGGACAAGGGGAGGAGGGGGTTAAGGAGGGGAACACTATGGGACAGGGTAGGAGGGGTTAACAATCACTATGGGACAGGGTAGGAGGGGTTAACAATCACTATGGGACAGGGTAGGAGGGGTTAACAATCACTATGGGACAGAGGAAAGGGGGGTTAAAGATCATTATGGGACAGGGGAGAAAAAAAAATATTCTGAACAAACTGTCCCATGGTAAGAAACACTATGGAACAGTTTGTTCAGAATATTTTTTTTTCTGGGTTTCCTCCTCTAAAAACTAGGTGCGTCTTATGGTGAGGTGCGTCTTATGGAGCGAAAAATACGGTATTTAAAATTTCTGCCTTTTTCTGGTCTTCATTAGCTATCAGACCCATCTCTGTTTACAGTGTACCTACACAAATTTTTGGGGGTTGGTTTTGCATTCTTTGGCTATCAATTTCTCATTTTCTAGTTTAGCCACTTTAATTGCCTTTTTGCAAGCATTATTGGATTCCTTATATAGGATACCTCTTATTTTCAGATTTAAATGCTTTAAATGCCATTTTCTTATTTTTAATCTATTGTTTTACTTCTCTACTAAGCCATGTTTGTTTCAGTTTGTTTCTTTTATATTTATTACCTAATGGTACATACTGAGAAATGTACCTTTCTAATATTTGTTTGAATAGATTCCATTTATCCTTTTTTTCACTAAGGAGTTTATGCCAGTCGATATGTTGTAGAGCTGCCCTAATCTTATTGAAATAGGCTTTTTTAAAATTATACATTTTAGTATAATGCTTTTGCATTTTTGAGTTTATTTAAAAAAATTACCATATTGTGATCACTATTTCCCAAATGTTCCCCTACTTGAATGTTGGTCAAAAGAACATTGTTTGTTATAATGAGATCCAGACATGTTTCCTTTCTAGTTTGTGCTTGTACCAGTTGTGACATAAAGACACATTCAAAAACTGATTCCCCTTGCTGAAGTACTAGTCACTTTATCCCAATTTATGTCCGGGTAATTAAAATTTCCAATAATTAACGTGTTACCCAGATTTGCAGCTTTCCCAATTTGCTCTACCAGCTGTTCTTCCTCATTAATATTTAAATTAGGTGGTTTATAATGTATTCCAACCAATAATTGATTTCCCTTTGTTTGCCCCAAGCAGATATCTACCCATAAAGCTTCCACATTTTCCTCATCACACTCCACATGCCTAAGATTTGACTTTAACTCATGGCTGACATACAAACATACCCCACCACCCTTCTTGTTTTTCCTATCCTTCCTAAATAATGTGTACCCATTTAAGTGTACTGCCCAGTCATCCCATCTCATCCCACCATGTTTCTGTTATGCCTATTATATCATATTGTTTAGTGTATGACATTGCCTCTAGTTCCCCCATTTTGTTATATAGGCTCTGTTCTGAGCTTTCCCCTCCCCCTATCTCCACCACTCTTATACTGAGCTAAAGCCCATCTCATTTCTAGCCCATCTCCATTTTCTAGATTGCTTTGACCCTCCCCACCTATTACTAGTTTAAAATCTCCTTCAACCTTCTAGCCATCCTATGCCCCAGCACAGCAGACCATCTTCTATTTAGGTGCAATCCATTATGACTATACAGGTTGTACCCAAGTGCAAAATCAGCCCAGTGCTCTAAAAACCCAAAACCCTCTTTCTTGCACCAAGACTTTAGCCACACATTGACCTCTCTAATCTCCCGCTGCCTTTCTGCTTTAGCTCGTGGCACAGGTAATATTTCTGAAAAGGTTACCTTGGAGGTCCTTTTCTTTATCTTACTTCCTAGTTCCCTGAACTCATTCTTTAGGACCTTCCATTTTCCTCTGACTTTGTCATTGATACCAATATGGACCATGGCAGCTGGGTCATCCCCAGCCCCTCCCAATAATCCCTCCACTCTGTCGGCAACATGCCGGACCCGTGCACATGGGAGGCAGCAAACTGTCTAGTTGAGACGATCAGAGTGTCAGATTACCCTATCTACTCTCTTAATAATAGAGTACCCTACCACCACAACCTGTCTAGCCTTCCTTACCCTCTCAACCCCACTCGTACTAGAGGGGTTGTTCCCACTGCTGTTAGAAGGAACAGCTTCCTTAATTACAGCTACTCCTGAGCTGATGCTCCTAACATCGTCACTCAAACGGGCAAATCTGTTCGGCTGCACAAGATTCTGAGAAGCGAAACCTTTCCTCTTCCCTCCTCCCCTGCTTCTTCGCCCCACTGTTACCCAGCTATGTGCCTGCTCACCAACTGTCTCATCTCCTCCCACTTCACTACCTGCAGACTCCTCTCAAGATTGTCAATCTCCCTCAGTGTTGCAATTTGCTTCTCCAGATCTCCAATTTGAGCTTCCAGAAAAGCCACTCGTTCACACCCACGACAGAGGTATGGACCCTGGACAGATTCATCCAGGCATGCATACATGCAGCACGATGTGCACGGAGTAAAACTCGCAATCTTGCTAGCACTCAGTGAAGGGGGGAACTCACACAAAATGTTCCATGAAAGCAGCACTCTCTAGCTACATGATCATTGCTGTGGCAACAAACCATAAACACAAACCCTATTGAGAATAGATTTCCTCCAATGTTCCCATGACTGTAAGAAACACAATGAGGCAATGTAGTAACACACAGTAAAATATAATCTCAATTGAGAGCAAGAGAGACTGTGAACAGTTTACCGAGTACCGAGAGCAGCAGGCAAGCAAACTAAAAATACAAAGTCAAGTTAGAGAACAGCAAGTTAGGCAGACTGCAATCATCAGTAATGGTAGCAGAAACGAAGAAGACACTACAAGTACAAGTTACAATTTATTGATTAGCATGTCTAGAAGTTGGTTAATAGATATCACATATTCTTTCCTAGTTTTCAGGTATTTAACATATAAATGTAACCACAACACCTAAGCTGCAAATTGTTTTTTAAATCTTAACATTAAACATAATGAGGAAAAACATGTTGCTTTTAATCTTTAACTCCATGTGATAGACCTCAAAATAATTTATTTTTGTCTGTGCATAAAACGAAAACCAAAAGTTATCAAAGAATTATTAAGTTCCCTGTCTTGGATAATGATAAAATATATAACTATGTAAAGATAATAAACCAGACAAGAAAATCTGCATCAAATGTAATATTTAATCAAACAGATTTTATTTTTATAAAGATGAATGCACAATGTCTTTCAGCAAATTTAGGCGCCCAATTTCATATTTCTTTCATTACACATGACACTAAACATCATGCTAATGGCATATATTGTACATTTTGAACTACCTTGATATATCGGTGTCCTTCCAAATGTATGGTGTACATGAGCCTAAGGTGGACAAACTATATAACTCTCCAATAATAAAGACCATGATAAGCAATTATCTACAATCTCTGGAGACTGACTTGTCCTTGACTGTACATGTATTGAGGAAATGCATGAAAGCTGTTTAAAGGATAAGATGCTAAAATGATGCTTGTCTAATGTTAATATTAAATAGTAAGCACAAGAACTGTTTAACATTCAAATAAAAAAAAATGCTGTACAAATAATAATGGAATGCATTGCCTCATTAAAGGGATACTTTAAGCACAAGAATTACTACAGCTTAATTCTGTCCCTGCAGTCTGGCAAATGTAAAGACCGCCTTGAGAGGTCAAACATTCCCATGTATTGGTAAAATGTGGATAAATAAATGATACATGCATGACCCATTACTTGCTTTCTGACACAGTACTTGCTTCTTTAACTCTGTTTGTACCTAGTGCTCACTGAGCTCACCGTTATTACGTTAACTTTTTTTTACGAAGAAGATTTAAAACAACACATTGTAATTACAATGTGTCTACATTACAAAGTAGACAAAAATAACCTACTTTTAATCAAGTGGAAACATAATTATTTTACAAGCTTGCGTGTCTTTGTGCCAAAAATATTTCAATCCCAAAGTCATTTTTGCATAGTTCATGGTTTAATGAAATACTCTGTATGGTTTTTGGACAGATTTTCAATCTGAAGCAACAAACTCATAAGCTAACAATTTGACATTTAAATATAGTACTCACCATCAAACTTTTTATGCCAAGACACAAAGGTAGTGCGTACAAAATGGCTGGTTTCCTCCACTAGTTTCATAAATTCAAATTTACTTTGCTCACTAAGTTTATCTTCCATTTCAGTTGTGCAACATGTGTATTCCTGAGGACAGATGCGGAGATGTTCCCCTGTCAGGAAATAAGAATGAAATGTTACAATTAGCTAAAAAAAAATCATCCATAAACAAACAATGAACAGATTTAACATAGTTAAAAAAAACTAAAAAAACAAATACAAACACACACATAGGGAAAGAGTTCGACTTGCAATTATTGCAGTAAAGCCATCTGCTGATAAGAAGGTTATTAATCACCTTTCAACATTATTAATCACCTACCAATGTGTTTATTATAGCAAACAAGAAAAAGTTATGGTGTGAGAGTAATATAGAGGGTGTGAATAAATACAATACTAAGTTTCAGCATGAAGTGCAGATCATATGTACTTATTAAAATAATAATATGGATGTGTCTTGGATATATATACACACATTCATACACACACACACACACATACAAGTTTGCATTAGAAAAAAACTTTCAAGTGATAATTAACCAAATAAAAGTTCCCACATATTATTTTGGCAATTTTATTTATTTACTTTTTTTTTTTTATAAATTCTTTAGTTATAGAATTTCAATGGTTACAGAAATTAGAAAATGAGTTAAAGTAACAAAAACAGAAACCAGGAAATTACACTTATAATCATCGTGAGCTAGATCATGACCAGTTCTCTGCGTGATAGTATAAGGTCACATACATCTTACCAATCCCACATGTTTGGTGGGTGTTGGGTCCTTTATCCAATGCTCCTTCAGTGGGCGAAATGCCTGACCTTGGCTGTAGACCAAATGTTTTGTGTGTATTAGAACCTTGTCAGTTGGTGACTTACGTGTAAGTTGGTGTTGTGAGGGTGTTGTCCCCCTGCAGTTGTGGGGTGATGGACTCAGAGATGGAGGACAGAACATGGTGCAGTGGGCCTTTACCTCACATGGTACTTGGGTCATTAAGTGACATTGTTCTTGATCGGACCAGGAGTGTAGAACATGGCAATTTTCTTTAAATGTGAAGCACTCATTTTATTTGAAATAGAAATTTCTGGATACACTTTTCAGTGATATATTTTGAGCAAACCATTGGTTTCCAAACTGTTCAAGCTTTGTCTTGATAATTATGGACTAAAATTATTTTTGTAACAAAGCCTAAAGATTGATTGTAACAGCTGAAAGCTGTAGAAAGCTAGTTATGTTACAGGATGATTTTAATCTCTTCAAACCAAGTATAAGCATTAATGTCACTCACAATATAAAGACATACTTCTAACATACAGAGATTATTAAAATGTACTCAACTATTGGAACCTATGTAAAATCTGCAGTGGACCACAAACTTGCAGTGGTTTAGAATGATGATGGAAAGAAAAAGTGTTTTGCATATGTGGTCATTGCGTAGGTTGGTTGAATAAAGAAACATTGATGAAGAGATATATTAATAGAGGGACACTAGTAACCAAAGCAATGTTAGTTCAATTCTCTTCCATTAAAGAGTTAAATCCTTTTTGTTTCTATTTTGACAGCCCTAACCGATGTCCCTGCAAGTAACATTCACAGCCTTCCTAAATACTGCCTGTAAAGTGAGATCTAATGTTCACATTTTCTTTATTGTAAATTTTATTTAGTTTAAAATTTCTTGTCTCCTGCTCTGTTAATAGCTTAATAGACCTTGTGTGTGTTTAAAGTTCAATTGACAGAGCAGGAGATAAAACTTTTAAAGTAACATCTGATTGAAAGTGAAACCATTTATTTTCATGCAGGCTGTGTTAGTCACACTTGGGGTAGGTGTGGCTAGGGCTGCATAATCAGATACAAGTGATTTAACCCCTTAAGGACGCTGGATGAAAATTTTCAGTCATTGCTGTCCTCACCTTAAAAATGCAGGATGGAAATACTAAATACTAAAATTAACCCCAGATTGACACAATCACAGCAATCATGGGGTTAATGTTACTGCAGTGTGCCTGGGTGTCTGAGGCACACTGGTGTAGGCAATCTCACTGATTCAGCCCATGTGATCACTCTGACCAGGAGTCATAGCGATCAAACATGCTGCAGTGAAACCCAATCTGTTTCCCTGCAGCTCCTTGTGAGCTGTTACGTGCAGGGAGACAGATCAGTGCTGAGCTGTCTCTTGCTGTGAAAAAAAGTGTTAGAAAATCCCACCCCTCACCCCCCTCAACCCTTGCAAATAATTTTTCACCCCTGCCCTTTGATCATTGCCTACAGTATTGCATGGTGATCTGATTGTTTTATTTTAACCCCTGAGGGTTAACTTGTATTTTTATTTAACTCTCAGGGGTTACATTTATTAAGTTACTTAAATATTTGTAAAATATGTATTTATTTAGCTAGGGTGGGTAGATGTTAGTGGGGAAATTGGAGGATTTACTGTTAGGGTAGTTAGGGGTTAACAGTAAAAAAGTTTTAAAAAGTTTAAACAACATTTTAAAATATTTTTAAAAGTTGTTAAAAGCTAAAAAAGTTTTTAAAAGCTAAAAATACTTTTAAAAAGTTAAAAAAATGTTTAAAAAAGGGAATTAATGTGTATTATCTCTAAACTTGGTACAGGCTAGCAAAAAAGTTATCCCACGCTAAGGTACACAATTTGCCTTTTAAAACACCCTGGGGTGTCTTCTTTAGGAAATGGTATGCCTTTGTGAAGTAATTGGAAAAACAACCTGCTAAAAAAATTCAAAAGTGGGACAGGGACCCAGCGTAAAAATTCCAACTTAAATGGCTGTCTCTCAAATGTGCCCTTCAACATCCACATATACCTGGCAAAGGTACATATGGGGGTATTGCTGTGCTCAGTCAACGTAGCTGAGAAATATAGGAAGTATTATAGACCCGTAGCACACATAATGCTTGCAAAATATACAGTACTAACTCATCGTGTGTGTCAAAAAGTCAGAAAAAAATGTTTATTACCACTACACTTGGTACAAGCTAGCGGAAAATATATTTTAGGCTAATGCTTAAAATATGCCTTTTGAATTACCCTCGGGTGTCTTCTTTAAAGTATTTATGCCCATGGTCTTAATGCAGATTTTGATTTGCTCAATTTTATTTAATTCAATGTATCTTATCATGTATAACTTTTATTATTTATATTTTACACTTTATATTTTATCTGTGTTAACAATAATTTTATAATTTCTTATGCATTGTTTCTTTATAGTGTTTTTTTATGCTTGTAGATATATATTCCCTACCTCCACCCTCCTCTTTCTCTCGGCGTTATTTTGAATAACGCCGGGAGAAAGAGGATTACACTACAAGGGAGATTTTGAAGCAAGTACCCCTGAGGAAGTCTGTGGTGAAGCGGACGAAACTCGTAGGGTTGGGCCCCTGTAGGGATTATTTTATATTGTTTGATTTTCATTTTTATTATTTTTGTATTGTTTTTAATTTTGTTATAATAAATATTTTAAAGTTGAAGTAATATCCTTAACATTTCCTATCCTGATGACGGAGGATTTCACTTTATGGATCTGATATGCTGATAGAAGTACTACCAACTTGAAAGTGTGAATTATTTATGCACTTGGAGTTTTATTATCTACACTTATTGTGTTTTTCTATTTTTCCTACATGACCATATTCCGTGTGAAGAACCTCATACCATCTTTTATATTGAGATACGCCTACTATCAATATACGCTTGTGAGTAACTTTGAACACTGGTTTTAAATTGTATGTTGATTATACTACTCTATGAGTGTTTATGTTTCTTTTCTGTAGATTTTTCTTTATATATTGTCTAGAGAGGACTGGGAGGAGTCCTGCCATTCTACAGTTTAGACCATTTAGGTATTCTTTTGTGATATTTTTCACAGTGTGTCTTTCCACACAAATAGAAGGTGATTAGTTTGTTTTTTTCTTGTGTACATTTTTGTCTATTATTGTATTGTTAGTCTGTGAAAGATAAATATCAAGAATATAAAAAATTACAAAGACAAGAAAAAAAAGAAAAAGAAAAGAAATTAGAAATTCTAAGAATTGTCTCTGATTTGCATAACATTGCCTAACCTTTTGCAAATTACCTCTGAATTAATCTTTAATTTCTCTAAATGACTAGGAAAGAGCTTCAATATAGAAGCCAGCTAGCTAAGAAATTATATTGGATTTAAGTTTAAGTTAATAGAATTTGCAGAAATGGTCCCCAGTTGAACAAGACATCCAGCTTATGATAAAAACAAAGAATCAACCAACAAACTGTTTATACTAAACAAAGTATTTTATAAATGAAATAAAAAGGCTGTGGCGGACCCTGGGTAGCCCTACCGGTTACCTCCGCTATTACCTTCCTTCAGCCACTCAGCAACCACTTTAGAGTATAACGAGACCCATTCCCCCCCCCAGTAACTGGGCGACACATGGTCCTGGAGGTACAACACAATTTTATTAAGCCACGCTCTGCTTTTATGCATGTCCCCGTGCAAGGGGTTTTCCTCTCAAACCAACAGGGGTCATATCCCAGGAGCCTCTGCACCTGGGAGCAAAGGTGCGGGAAAGGGGGTCGTTGTTTCTTTGTCTCCCAAGTACAGAAATCCCGCCACACATACAAGGGGTCTCCCACCCCATCGGACAGGGGGTCTTCATCCCAGGATCTTCTGTGTCTGGGAGCCAAGGTAAGGGAAAAGGAATGGTTCCTTTGTCTCCCAGGCACAGAAAAGCCCACCAAAGTACCCAGTGCCCCAAAAGTGTCCCCACTCATTAATTGTTTCCCGTGCAGTTTCGCACCGATGAGCTAGGTAAGAACGTTCTAATTAAACGTTTTAACGCGCGTTCTAAATGGGATTTGGGGGTGGTCCCGGTTCGGGAGGCGAATTAGTTTATTTCAAAAGGGGAGTGGGGCACAGTATACGTAAATTACAGGGGAACACATACAATATGGAAGGAATTCTACAAATAGGCAGTGGTTCTGCCACATAAGCATCCTCAGATAACCTCTGTAGCTCTATGTGTGCCACAACAAATTAGTATACAGCAGACCATTTAAAACATGGGGGGAGCCGCAGGATTGACATCCCTGATTTAAAAGAAAAGAAGACCTAATAACTGGTCTCTTACTGCCCCATCACTGATTTGGAACAGACGAGTGGTTAAATAATATAAAATAGAGTGATTCATTTAATTATTTATAAACAAAAAACACTTCACCAGTTACTGCATTTCTTTTGTCAATTTAACAGTTAAAAGTAGATGAAATGAAAATGTTTAAAGGGTAAATGCAGCTTTTAACCCACACTATATATAATGAATATCTGACCTCCTATATTTTGTATGGAATGCTAAAATTTTCAGGCTTAGTTTCAGATATTAAAATATTATGAAACTGAATGAACACAAATATGGTCAGTTTCCTAATTTGTTTCAAAATATTTAAAAGTCTAATGGCAAATTTTCATACCTGGCAATTATTATTATTATTACGGTATTTATATAGCGACATCACATTCCGCAGCGCTTTACAATGGGTGGACAATTAGACATGTAGTTATAACCAGACAAGTTGGACACACAGGAAAATAGGGGTTGAGGGCCATGCTCAATGAGCTTACATGCTAGAGGGAGTGGGGTAAAATGACACAAAAGGTAAGGGAAGTATTAGACTAGTGACAGTTGCAAGAGAGGAATCAGTAAGGAGCTATTAACAGTTTAATTGATACGCTTTTATGAAGAAGTAGGTTTTTAATGATTTTTTGAAGGAGTGGAGACTGGGTGAGCATCTAACGGAGGAGGGAAGCGAGTTCCACAGGAACGGTGCAGCCCTCGAGAAATCTTGAAGACAAGCATCAGAGGTGGGAGTACGGACAGAAGATAGACGTACTTATTCTTGAATTATGACATTAAGACAAATTTAGAGCTCCGTCAGCATTGTGTTATTTATGGAAACATTATTTTATGCTTAATTGTATCAGAGTTGTTTTTCAAAACAATGCATAATACTACTAGTTGTACATCACAAAAGTCATTGTACATTTTAACAGCGCGCTCTTCCTTTTGAGGTATAAGGATCCTACCAGTTTTTAATCAATCTGTGAGAATGAGCAGGAGAATAAAGAGCAAACTGCTTGCTTTACATCACCTTTTCACACATTCCAGCTTCCACAAAGCTCCGAATTCAATTAAGAAATGAATGTCTTGCAAACAGACCGATAATTGGTTAACTTTTATTTCATTAGGTGTCCCAAAGGGACCATTCATTTTCAGCACTCCATGACCCAATTGTCCTTCCTTGTGAATGATTTTCTGCAATAAGTTATAGAGGTCAAGGCCAATGCAAGTCTGTTCAAAATAATGCTGAACAGTAAAGAGTTGGAATCCTTGGAGATTTTCCAACAAAACCCTTATTTTGTTTCTGTAACATTCAAGCACGTTCTATTATTTAAATGTGCTTGAACATTTTGAAACATGTCAATTGTAACACTTTTTTTTATTGTACTGTTCAGGGATACGTACATTTCTTCTTTCAGCTACTGCCCAAAGAAATTATGTTAATGTTTTTGGCAGGGCTTTAAAGCACTCCATTCTATTACTAAAACACAGATGATGTACCTATTTAATCTAGTTATTCCTAAATGCTGAAATGTGTGATAATTATATGAAGATAATATAGGAATTAAATTAGTGCATAAACACAAAACTTGCAGTCTAGAGTAGAGCCATAAATTTAAATGAGATATTAAAAGGTCATTCCAAGCACCATGACCATTTCAATATTTCAAAGTGGTCATGGTGCCTGAAGTCGATGCATGCAGCATTTCAGTATAAAACGCTGGCCATACAGAGATATTTTATATTGCTGCCAGACAGGTGTCAAGTCCTGAGGAGAAAAGTGTAGGAACTCACCAAAGCTTTTCACCACCACAAGATGAGTGAAATGCTGTGTGTTTATGACAATGTGTGTGTGTGTGTGTGTGTGTGTGTATATATATAAAAAATCGTTTTAGGTTTGCGGTGTACTATGTGTAGCTATGGGCTGTAGCTTGTGTGTGTGCTGGGGCAGAGTCAGCACAATTCAAACACAGCCCTGGCCAATCAGCATCTCCTCATAGATATGAATTGAATCAATGAATCTCTATGAGGAAAGTCCAGTGTCTGCATGCAGAGGGAGGAGATACTGAATGTTTGGATGCATTTTAGGCAGCCATGACCCAGGAAGGATCTCTAACAGCCATCTGAGGAATGGCCATTGGAGTTATCACTAGGCTGTAATGTAAATACTGCATTTTCGCTGAAAAGACAGTGTTTACAGCAAAAAGCCTGAAGGGAATGATTCTACTCACCAGAACAAATGCAATAAGCGGCAGTTGTCCTGATGACTATAGTGTCCCTTTAATATAACCTTAATCCTGTGTTTAACTCCTCTTAAAAATCACATCATGTGCCCCAATAAACAAACTTTAGCCCTAAACTCAATAATCCTAAAAAAAACCTGCATCCAAACACTAAATTTAACCCCACTCTAATCCTAAACAGCCATTACAACTTTAACCCTTCTCGTGCTCTTACTTTTCTTAATTCTAAACACCCTATAACTCAGGTAACATGTCTCTAATCTTAAAGGGTTTTTCCAAACCTTTTTGATAGTTATAGACTAATGCTTATATGGCATTATTCTATTATGTCCTCTCTATAAAAATGCTGAAAGAGCATTTTAAAGGAATGTTTAACTTACCTTAATCCAGCACCAGGTGAAGCTCCCGGCTCTTCTTGTTGCAACTCTCTGTGATGTCATGGGAGCCAAGCTGAGAGTCCATCAAACGCTTCTTATAGAGGTGCCTTTTACTGGCTCAAGGCACACGCATTGCACTCTGAACTGCAAGGAGAAAGGGAACGGGAAGGAGGGTGGGAAAAGAGGAGGAGGGAGGGTGTGTAATTCAAGAAATAACTGAGGGGGTTGGGAGGGTGTCTTTAGGCGCTTGACATGTAAATCCAGCCCTGGATGAGAGGGATCAGCTGACACTCTGAGCCCATTAGTGGCCTACAGAATCAGCAGCTGGTAGGGATCCAGGCAAGTGACAAAATCAGCGTACCCCATTACTGGGGAATGGCTCCACAGTACTCCTTGCCTCATAGCCAATACATTGGGCTGCAGTGACTATGATGTCTGGAGTAACCCTTTCAAGATCTCATAGTAACAAGCTTGACAAGAAAAATAGAAAGAAGAAAAAAAACAATAACTTTGGCACAAAGAATTTAAATCCTGACAGCAAATAAACTATGTTTTTACACCCACATTAGAAAAAGTACAGAGAATTTGGAGGGTTTTAAAATAAGCATTATAACATTAATTTTAGATTTATATGTTTATACAATACTATACAACCAATGTTTCCAATATAGGAAAGGGCTGCAGGTACTTTTATTAAGAAAAAGGGCAGTAAACTGAAATGATCTTAAAAATGCTTGCCACAGAATCTTCCTTTTATCATCATCATTCACATCCCTGTAATTAAGTAATCATTTAGCAGCTTGACAAAGTGAGTTTTTGTGCTTCCCATTCTGAAATAACCATATCTACATATTATGTATTACTTTTCTACAAATACATTGTTTTACACTGTGTAATATTAAATAAAATATATATATCCACACACAACAAATGGAAAGCCTCCTTAAAGGAGCACTACATGGTCAGGAACACAAACATATATTTTTGACCCTATAGTGTTAAAACCACGATCTAGCCCCCCTGGCCCTCTCTTGCCTCCCTAAATATAGTAAAATCTTACTTGTATTAAAGCTTGAAGCTGCTGGCTCTGCCCCTGCCTGTCTCAGACCTGCAAGCTGTCTGCTGACATCATCAGAAGTGTTGTTCTAAACCAATCTCATGCTTCCCTATAGGATTGGCTGAGACTGTGAAGGAGGCAGATCATGGGCAGAGCCAACACAAGTCAAACACAACCCTGGCCAATCAGCATATCCTCATACAGTTACATTGAATCAATGCATCTCCATGAGGAAAGTACAGTATCTGCATGCAGAGGGTGGAGACACGGATATGTTGTGATGCACACTAGGCAAGACTGCTTAAGGAAGCAGGTCTAGCAGCCATGTGAGGAGTGGCCAGTGAAGTTATCACTAGGCTGTAATGTAAACATTGCATTTCCTCTGAAAAGACAGTGTTTACAGCAAAAAGCCTGAAGGGAATGATTCTACCCACCAGAACAAATGCAATAAGCTGTAGTATTTTCTGGTGACTATAGTTTCCCTTTAAACGGATCATATATAGCAGTTATCCAGATACTACTCAATGCAGTCGCACATACATACAGAAACGTACAGCCCTCATTCCTAAATAGTGTATACAGAATAGTTATCCAAGCAGTCCTCATTTGCAGTAAACATATACAATTGAAAATAAACTACACTCACAAAACATTGTCAGTGTAGTTTAATGATTTTGCAAATCTATTACATAAATGGTTCAATCCTTACAAAGATCTTTGCCAAGGTGCTGTAACAGAACATGTATAGGACACTTTAACACACACACAAATGCACATATATACACATGCACACACACATGCAGTAAGCTTTGCTTTATATTTAAAGGGAGGTGTTTTAAATCAGTTTCATTTCAATGTGCTTTCCCCCTTTTTATGTAAGACCCTAGGAAAAATTGCTTGCATGTTTGTGTGAAAATCATACACTCTATTCTGGAACCCTGGATTTAAAATAAAAAAATTACACATGACCTTATCTACGACGGAAAAATAAAAAATGTTATCTCTGAAAGGTGAATGCCACCTAATCATAAACTGGTAACTCTCCAGATGTAGTCAGAGTCTTAAATGAGCTCTGGCTTTAGAGTAAGGCACTTATATTGTTAAATCAATAATTGGTTTGATCAAGAAAGTATGAAAGAGGACCGGGTCTGAATGAGGCAAATACGTTTTAATTTCTATATAAATAAAGGATGCAAAATACGTATTATATACAAGAAGACATATTTGCCAGTTAAAGTTACTACATGTCGCAAAACACCACCAAAAATGCCAAAAAAATGTTATAAGGACTAATCAGTGTGTGAAAAGAAACTGCAGTTTCCATCCCCCTTCCCTTTTTGGACGGTTGGAGATGCTGACGATAGGCTATTTAGTTAGGTTTACGATTTAGTACACAGTATGATGTCATGAATGTAAAAGGAAAAAAATAAAACAAATTATGACATATACTACTAGCATCATCATGTTCAAAAATACCATAAATGTAATCTTGGCTATATATATATATATATATATATATATATATATATATATAAAATGTCCAAATACTTGCACTCCTGTAATAGTAGGTTAATGCCTGGTGCTGATAAGGCAAATAACGTAAAAAATAAAGTAGTAGGTAATAGCACTCCAAGGACTTCAAAATGTATAAGGTGAAAAACTTAGCTTTTATTCAGCAGCTGCCACACAGAATCGACGTTTCAGTTCTAATACAGAACTTTCATCATGATAAGGTGCATAACAAAAACCAACATTTATATAACAAACAAATAAATACATAGTATACAGAACAGGTGAAGCTTACCCCAATCCCTGGGTGGTCCCCATGGTGACCGCCAAAAAACGCGGGCAAAATTGACCCCTATAAGTGTATTCAACAGCTGGGATGTGCTGCTGTATGGTAGTAGCTGGAATCGACGGCTATGTGTTGACATGTCGTCATAGTAACAAAACCGCTCGTGTAGAGGTGGGCGGGGGCTCAAGTGGGCGGGGCTATGGTGCGATCGGTGCAACGAGCTCAGTGCACGGAGGGCGGGCAGGGATCTGCTGTGGGGAGAGAACCCTTCTCTTCATTGTAGTGCCCTGCCGTCCAGGAGCTAAACGGACTGGCAGTATTATTACCTAGTCCTGTAAACAGGGGCAGGGAGCCACCAACGTAGTGGAGAAAATGGATAGTGAATACATAAAGTCATATAAGGCCAGGCTGTGGTAAAAATGAAAGGTAAGCCTGAATAAGGCTATATGATCAAAATAGGCTAGGAAAGGAACATATATACAGGCATATATAAAGGCATATATGAAGGACCTCAAGATTAACTTGCAAATGGTAGGGTCTGAGGCTGGACATAGAGTGTGATTAAGTCTGCATATGAAATGCTAGCTAAATGGGTGTACTGTAACAAAGGCCAGATGATACAATGTCTGGTACTTAATTATGGTACCCAATGTAACAACAGGAGATAAGCAATTAGTCCTAAATTGAATACTAAGGACATAGAATCTATTTATTTCAAAATAGGTATGATCTCCCTAAGGTAGCTGGGCAGTGTTGCCAACCTTCATGTCATAATAATACACAGATAGTGTAGTATATATGGTAGGTACTACAACCATGTGCAGAATATTATCTGAATCTATGGCTGTGTAAATGGCTGTGCCTAGAAAGGAGTGCTAGGAATTCTGGAGCCACTGGAGGGACGTGTAGCAAAAACAGGGGGCTATTGTCGTCCGTATATGTATATGGAGGAGATATCTGTGATGTCCTAAGAGTAATGTATCCGTACATAAAGTATTCATCATCTTGCAGTACAATTGGCATTGTAATAGGGACATACAGGCATAAAGACAAAAAAATCAAGTAAATAAATAGAAAATCTATACAAGAATATACAGAGGTGGTCCACTAAGTCCAATATATATGGAAGCATTGTAGTAAGGAGGGGTTTTTTAGTTCAGTCCTGGAAATATATCATAGAAAAATACCTAAAGTGTATTTTTCATTTAGTCCCCTGGGTTGCACAGTGTCAAGTGTTCGAATCCAATAGAGCTCTCTTTGTAGTAGGAGCTTCTTGCGGTCGCCACCCCTTAAGGGTGGAGGGATATGATCAATGGCCAAAAACTTCATTGTTGGTAGGGGATGGTTATATTCCAGGAAATGTTTAGCCACCGGCTGTTCTGACCCATTGTCTCTATAAGCTGTACGTATGCTTGAACGGTGGTTGCGGATTCTTTCTCGGAGTGGTAAGTCGGTTTTTTATATATTATTTATTTATTTTTTAACTTAACCCTTGTATAAAGCAAAATAAAAAATTTGCTTTGTTAGGAAAATAAATGAAAAGTGTTGCTCTAGTTGTAGAGGCAGTCTAAACACCATAACTACTAAAAGCAAATGTAGTGATTATACTGCCATGACACTGCAAACTATGTTTCCCAGTTATTGGTCAAAACATTTATGCAACAATGTGACCAAAACGGTGTGCCTTTACTTTACTCAAATGAAGTCACACATACATATAGAATGTGCAATAAGTGAAAAGTCCAGCGCTCATTCTTAAATAGAGTATTTAGAATAGTTATCCAAGCAGCCCTCAATTGCAGTAAACATATACAATAGAACATAGACTACACTACTAATGATTTTGATAATCTATTGCATCAATGTTTCAATCCTTATGAAAATCTTTACCAAGGTGTTATGACAGAAGATTACATTAGATTACATAGAACACTGATGGGATATTCCAATCCCCTTTTTTTTGTGTTGAAGGAACCGTTCGCGAACCATTCGGCGAACCGTTCGGGACATCACTATCTATGAGCTAATTTGAAAATCTATGCATAGAATTAACCACACTCGTGTTTGGATCTTTATTTTATTTTTTTAACTGATCATTAATATGCATGCAGCTGAAATGCTGCAGAATACATCTAGATATCATTGGATACTGATGCCTATACTTTTTAGTAGGTTTACTCCATCAGATAGAAGCCAAGCACATCAATATTTACATTTTAGATGGTTTCAAGTTGTATCCAGCCATGATATTGAAAAAAAATTCAGTTTACATTGTAGCAATTTTAACTTGGGCATTAGAATTTCTGAGGTAAAATTAACACTCTAATCTCAACAGTAAGTCTATTTTAAAAATGTTGTTGGTCTCCCAATACACAGTGTAAAGCCCCACCATGTCTAACTATGTACGTAGATTTCAACTAACCAATGGATCTTTGAATTATAGAGTATTTGTGGATATGTGGCATAAGAACGGTCACGGTGGCGGTCCGGAAACCGGGACCCCTGAGTGCCTGATGAAAACTTGGGAGTCTCCATTGTGGAAGTGGATTATCAGGGCCTGGTGCAGGGTAACCTCTGGTGTTGAGCACCAGCGTTTGTGTGGCCACATACCAGGTCCATGATACAGCTACAGCGGATCCCAGGAACTTGAAGCTTGGAATTAAGCAGACCTCCCAGGAGCTGAATAGGGAGGCTCTGCAGCAAGAATGTATCCAGTACAGAAACAAGGCAAGACTAGAACAGGCACCAAACAAGAAAACAAGACAAAAACTAGTAGAACCCAGAACCAGAGAAGGAGGGAAAGCTAAACCCAGAACATGTACACAATACATAAAGGGAACATTAACTAAACAGCGGCAGGACAGGACTGTACATGGACTGGGATTACAAAATAAAACAAGACAAGATATAATAAGCAAAACAAGAGGAGACATAACTAAGCACTATATATGAAAAGTATGGGGGTTTAGTTACATTATATGATCATACATTGCATAAGCCTGCCACAACGCCAATGTACCCCATGTCCTACGCTGCATAATGTTCGCTAAAAGAACCATACTAAACCACAATAGCATTTACCTGCAAGAAAGGGCAGAAGGCTTGAACAGCTGCCTGCAGGACACTGAAACAAAAGGAAAATGGAAAACAAACGGGTGTGGCAACATAAAACACACATATAAATGAATTCCAGAGACTGGGAATTCCAGGCACAGAATAATGGAATGAACCCAGCATAAGGAAAACCAGACATGGAAGAGAAAACCAAAAAAAACAAGAAAAACTAAACAAGAATTGTAAAAAGAGTTCTGGATACCAGAAGCCATCACCAGACTGATCCGCAGAACAAGGCATGATGTGACAAGAACTTAGCATTGTTATTAGTTTAGGATCTCCTATACAGACAACAAAAAATAAATATCTTGGTAATTATGAAACAAGAAAGGAAATATTAGAAGTGGACTATATATATATATATACACAGGGGAGGGCTGGCAGCCTTAGGCCTGGGGGGCAAAACCAGTCAAGTGGCCCATTGCACCACCAAATCAGTTCACCATCCATGCCCACCTGGTTTTATAACAGATATTAATGTTATGCTAATCAGTAGCTCTTTGCCATACCCGCTCCTTCACGGCTCTGACTTTCAATGTTGTCAGAGCGCAGGCTGAGAATCTCTGAGCCTGTGCTCTGACTCACTAACTGAGTGCCAGAACCATGAGAGAGAGGATATAATCTGACTGCACCTACTGCTGGTGCGCACCAGTGGACCACCAGCAAATCATTTAAATTGAATATGCTGGGGTCCCCAACTTGTGAGCTGTGTTGGTCGCCGGGCGCCTCTGTTGTCATGGCACCCTGCGTGACCGCACAGCTTGCACACCCCAACGTCTGGCCCTGCTGACACATGCTGATGTTACTACTTAGAAATCCCTCAATATTAATACAGACATCAGAGTAAACACCAATAAACTGTGCAAACAGAGCTGATCCCCCCAAAGATTTGCTGAATGGATTTGTTGTAAGATTAAATCATGCCTCCTCCTTTTCCTCTCCCATGCGCTGCAGGCTGGGAGGAAGTGAAGAGTAATCACATTCTCCCAGCACAGCGCCACCTGTGGCTGCATGGGGAACAGCTGTTTAATGTAATGCTTTCAGGACGGCCACCTGCCGCAGAACCTCTTTGTTCCCATCGCTGCAAAGGGCTCCAGGCACTGCTTGCTGTCCGTGTGAGCCACTGTAAATTAGGGGCAGAGGGCACTGGCACTGCGGTAAAGACAGGTCTGGGCAGGAGGAGAGTGCAGTGCAATCCCCTCCTGTGGGTCACCAGTAGACACAGTGTAGACACAGTGTAGACACAGTGTGTGTTTACATTAAAAAGCCTGCAGGGACCGGCTATAGACACCAGAACCACTTCATTAAGCTATAGTGTCCCTTTAATGTGAGGTAAATTATAGATTAGTGTCACTAATAATATGCTAGATTGCCTACTTACAACCAGATGAGGATGATGATGGGCTGCGGTTTGGCTCCACTGGTCTGGTGTAGAAGAGGATCTCTGAAGGCTGTTTGTAACTGTGGTCACAAAATTCAAAGTTCTAGTAGAATGGGAAGCAGCTCCATTTTTTGGGGGCCCCTTAAACAGCTCAAGGTCTGGGTCCCAGGGCCTGACGGTGAGTATGCCCATAAGGCCCACCTAAAAGTCCACCTACATGTTCCACCCATGAGTTCGCTCACAGGGAGTGGAGTGTGTAGGGGATGTGTTATGTGTTATTGTAGAGGATCTAATGTGTGTGCTTATGGTATGTAGTGTATAGGGATACCAGTTTGTGTAGGTGATGCAGTGTATTTGTAGTGGAGGCAGTGTGTGTTTGTGTATAAGTGATGTATTGTGTGAATCTGTGTTTGTATGCATAAGGGATGCAAGATGTGTGTTTGTAGTGTGTGCATTGAGTGTGTATATGAAATGCATTGTGTTTCTGTGTATATGTAAGAGAAGCAGTGTGTGTGTTTGCTTGTGTGTGTAAGGGTTTGCATTGTGTGTTTCTGTGTATG
>OW240912.1:291234643-291364259 GCA_933207985.1 Pelobates cultripes
CTATAATATTTGTTTCAATGTTATTGACAATATGTATGAAGTATGTTGCTAATAGGACTCTGATTATTGCAACATGAAAGACTGTGTAAGTGAATGAGCCAGCTTCCATATTAAGTGGCTCATGAATATGTGAGTTTATTCAAGTATTTACTCATTCGTATATTATTTGTACGTTATTACCCTATGCCTTTTTTTCCCATTGTGTTTTTACAGGTTTTATATTGGATATAAGGGTAATTACGGTTTCTCTGTGCTCTCACCATTCCTTCCTGTCAAAAGGCATGTAAGTGATTAGAAACATAGAAAAATAGAATGTGACGGCATATAAGAACCATTCGGCCCATCTAGTCTGACCCAATTTTCTAAATACTTTCATTAGTCCCTGGCCTTATCCAATAGTTAGGATAGCCTTATGCCTATCCCATGCATGCTGGTTATCAGAGATCTTCAGCAATGATCTCAGCCTTGGGAGGAGCAGCAACAGTGGCGAGACTAGTATGCTGGGTGACTAAAAATAAGTCAAGCTCTTGTTGGGTGGTATAATCTAAATCAATAGGAAAACACTATCGTTCGAAACACATTTGTGTTTCTAACAGAGTTTTCCTTTAATTGACCTATTAATATAGTTTTTAGACTTATTGCTAATTGTGCAATGTGTGATGCTTACAACTGTAAGACTTCTTCAGTTATGCCAGTGATATGTTAAAAAGAAATGATATATGGAAAAATAGGACTATTTTAACAAAATGTTAATTATATATTTTTTATTTTATTTGTATTTTTTATTGTAGCATTTCATTATCGTACACATTTGTAAGCGCATAGTGAGCTACATTTTAAGTGCATGCAAAGAGATACGTAAACCAGTACAGCAAATGAATGTAATTCAACAGAGGTATTTTAGACTTGTCTAGATAACTGTAGCTGATGGTATATGCACTGTATAGAAGGCAGCACGGTAGACACGGTTAGCCAAGACTCTGTACGGGGGTGTGGGATGTTCACGAGAGTATATCAGGGTTAAATCGCGAACAGGAAACAACCTGATCTCTGGCTATTAAAAGTAAAATAGCCTACTATAGGTTGTTAAGAGACACTAATAAAAACACAAAATTATCAGCATATATGATAAGACAACAAAACAAAAACAGGAACATAAGGCATTATAGAGAGTGGTATCAATAGGCGATTGATCACTGTTTCTTCCAGAGTGCCTCAAGTGCCAGCGGCTGGTTGTGCTCCCCGCCATGGTTTGGGGTAAAAAGGTGGCATAGAATTAACATCCAAGAATGGAGTGCAGGGTGCTTGTGATGCAGCTGACATAGGTTGCAGGATGTTATTTTGGCCTTCGATTGGAAATCATAGAGCTCAATCTACAAAGGTAATGAGCCATCTGTGGTAAATTACCAAACTCTATAAATTATTATGTACACATACACATAAAAACTCTAGTCTGTCTACTTTAACAAATATTTATTCAGAGACAAAACAACAACATACAAATAATGAGACACAATCTAACCAACTATACCAACAACAACAACAGCAACAACCACCTAACTAACAATAACTAAATCTTGTAAAATCACCAGATCCCACTCACAGTTCACCATGGTAAAAATTAGGCCATGTCTGCTTAAGGGTCTGCTCAGTAGCACAGCCAAGAAGGAACAGGAAGGAATGGGGATAGGGGGAAGTGGTTATCTCTTTCCTGACTTGTAAAGGTATTGAATTACCATATCAAAGGGTAAAGCTTATCCCACTGTAAGAAAGGCATACATGAGCTTGGTCACATGATCACTGGTCACCATATTAGTTTGATGACAGAATGTCACCACATTCCCTCACTTTTTTTTCTCTTATGATGAACATATTTAAAAGTGAGAGAATATAGTCAAACAGGGGTTGCATCACCCCACATTCCCCCAATTTCTATTGTTTTCAGTTGTTCCGTTTTTAAATTAACCACTGCCCTAGTGGGTCAGTAAGAACCCTGGTAGTTGTTCATTAATATTATATGGTAATGTTTTCATGTGAAGTAGTAAAATCTAGACACAATCAACCCCATACAGTAATTATCACTAGTTTATGACACAATATGAGGTTTAGTTTCGCCTGGGACTCAAGTCTGAGGACTGTGACTGATCTGTGTGCTTGATAGCTGTGATTTTAGAATGAACTCTCCTTGAATATGGTCTTTGCCAATCCATTACAAAGCTTGAGGTTTGTAGGTTTAATGACACATACAAGTTCATGAGTGTAGGGGAAACTCATTCTGTGACCACCTTGAAATGACACAAATTCCTGCTTCTTGCTGTGTTACTTTACCCTCATTCTGGGCTGTGTCAATAGTTTGACTTGGTAATCTCAGCACTTCATCATGTGTATAGGATCCATTTTCAGGATAATAGTTTGACGTGTAATCCCAGCACCTCTTCATCTGAATACTAATCATTTTCAGAATAATAGTTTGTCTTGGTAATCCCAGCACTTCTTCATCTGTACAGTAAACGGAGACAGGACATGTCAGTTACCTTCGCCTCTCTGGGCCTTCCAATTAAAATGTTCTTTGAATCAAACACAGACAATGAAATCAGTGTATTGTCTTGTGTCAAAGGCTTAACTAGTTTTGTATAATAAAATCTATTTGGTTGTGGTGTCTTAAGGCTATGTTTACATTTTAGAGGTATGTAAAAGACCCACAAATGTCTCCTGAAATTAGAGGTATGTAAAAGACCCACAAATGTCTCCTGAAATTTTGATTAATTTAGACATTTACTCCACTCCTGATGGAGAGTTGAACACAAAACCATATTAGTTATTTTCCAATTTACTGATGAATGCATTCAATAAGCACAAAATGTACACAGTTTTAACTGAAAATTATTATACATGAATGTAAGTGAAAAATCTATTCGCAATTGAACGTAGGTGCAAATTCTCATACCCATAACTATTTAACCCCCTGCGGATAGCCAAATAGAACAAATAGCATACATTGTCACTTTATTATTTATGCCATCTTCACTCAAGGCAATCTAGTTTCCCTATATTCTTAATGTCAAAAAACAAAGCATCAAAGATGGAGAGAGAAGAAAAAAAAAAAAGATTGAATGCTACCATACACAGTTTATAGAAAACTGTCTGTTGCGATTCAAAAATCAAAATCAAAAATCAACTTGAGGCTATATTTGTTGGTAACCAAATTTAAAAAAAAAAATGCTTTTAATGTTTTTACTGTTGTAAACCAACAGAAAGTTACATTATCACATCTCTCCAGTGTGATTAAATATAAGCCTCACGGCAACAATTCACCTAATCTATGAATTTATAATTATTAATCCAGCATCAAAAAATAAAAAAAAACATAGCTGGCAGTGCAGGCATGCTAAACTAATAAAAACTAAAATTATTTGGAATTTGGCCCACCTGTAGCGTTACTTACCTTAACCGGGGGCCGGTCGCGGTCCTCTCTTCAAGCCGCGCGCGGTCCTGCGGCTCATCCAACTGCTTTGGATGGAAGGCGGGCAGTGACCGCATGAGGCGGTCACGTGTCCCGCCTGAAACTAAGAGCGCGCCGCGAGTCTCGGGCGCGCTCTTAAAGAGACAGTGGGAGCCTAATTGCCAAAAGGCTCCCATTGGCTCCTGTCATACCACACTCCCTATACAATTACCTATAGGGGTGTGGAAGTGACAGGAGCCAATCACTTTGGTTTAAAAGCTATTTAACTTACCTTTTTCCCTTAGCTCGTTGCCCTATCGTGGTTTCTGTTTCAGTTCCCTTTAGCGCTTGTGGTGTTCAGTTGTGTTTTCTCGTATTGACTTTGGCTTCGTATTCTGACTTAGTTTTCGCTTTATCCTTATCTGTACTGTTTGCCGGCTTGCTGTTTTCCGTGTACCAGACCCGGCTTGTCCTAGTTTACGCTGTCTCTCTGTGCCCTTGACCTCGGTTTGTTCCTGGCTCTGTCTCCTCTCATATACGTCGAGTCCGGCCATTCTAAGGTCCGGTAGACGTATCTCTCCTCTGTATTTTCCTCTGTTTAGCTGGATCCTGCGTGTAGGGGTATATTCTCGTTACATTACGATAGGGCCATGGACCCCGCAGATTTAGCTCAACAGATGGCGTCCCATGAGGCAAGATTTGTAGAGCAGGATCACCGTATGGATCAAATAGCTCAGGCTCTCCAGACGCTCCTAGCTAGAACCGTTCCAGCAACTACACCTAACCCTCCTACGCCCCTTCTCCCTGAAGTATCTACTTTGCCTAATACTTCGGCCCATTTAACACCTCCTCCTAGGTATGGAGGGGACTCTAAGACTTGCAGAGGGTTTATTAATCAGATTGAATTTCACTTTGAAATGTATCCACGTTCATTTCCCACAGAGAGGTCTAAGGTTGGGTTCTTTATGCACCAACTTACCGATAAGGCACTTGAGTGGGCAAATCCTATTTGGGAAGCTAATGGACCTATGGTACATGATTTCAACAGTTTTCTTACGGCTTTTCGTAGAACTTTTGACACAATGAAAAGGTCAAAGAATGCCGCGAGAGCATTAATGAGAATTAAACAGGGTTCTAGGTCTGTGGCTGATTATGCTATTCAGTTTCGCACTCTTGCTTCGCAGGTAGATTGGACCAACAATGGGTTAACTACTGCCTTTATGGAAGGTTTGTCAGATACGATATTGGATGAGGTAGCAGCTAAGGAGCTTCCTATTGCCTTAGAGGACCTTATCGATTACCTCATTGATATTGATAATAGAATTCGTGACAGGCTCTATACCAAGAACAGGAATAGACGTTTTGTTACATCCATTAACCCCAGAGTTAATATACCAGAGAGTGTTAAAGTGTCTGAGGAGGAACCTATGCAATTAGGGGTTGCCAAACTCTCTGATACTGAGAAATTACATAGGAGAAGGGAGGGACTCTGCCTATACTGTGGTAGGAGAGACCATATGGTAAAGGAATGTCCTTTACTCCCGGAAAACTCTCGCACCTAAGACCTTATAGGGGACTGGCCTTGGGTGTGATATCTAAGTCTCCTAAATTGCCTCCTAACCGCTTGCTTCTCCCGGTTTCTTTATATATGGGAGAGATTTGTATAGTTGACAACATATATGCTCTGGTTGACTCTGGGGCAGCTGAAAATTTTATAGACTCTGGCTTTATAAAGAGAAACAACATTCCCATCAGAGAGAAGGAGATACCCTTGGCCGTTGAGGCCATAGATGGTAGACCATTAAGTTCTCCAGTTGTTACTCATGAGACTGTACCATTACACATGTACACAGGGGTTTTACACTATGAAACCATTCGATTCCAGGTCATCACCTCTCCCTCTTCACAGTTAGTATTAGGGTATCCATGGTTACGTGCTCACAATCCCATTTTTGACTGGGAGACAGGGCAAATAAAATCATGGAGTGAGGCCTGCCATGAGTCTTGTACGTTGGAAGTCACACCTTTGAATTCTATTGAGGTACCTACCAGCCCTCCTTTGTCTACGGTTATACCCCCTCAGTACTTATCTCTAAAGACTGTTTTCGATAAAAGGGAGGCTGAGAAATTACCGCCTCACAGACCCTATGATTGCGCTATTGACTTGTTGCCTGGCACTATACCTCCAAAGGGCAGGGTGTACTCCTTATCGGTTCAAGAAAACCGTGTCATGGAGGAGTACATCAAGGAATCACTAGAAAAAGGGTTTATTAGGAGATCCTCTTCTCCAGCTGGAGCAGGGTTCTTCTTTGTATCGAAGAAAGAAGGTGATTTAAGACCGTGTATAGATTATAGAGGTCTAAACAAAATCACTATCAAAAATGCATACCCTATACCTTTGATTACAGAATTATTTGACAGGCTGAAACATGCCACTGTGTTCACTAAAGTAGACCTTAGGAGTGCATACAATTTGATACGTATAAAGGAAAATCACGAATGGAAGACTGCATTCAACACTAGATCCGGTCATTACGAATATACTGTTATGCCATTTGGGCTTTGCAATGCCCCAGCAGTATTCCAAGAATTTATTAATGATGTCTTGAGAGATTTTATTCACACATTTGTTATCGAATACTTGGACGACATTTTAATATATTCTACAGATATACACACTCATCACAGACATGTTACGACAGTTTTGAAGACCCTTCTTGCTAATGGTCTTTATTGCAAGCTAGAGAAATGTCTGTTTGACCAAACCGAAGTCCAGTTCTTGGGGTATTTGATTTCCGCTAAAGGTTTTCGTATGGATCCCCAGAAGCTAGCTGCTGTAATAGAATGGCCTCTACTGCAAGGTCTGAAAGCTATTCAGCGTTTTCTTGGGTTCTCCAATTATTATAGACGTTTTATCAAAGGTTTCTCGTCCATTGTAGCACCTATTACCCGTATGACTAAAAGGGATGGCAATACTCGTGTTTGGTCTACCGAGGCACTTCAGGCTTTTGAATTTCTTAAAACTACGTTCGCCTCTGCACCTATTTTACAGCATCCTGTCCCCTCACTGCCCTATATTCTTGAAGTTGATGCTTCGGATATTGGGGTAGGTGCTATCTTATCCCAAAGAGAGTCGCCTGAAAAGCCATTGCATCCATGCGGCTTCTTTTCTAAACAAATGTCCAAAGCAGAGAAAAATTATGATGTGGGTAATCGCGAACTCCTTGCTATTATTTTAGCACTTAAAGAGTGGAGACATTTGTTAGAAGGAACTAAGGATCCTATCCTAATTTTTACGGATCACAAGAACCTATCCTACCTTAGCGAAGCCAAAAGATTGTCTTCCAGGCAGGCTAGGTGGTCACTATTTTTGTCCCGTTTCAATTTTATTATCACCTATAGGCCAGGTGATCGCAACACTAAAGCAGACGCTCTGTCCAGACAGTTCAAAACTACTGACAAACAGGAGATTGATGTTACTCCTGTCATTCCCCCAGACAGGATAATAGCTACTACTATTTTGTCTATTTCCTCGTCCCTCTTGCAGGCCATACAAGCGAAACAAAGCATGGCACCTAGCGAGAGGCCTAATGATAAACTGTTCGTTGATGTTATGTCATTATATCATGATACTAAGACTGCTGGACATCCTGGTATTTCCAAAACGGTGTCAGCTGTTTCTCGGTATTTTTGGTGGGATTCCTTACGAAAGGATGTCACTGACTATATAAGTGCTTGTACTACTTGTGCCTGTATGAAATCCTCCCGTGGAGTTCCTTGTGGGCTGTTGCATCCGTTACCCGTTCCCGAGAGACCTTGGTCTAACCTGTCCATGGATTTTATTGTTGAATTACCCCCTTCAAATGGTAACACAGTGATCCTGATGATAGTGGATCGGTTCTCCAAAATGGCTCACTTCGTGTCTCTTCGCAAGTTGCCCACATCCAAGGAACTGGCTCATATCTTCGCTAGAGAAGTATTTCGATTACATGGGATTCCCGTATCTATTGTATCCGATAGGGGTAGCCAATTTATTTCCAGGTTCTGGAGGGCCTTTTGTTCAGGAATGGGTATTTCTCTCTCATTTTCTTCCGCTTATCATCCCCAGTCTAATGGGGCTGCTGAACGTGCCAACCAGTCTCTGGAGCAATACCTCCGTTGTTTTGTGTCTCACCATCAGGACAATTGGTCTGACCTGCTTCCTTGGGCTGAATTTGCTCGGAATAGCGCCACTCATGATTCTTCCGGCAAGAGCCCTTTTTACGTTGTCTATGGCCAGCATCCCGTTGTTCTTCCGGCTGCATTCTCCTCACAGGGCATGCCAGTTCTGGATGAGCATTTGGCTGGTTTGCGTATTACTTGGGAGCAGGTTCAGCGTTCTTTGGTGGACTCTGCTACTCGCCAGAAGGCTCAGGCTGACAAGCATCGCAGAGCAGCTCCGTCCTATGTTGTGGGGGACAGGGTTTTGCTTTCCACGCGGAATATTCGTCTCCGGGTGCCTTCTATGAAATTGGCTCCCAGCTTCATTGGACCTTATCGTATTATACATAAGGTTAATCCTGTTTCTTATGCCTTAGGCCTGCCTAAGAATCTACGTATTCCTAATGTTTTTCACACCTCATTGTTGAAACCTTTCGTACGCAACCGCTATACCCGGCATACTCCTCCTCCCCTCCTATCTCGGTGGAGGGTCATGAGGAGTTTGAAGTGTCTGCTGTTCTTGACTCTCGTTTCCTTAGGGGTCGACTTCAGTACTTGGTACATTGGAAGGGTTATGGGCCTGAGGAGCACAGTTGGATTTCAGCTGATGCTGTCCATGCTCCCCGTCTTGTGCGCTCTTTCCATTCTCGTTTTCCTGCCAGGCCTGGTCCTACCCGCCCGGGGGGCGTGTCCTCAGGGGGGGGTACTGTAGCGTTACTTACCTTAACCGGGGGCCGGTCGCGGTCCTCTCTTCAAGCCGCGCGCGGTCCTGCGGCTCATCCACCTGCTTTGGATGGAAGGCGGGCAGTGACCGCGTGAGGCGGTCACGTGTCCCGCCTGAAACTAAGAGCGCGCCGCGAGTCTCGGGCGCGCTCTTAAAGAGACAGTGGGAGCCTAATTGCCAAAAGGCTCCCATTGGCTCCTGTCATACCACACTCCCTGTACAATTACCTATAGGGGGTGTGGAAGTGACAGGAACCAATCACTTTCGTTTTAAAGCTATTTAAACTTACCTTTTTCCCTTAGCTCGTTGCCCTATCGTGGTTTCTGTTTCAGTTCCCTTTAGCGCTTGTGGTGTTCAGTTGTGTTTTCTCGTATTGACTTTGGCTTCGTATTCTGACTTCGTTTTCGCTTTATCCTTATCTGTGCTGTTTGCCGGCTTGCTGTTTTCCGTGTACCAGACCCCGGCTTGTCCTAGTTTACGCTGTCTCTCTGTGCTCTTGACCTCGGTTTTGTTCCTGGCTCTGTCTTCTCTCATATACGTCAAGTCCGGCCATTCTAAGGTCCGGTAGACGTATCTCTCCTCTGTATTTGCCTCTGTTTAGCTGGATCCTGCGTGTAGGGGTATATTCTCGTTACACCACCTGATTGTAATTAATGAATTTAGAGGCTTATCCTTAATATGAAAAATATATATATATAACAATACATACTAAGGTCCTCTTTAAACTGGAGTTTTACGAGATAATGGTTAGACAGATAAAATATAGAAAGAAAAGAAAAACAAACATACATACAGATGTAGATGACAAAAAAAAAATTATGGGAGTTATTAATTGCTGGGGACCCCCAATTGATCAGTATTTCCCTCCCTCATCTGTCCCCTAAGAGCTTTCACATCTGCCTCCCATCTCTCAGTCTGTCTCTTTAGGTCCCAGTAGTCTCTATTCCCTTCTTTATTTATCCAATTATCCCAATTCCATCTATTGGTCTGATGCTCATCCCATCTATGGTTCCTTCTCCAATTATTCTCCCAATAACTGTTCCTGTTGTTTCTCTGTTTTTTGTGCCAACTGTGATTTTCCCAGTTATCTCTTCTTTTTAGCCTCTCCCAGGTATTATTATTATTCATTACCTTAGGCTCCTCCCATCTATTTTTCCAATTATCTCCCATTACATTGCTTCCTTTAGCACTGTCCCTATTCCTATGGTCCCTCTGTGGATCTCTCCATCTTTTGTCAAAGTCCTGTTTTGGTCTCCAGTTCTCATTATCCCTATTGTTCTGGGGTACATGCCACCTCTGGCTTCTCCATTTACCATCTATATCTCTACCAGAGTCAACCTTGAATGTAATAAAAGGCTGAAACAGAGAAGGCCTGTTCTGAGGAAGGATGCTTGATCCACCAATTGTCAGCTCTAGTTAGTACAATTTCTTAGTCTGCTGGTGTTGGATCAAAAAGCCTGACAAATTCCTGACACTCCCAGGGAAGGGCTTCCATTATTTTAGCTATGTGTTCTGGTGAGCCCAACACCAGGGGCTGTTGAGGTTAGCATAGCGTTTACCAGAAAAATATCCTTTGAGCTACCTCTCTAGGACCATCTTCTGGCCTCATCGTAATATTAGCTATTTTTTTCTCTATGCTGAGTAGATAGAAATTAGTTGCAGCAATTCTTCCTACCTGATCAGACACACTGTTATTGAATCCCAATAGTCTACTAGCCAAAGGACCCATAGCATATTCTAAAAGTTCTGTCCATTCCTCTAAGTTAAGACCTCCTTTTTTAGCTCTATTTGCTCCCCTCATAAACCAGTGTGTAAAAGTATTAAAGTCGTTATTTAGCATACTTCCCCACCATTTCTGGAAATTTTCTTTGTGATTGACATAGTCCTTGTCTGTCTAGAGAAGCTAGTAGGCATTTCTCTTGCATTTAAGTGTACAGTTATTATTAAAGGGGCTTGTGGGACATATTTAACAATTGACACATTTCCCTTGTGTTTTGTTACTAGCACTGGTTCTGTACTTTTAGATATAAAATGAGACTGGCCTGGGCATACTATAGGAATCTCCTTATCCCATTTATTTTTGTTTTCTTTGGTTTTTATTTTATATTCCATGACTAGGTTTGGAGTTCAGTGATCTTAGCACTATTTGCATCTCTCTTTTGTTCTATTTCCTTTAATTCCTTCTCCAACCCCTCAATCATTTTGTTTGTTCTTAGGGCAGCTATTTTAAAACAATCTCTTTCATCAAGAGCATCTTCCATTTTATTAGTGGTTACTAAATTATCTTGCTGTAATTCGAGTACCATGCTTGCCAAACCCCCTATTGCAGCAACAACCGCTTGTGCCACCAAGCTTTTCCTTTTCTTAATATGGCACTTTTTATTAGTAACAATCTGTGTCAAAACATCAATGAAACCTTCATATTTTCCACAATCGGGGCCTGCCGGTTCTGGAAGCTCATATGGTCCATCATGTTTGTTAATGTCATTCTTGAAGTACTCTAGTAATCCTGCAGAAAAATACTTAGTACCTAGGAATGACTTTTTAAAACCGAGCTCTCCCTGAGTCTTTAATCAAAATAGACCAGCAGACTAAGTAAAAAAACAACAAGCTTTTAACAATGGGATTAATTTAAAAAAAAAAAAAACTGAAACCGGCTCCAAAGAGATTGAACCATTTGAGAAACTTAATTACATTAACCTATTCAAACAAACTCTTGTCTTTTAAGAAAAAAACTTCAGTCTCAATACAACAAATGCCCACAGATAGCAAAACACAAAACCACCCTTCTGCCTTTGTTTAAGTGCAGTGAGGGGTTTACAAATAAACAGAATGATTTAAAGGAAGATATGGGAACTGGAAAATACCCGACTGTAACTTCAGCACAATGATAATTCCCAACCATATAACAATCTAACATAGACACCTTTACTTCATAATATTTACCCCAAATACAAACTGTTAATTTTCTATTAAACACACTCCAGTATAAAAATGGAAATTTTAAAGGACCACTATAGTGCCAGGAAAACATACTCATTTTCCTGGCACTATAGTGCCCTGAGGGTGCCCCCACCCTCAGGGTCCCCCTCCCGCCAGGCTCTGGGGGGAGGAAGGGGTTAAACTTACCTCTTTCTCCAACGCCGGGCGGGGAGCTCTCCTCCTCCTCTCCGCCTCTTCGGCTGAATGCGCATGCGCGGCAGAAGCTGCGCGCACATTCAGCCAGTCCATAGGAAAGCATTCACAATGCTTTCCTATGCACGCGGGCATCTTCTCACTGTGAAAATCACAGTGAGAAGCGTGGAAGCGCCTCTAGTGGCTGTCAATGAGACAGCCACTAGAGGCTGGATTAACCCATTTATAAACATAGCAGTTTCTCTGAAACTGCTATGTTTATAGAAAAAAGGGTTAAACCTAGCTGGACCTGGCACCCAGACCACTTCATTAAGCTGAAGTGGTCTGGGTGCCTATAGTGGTCCTTTAACCTGGCTAAACAATAGCCACCACACTGTATTAGCTCCAATACCTTTATCATGTAAACACAATTCTCCTACCCAGAATTCAATGGTTCAAACACACAAAAGATAACAAAAAAAAACAGTTTGCTATTTAAACTTAGAATGTATTGAAGCCACAAAATGTACAAAATGTAACATCTAAAACAATTACAATATATTCAGTTTAGTTCTAATTAGTTGCAACAGAAGAGAGACAATACAGAACATGGGCAATTAAAAATGACCAAAAGAGCAAAGGTTCCAATGCAGTGAAACTCTTCAATTTTCCCATTTTATCACCAATACTTTAAACTGTACAGAAACAAAGTTAAACCTATAAATGCTATAATTTGCAACAAAATATGTTCTGTCAGTCACAATACACAAATTCAAAACAGTCAACAAAACACATATGTATATTTGTTTCAACAAAATGAATCCTATGCTATAAATTTTCTTGCTCTTAGATTATGTATCAATATGGTAGTTATTGCGCCTCACTAACATTTGTTGTAGAAGTCTAAAATTTGTGGTCACCAAAATGTGGTAAATTACCAAACTCTATAAATTATTATGTACGCATACACATATAAACTCTGGTCCATCTACTTTAACAAATATTTATTCAGAGACAAAACAACAACAACATACAAATAATGACACACAATCTAACTAACTATACCAACAACAACAACAGCAACAACAACAGCAACAACAACCTAACTAACAATAACAACTAAATCTTGTAAAATCGCCAGATCCCACTCACAGTTCACCATGATAAAAATTAGGCCATGTCTGCTTAAGGGTCTGCTCAGTAGCACAGCCAAGAAGGAACAGGAAGGAATGGGGATAGGGGGAAGTGGTTATCTCTTTCCTGACTTGTAAAGGTATTGAATTACCCAATTACCATATCAAAGGGTAAAGCTTATCCCACTGTAAGAAAGGCATACATGAGCTTGGTCACATGACCCCTGGTCACTATATTAGTTTGATGACAGAATGTCCAAACACCATCTACTACAGATTCAGGGGCACCTGAAGGGACCCACAGATTTCATTGTCTCTTAGCTTCTTCCAGCCTGGCCAGTTTGCCCTTCATAACAAGGTTAGCTTGCTTCAAATTTTTCCACCTCCACTTGCAGATCTTCCTGCTGGCCTCTAGTTTTGGTACTATCTTCCTAACACTCGCAGTCAAGATGTCATGACCCCCAAGTCTTCTCGGACCAGCACAATGTCAGCTGAGAAATATGTCTTCAGCTCCATCAGCATGTTCTGTATGTCCGCTTTACTTGCAGGTATGTGCTCCGGATGGGTTTCCAGGCTTGCCCGCTTATCATTGGGGTCAGGTTTTGTGATAAGATGGCTCTTGGTATGCTCCCTACATTCAGGAGAGCAATCCAGATAGCTGTCCTCCGAGGCAAGGTCTAAATCCTCTCGCAAGGGCGCCATTTTGGTAGGCCGCTGCTGAGGTGTGACTCGGAATAAAGCTCCGATATCTTCGGAGTAGAAGGCTGCATCGTGTCATTGGATTTTAGTTTTTTTTCTCCTATATGGTCGAGAGGGTGTCTGGGTGAGCATAGGAAAGAATTAGTGCAATTATGCTCAATATTGCTTTTTCTAGAGAGAGCTCCCGGCATGTGCGACTGCTTCATTCAGTGGCTCAAAATGTTAATTACATTTTAAAACCCACACAGCTATTTAAAGTTGTCACGATTCGGGGAACCAAACACGCCAACACACACACACACACACAAAGTGCCGTACCGGACCTTAGAGTGGCCGGGCTAAGCACACAAAGAATAGTCAGGAAACAAGCCGAGTAAGGGGAACCAGAAGACAGAATAACGTGAAACAAGCCGAGGTCAAAGGGTAGGAGAAAGTCACAGAGTCGGATAACAAGCCAGAGAGTACGTAACCAGAAACACAAGGTAAGTAGCAATACTAGCAAGCAAAGACCACAACAGGGCAAGGAGGAACAGGAAAGGTAAGTATTTAAACCATCAGGTTAATTCTGATTGGATGATTTCCAATCAGAATTAACAATCACACGTGGGAGATATTTAGACCTCCCACTGTGATTGTGGCACTTTGCCTTTAACGCCGGGTCAGGTGACTGAACCCGGCGTGTATAACCCTGGGCGGTCTCCCAGCGTGCAGCGTCATGCATGCTGCCGCTGGGGGACGTGGAGGGAACGGCGGGCGGCATCCGAGGCTGGAAGGATGCCGCTCGCCGTACCCACGAGGAGGAGGGGACCGCGGACGGCTGGAGGGTGAGTACTGCGAGCGGAGTGCAGCCTCCCCTCGCAGCCGCCCGCGGGAGCCTGACATTACCCCCCCCTCGAAGACCACCCAGGGGGCGGGAAGCGGAAGGCTTCAAAGGAAAGCGGGCATGAAAGGAGCGGACCAAAGAGGGAGCGTGCACATCGGAGCTTGAAACCCAGGACCGCTCCTCAGGGCCGTACCCCTTCCAGTCCACCAAATATTGCAGCCGACCCCTAGAAACACGAGAGTCGAGAAGGGTAGCCACCTCGTACACGTCGTCAGAGACAGCTCGAGGGGAAACGGGCCGCCCGAGGGGACGAGAGAACCGGTTACACAGCAAGGGTTTCAAAAGCGAGACGTGAAACGTGTTCGGGACACGCATGGAAGGAGGCAAATCAAGGGAGTAGGAAACGGGATTAACCCTACGTAACACCTTGAAGGGACCAAGAAATCTGGGGGCGAATTTCATCGAGGGAACCTTGAGACGGAGGTTCCGGGAGGACAACCATACCCTATCACCCGGAACATAGGAAGGGGCCGCAACCCTATGGCGATCAGCAAACTTTTTCTGAGCAGCCGCTGAACGAGACAGCGCAACATGGACTTGATCCCATGTCTTCCGCAAAGAGGCGAGGTGCTGGTCCAAGGCGGGCATTCCCTTGTCGGAGAACGCACCGGGAAGGACAGAAGGACGAAACCCATAAGCAACCTCAAAAGGACTTAAGCCAGTAGACGAATGAGTCACCGTATTCCTGGCAAATTCAGCCCACGGAAGAAGGCGAGACCAGTCATCCTGGTGCGCATTAGTGAAGCAGCGCAAATACAATT
Organism: Pelobates cultripes; assembly: GCA_933207985.1. Classification (NCBI taxonomy): domain Eukaryota; kingdom Metazoa; phylum Chordata; class Amphibia; order Anura; family Pelobatidae; genus Pelobates; species Pelobates cultripes. The sequence continues at coordinate 291,249,600 of OW240912.1, forward strand.
CCACAGACTGATTAGCACGTTCGGCCGCACCATTAGATTGCGGGTGATAGGAGGAAGAAAACGACAAGGATACCCCCATCTCAGCACAAAAGCCCCTCCAGAACCGAGAGACAAATTGAGGACCCCTGTCAGATACGATATCCTGGGGTACCCCATGCAATCGGAACACTTCTTTGGCAAATATCTGAGCTAACTGAACCGCAGAAGGCAGTTTCTTAAGCGGAATGAAGTGCGCCATTTTAGAGAACCTATCCGTCACAGTCAGTATCACCGTCTGACCATCAGAAAGAGGCAGGTCTACAATGAAATCCATGGATAAGTGGGTCCATGGTTTCTTGGGTATAGATAGAGGCATCAGAAAACCCTGGGGTCTCATATTAGGGGACTTACATTGCGTGCAGACCTGACAAGCCTGAACAAAATCCACTACGTCTCGCTTGAGTGAAGGCCACCAGAACTGTTGAAGGAGGCCCTTGTAGGTTTTGGTAACCCCCGGATGACCAGCAGTTTTGGCTGTGTGAAATAAAGTTAACAACTTTTTTCTGTCATTAGCTTCAACGTATAGTTTACCAACCGGCGTCTCAGGGGGTGCCTGGGTTTGGTATGTCTTAATACTGTTAAGGAAAGGTGAAGAAACAACCAAACGGGTAGCAGCTATTATCTGAGACTCAGGTACAATAGGTTCAGGAGTCGGGTTAACAAATTCTACTGGTTCATGCTGCCGAGAGATGGCGTCAGCTTTGGCATTACGGCAACCAGGTCTATAGGTGATAACATATTGGAAGCGTGAGAGAAATAGAGACCATCTAGCCTGCCGGGCAGATAACCTTCTAGCATCAGCAATATAGGATAGATTCTTATGATCTGTTATAACCATAATTTTGTGTCTAGAACCCTCTAATAAGTACCTCCATTCCTTGAAAGCTAACACAATAGCTAATAGTTCCCTATTCCCAACATCATAATTCTTCTCTGAATCAGACAACCTTTTAGAAAAATAACAACAGGGATGGAGGGGTTTGTCATAAGACAACCTCTGTGACAGTACGGCTCCCACACCTGACTCTGAGGCGTCTACTTCCATAACAAAGGGAAGAGAAGGATCAGGGTGGTGCAGCACTGGAGCAGAGGCAAATGCCTTCTTGAGGGTTTCGAAGGCCTTAAGGGCTTCAGGAGTCCAAACCCTAGGATGTAGACCTTTTTTTGTCAACTTCGTTATGGGAGATATGAGTGGTGAAAAGTTTTTTATAAATTTCCTATAATAGTTGGCAAATCCTATAAAACGCTGGATAGCCTTTAGTCCTTGGGGAAGTGGCCAGGACATTATAGCTTCCAATTTAGCAGGATCCATACTGAAACCCTGTTCAGTAATGATATATCCTAGGAATTGCACAGAGGTCTGATCGAATAAACATTTTTCTAACTTACAGTAGAGTCCGTTCTGCAATAGCCTTTTGAGCACCATCCTAACATGGTTATGGTGTGACTTCAAATCAGGAGAATACACAAGTATGTCGTCAAGGTACACTACAGCACAGACATGCAATAGATCCCTAAGGACATCATTTATGAGGTCCTGAAACACGGCAGGAGCATTACACAATCCAAAAGGCATGACCAGATATTCGTAATGCCCACTGCGTGTGTTGAACGCTGTCTTCCACTCGTCATTCTCCTTTATACGGACAAGGTTATAAGCCCCCCTGAGGTCTAATTTGGTGAAGAATTTAGAACCTTTAACACGATCAAACAACTCAGTGATGAGGGGGATAGGGTAGGCGTTTTTAACCGTTATATTGTTCAGACCCCTGTAGTCTATACATGGCCTCAAATCACCCTCCTTCTTAGCCACAAAAAAGAAACCAGCACCAGCAGGAGAGGAGGACCTTCTAATAAAACCTTTTCTTAGGGATTCCTGTATGTACTCCTCCATGATTTGGTTCTCTTTTTCAGAAAGAGGGTAGACCTTTCCCCTAGGAGGCATAGTGCCCGGTAAGAGGTTTATGGCACAATCATACTCACGATGTGGAGGTAGCTTATCTGCCTCCCTCTTCTCAAAAACCAAGGCAAGATCCGCATAAACAGAGGGCACAGAAACCGAGAGTGGTTTAGCCGTGGGTACGTTAAGTAAACAGACAGGACGTACATGAGCCACACAGTCTCGCTGACAAGATTCCCCCCAGGAAAGTATGTCTAAACAACCCCAATCAAGAACAGGGTTGTGTTTAACTAACCAGGGAAAACCTAGAACGATGGAGGCTGTTGGGGAGTTAATTATTTGGAAGGTTAACTTCTCTTTGTGCAAAACACCCACAGACATAACTATTTCCTGGGTTTCATGGGTCACCAGAGGTTTCTCCAGTGGTCTACCATCTATGGCCTCAACGGCCAAGGGTGTCTCCTTTCGAATCAAATTCAGGGCTGCGGTTTTGGCAAAGGTCTCATCCATAAGGTTGTCTGCCGCACCTGAATCGATCAGGGCTTTGGTTGTTATAGTGGTTTTATTGACCAAGAGAGAAACCGTAATAAACGGTCTAGAGATGGACATATGAGGGGACAAGGTCATAACACCCGAGGCCGACCCCTCTCTAGGCCTTAGGTGCTGCAGTTTCCCTGTAGTTTAGGGCAGGCTTTACAGTGATGCCCCCTCTTCCCACAATAAAGGCATAACCCCTCCCTTCTACGGTACGCTCTTTCGGCCTCAGTTAACCCTGTAGCACCCAACTGCATGGGTTCAGGGGATGGCTGCACAGGAGCGGGTAACGCTAGCAGGGAAGTACTGGGTAGAGCAGGTAACACCCGTGTATCCAACCGTCTTTGGCTACGCCTCTCTCTAATACGGTTATCTATAAGAATCACATAGTCTATAACATCATCTAGAAGAGCAGGTAATTCCCTGGATGCTATTTCATCCAGTATATAAGCGGCCAGACCCTCCTGAAAGGCTGTTACGAGGGCGTCATTATTCCAAACCACTTCAGCTGCTAGAGTACGAAATTCGATAGTGTAATCTGCTACAGACCTGTTACCCTGTCGGACCCTAAGCAGAGCCTTGCCAGCAGAAGCAACCCTACCGGGTTGATCAAACGTGCGTCTGAAAGCTGTCAGAAAATCAGCAAAGGACATAGGAGACGTATTTTCCCAAATGGGGTTGGCCCATGCTAAAGCTCTCCCGGACAAGTGGTTTATCAAAAAGGCAATTTTAGATCTGTCAGTGGGATAGGAGCGTGGATTCATCACCAAATGGATGTCGATTTGGTTGAGGAAACCACGACACAATGCTGGGTCACCACTGTAGCGCTGTGGCGGCGTCATGTGAACTACATGAGCGGGAACAGGTACTGGAGTGGGAATGGGTTCGGGCACAGCAGCAGCAGCCTCCTGAACGGCCGGTTGCAAGTGTGCAGTACGAGCCAGAATGGTTTGTAAAGCTTGAGCAAACTGATCCATACGGTGGTCTAAGCCATCCATTCTAGCCTCTTGATTAACTAGAAGCTGTGGTATGTCAGCAGGTTCCATTATGGCCCTGTTGTAATGTCACGATTCGGGGAACCAAACACGCCAACACACACACACACACAAAGTGCCGTACCGGACCTTAGAGTGGCCGGGCTAAGCACACAAAGAATAGTCAGGAAACAAGCCGAGTAAGGGGAACCAGAAGACAGAATAACGTGAAACAAGCCGAGGTCAAAGGGTAGGAGAAAGTCACAGAGTCGGATAACAAGCCAGAGAGTACGTAACCAGAAACACAAGGTAAGTAGCAATACTAGCAAGCAAAGACCACAACAGGGCAAGGAGGAACAGGAAAGGTAAGTATTTAAACCATCAGGTTAATTCTGATTGGATGATTTCCAATCAGAATTAACAATCACACGTGGGAGATATTTAGACCTCCCACTGTGATTGTGGCACTTTGCCTTTAACGCCGGGTCAGGTGACTGAACCCGGCGTGTATAACCCTGGGCGGTCTCCCAGCGTGCAGCGTCATGCATGCTGCCGCTGGGGGACGTGGAGGGAACGGCGGGCGGCATCCGAGGCTGGAAGGATGCCGCTCGCCGTACCCACGAGGTGGAGGGGACCGCGGACGGCTGGAGGGTGAGTACTGCGAGCGGAGTGCAGCCTCCCCTCGCAGCCGTCCGCGGGAGCCTGACAAAAGTGAGAAGAGTGCAAAGATACAAATACAAGGTACTAAGACATTTTAGTTATCCCTCAAAAAGAAAATGCTATTACTTGCATTTGTTTTTTAAATTTACAAACTTTCTGATTAGTTGTTTAGATTCAATTTAACTCTGATATCATAACTTCTTTCTTAAAAGGCACAATTTTGACATTTAATGCAAATCAACCTATAATTCCCATTGTAGCTCTCCCTAATAATCTCACAAGCACAAATATTCTGTGATAACTAGCGGTTTATTGTAAGGTTAATCTTATTCATCACCATCCAACTTACTATGCCATGAAATCTACAAATAAACATATGAATAAAATAAATATAACAAAATCACTCTTTAGATCTTACACATATTATTATTTATTATTATTGCCATTTATATAGCGCTGACAGATTCCGTAGCGCTTTACAATACTATGAGAGGGGGGATTTAACTATAAATAGGACAATTACAAAAAAAAAACTTACAGGAACGATAGGTTGGAGAGGACCCTGCTCAAACAAGCTTACATTCTATAGGAGGTGGGTTGTAAAACACAATAGGACAGGAATTTGCAATCAAATAAGGTGGGCTGCCTTTTAGGAGAGAGCAAGGGACAGGTATGTAAGGTAGAGGTTAGTCTGGGAGGCCATAAGCTTTCCTAAAGAGATGGGTTTTAAGGCACTTCTTAAAAGATACAGGGGAGAGTCTGATGGTGGTAGGCAGGCTATTCCATAGGAAGGGAGCCGCTCGCGAGAAGTCCAGCAAGCGTGAGTTGGCCGTACGGGTGCGAACAACAGACAGGAGGTGGTCATGGTTGGATTGCATGAAATAACTTTACATATTACTTTATACATTCATAGTGCCTCATGTAAAATATTAATTATATTCACATGTCATAACTGCAGTATCAAAGAACTTGATCTTATTTAGTGTCTTTACTTTGACATGATGAATACTATTTGCTACAAATGTATTAAATCTTCTGGCAGCTTTATTAATGACTTTCTAGTTCTTTCCTGAGCAGTTAACCAATTTGTATAGATAATAGCTCAAATATGGTTATGCTTGTCACCATAGTAAGAGCTACTCTGGCTTTCTACATAACTAAGAAGCAATGGGCTTCGTGTGAAGTGCTAATGGCTCTTTGATAGACAGAAGGTAGTCCCGAAGTGGTTCATCCCAACGGTCTCAAAACATTTGTTACAATATTTGTTCCCCTACAAGGTTGAAGGAAGCAAGAATTCAAGTGGGTAAACTATGGAGGTCACAGTAAATAGTGAGCTCACCACTCTTCCCTCGTCACTCTTCTAGTGAGCAGGTATTCCTTAACTACTACTCTAAATTGGAATTTGTTAAATGTGACACCATTAAACACCTAGTGGTCCATGTGTAGTTTACCAGAAGCCAAATCTGAACCCTTACAACCTTTAGAACATTGTTGTTTAGGAATTAATGTCATTATACTCCTGGGTGTTTGAAGGAAACTTGTGTAAATTAAACTTGGCTGTGCCACTAAGTTCTCTAATCAGCTGGGTAGTTTAATCTACTGTTATATAAATTTATTTATATAAACCTGATGTAGACTGTACTAGAGTTACATTGACAAGCAAAATGTTCAATGCTGTAGTTGGGGAAATGAGATAATAAAGCTGCCCCAAACAAATGAGAAAAGGCAGTTGCTCCCTAGGGATAACTCCAGTGGCAGTCTAGAGTTGCTTCCTGGACCAGTGCTGCACAGCATGCAGCACTTATGTTCAGTGTTTCCACACTCTACATGGCGGCGCCGAACTTTCCCAATAGAGAATAACTGAATCAATGCATCTTTATGAGGAGATGCTGATTAGCGCAGAGAGGTGTTTTGCAGTGTATGCACAATACCTTCTTAATTCTTTCCTAAGGGAAAGCATTGGATTGACTGAGATTATCAATTCTGATGATCTCAGCCAAGGAGGCAGATCGGGGGAGGCAGCATTGCAGAACCGCAAGGTGCAAGTATAAATGTGAGCTTTCTTATTTGAGGGTTGTGAGGGGAGCTGGGAACCTAAAATGTGTTTTAATACATTTGTATTCCTGACCCTATAGTGTTCCTTTAATTTATCTTGTGTAATGGCTTTATCTACGTTTCAAAATCTCTGATTATTGTGTCGTCTTTTGTGTGGTCTTCAAAAATTAATTTTTTCTTCCAATTTAACCAATTTTTTCTCCATTTCTTCTTAGTAGTCTTTTGTACACTGTAATGAAAATTTTAAATGGTTCATATTCTCTTCAATGGCATTCAACATTTTAGTAATTTTTTCAATTTCAGATTTAATTTTGCTTCATTTGAAGAGCCTTTATGATTAATTTTGTCTTTAATAGTGTTTGATTGTGTTTCCATACAAGATTTTACAAATTTCTGAGTAGATTCTGTGGGATCTTTACACATTGTACTAGCTATAGATTCATCTGTATTTGTTATTTGTCTATACTTTTATCTATAGATCATCTGGGAGCTTGGGTGAGAAAAATATAATTATTTTATGTAAGTTCATGATATTGGAAGTTATAAGTATTATTGCAACTTGGCCTCTTGATTAAATATTATATATTCTCACGCAGTTATTTATTTTTCTTATTTATCCTTCCCCTTTTTTCTTTTCATAGATTTTTTTTTAAAATGTAAAATGTGTCATCTTTTATGTGGAAAAACATAACTACAATTAATCCACTCATTAATACTTTCTAGAAATGCACTTAAAATTGTTAAAACTTGCATAAAAATAAAGTTCATCCCTGTTCACAGTGCATTTCTATACATTTGTTTGGATCTTTTGTGAATAACTGAATAACAGATATACCTTGTAGCCAGTTGAATAAAATAAACAAAGAATTAAGAAATAACCTGAACATAATGATTTGTGCCTTTGAAACATCAAGGTTAAAAACTATTTCTACCAGTTAAGCAATCGTGGATTTATGATTTAAAATGATTTTTTAATTAGAAGTATTTATATAAAACAGATGGAAAGGTCAAGGTTAATTGGTCATAGAACAGCAGAAATTCACATGACCCAAATGAAATGCTTAGCATACGTGCAGCTAGTAATCCATGAAATAGATATATTAAGAAAATGAGCTTCTAAAAGAAAAATATTTTGTAATAAAATATGCATACATGTCCCAAAAAATGTGTACTGTAAAAAATCTAAAAACAAATATTTCATAAAAAGAAAGAGAAAAGACAAGTGGTAAGAAAGGAAACACAAATTAAAAACTATATTTAAGATGAAAGAAATACTCACTCCTACTTCCTAAACCGCGTGTCCTGTTTCCAGGCATGTTACATCACTGCTTTGGCCGTATGACATGGAATTAGGTTACCTCAGCTCTATTGACCGTAGTCTACATTACCAGACCTGCTTCACCACACACACATTCCTCATCACTAACTTACATGCAAGAGGACAGTAATAGATTTAGGGGAGCAAGATTGTTAAAAGTGTAGATGTGGTGTCTATGTACATCCTAATAAATTACAAGGCACTTCCTTGGCACATTATCTTTCAATATGGCTCTTTGTAGTAGTTTTCCTCTGTTCCTGTTCTCATCTTTTTTTATCCAAAGTTACATGCGACATTACCTGTCTGATCAAGAAGCGAATTGTCTAAATTAAAATAGTGGTGGTTACACATATAATAAAAAAGGAGCAATTACTCACTTCAACTGATCTTTTCACCCACATAACAGCAAATGAGGGTTTAAAGCCTAATCATGAGGGGTGCACATAATACCTGATAATCCACAGGGAACCAGAATTGACTTTGTCTAATCTGTTTGCTCAATCTGCATAAGGTTTTGGTTTAAATTCACAAGCATAAGACCATATAAAAATAAGGAAAAAAAATCCAAAGCTTGCCAAAACTGCTAATTAATTTTAGCCATTTTTACATATATTTTTACAATTTTATTACACTGAACTGTAATACATTATATATATATATATATAAAAACACAATTCACTCTGTGGTAATTCTGAGATATCAGAAATAAATTGTCTAATATTTCACAAACAACTGACAAGTTTTTATAGAAAGCTGTACAGAAAATGTAAATGTCTAAAACAAAAAACAAAAAAAAAGTTAAACCCAAAGAGATAATGGAAAAAAAGAAAAAAATGGAAAATTAGTCAAGAGGCATTTTCTTCTTCTTCTCTTGCTTTCTGTAATTTGTGTATTCTTTTATTCAAATTCTTAGTCTGTTAAAACTGATAATGTTTATTCCATTAAAATGATGTGATCTTGTAGGTATAGTTCGCATCTAAAGGGACACTATTGGCACCTAGACCACATTCAGCTCATTGAAGTAGTCTGGGTGCAGTATCCCAGGTTCCTTAACCCTGAGCAGGTAATTATTGCATTTTTTAAGAAACTACAATAATTACCTGCTAGATTTAACTCCACCTCTAGTGGCTTTCTATCAGACTCCCACTAGAGGGATTTCCAGTTCGTTAGGCAACTTTTGGTCATGCTATGAATGGGGACGTCCAGCTCCACTGAGAACCCCACAGGAAAGCAATGAATTATGCTTTCCTATAGGGAAATCCTAATGTGAGTACGGCCATTGCGGCACAGGCGCATTAGGTCTCCCCCACAGCCTGACATTGGCATGGGAGGAGAGAAGGCAGATCCGAGCCAGTGCCGATGCCCCAGGTAAGCGACAAAAGGGGCTTTTAACCCCTTTTGCACCACAGGATTGGGGTTGCTTGATGGCAGGCCAACTTGATGGAGAGCAAGCTATTGTGCCAGGAAAACAAGTTTGTTTTCCTGGCTCTATAGTTTCCCTTAACTCCATATGTTTCCTTAACAGATGGGTCTGTTAGTTAATGAAAACCAGGAAAAGGCAGAAAATTTAAATAACTTTTTCTTCAGTATATATTAATGAGGATCCTGTGGTATGAATTATGCAAATGATTGCTGAAAAAAACTTGCAAATAACTTGCAACAGCAGTTAAAGAAAATGTATGTAAAAGTTCAGGGGCCTGATGGTATTAACCCACGAGTACTTAAAGAGCTAAGTGGGGAAATAAGTGAACCTCTGTATTTAATTTTTCAAGATTCTTTTGTTTTAAGAATTGTACCAGAGGACTGGAGGAAGGCAGATGTTGCTCCTATATTTGAAAAGGGTTCAAAATCATTGCCTGAAAATTATAGACCTGTGAGCTTAACTTCTGTAACTGGGAAAATATTTCAAGGGCTATTAAGGGATAATATTCAGGAATTCATTGGGAATAACTTTGTTATTAGCAATAATCAGCATGGTTTTATGAAACATAGGTCATGTCAAACTAATTTAATTGCATTCTACGAAGAAGTAAGTAGACATATAAATCAGGGTGTTGCAGTGGATGTGATCTATGGCATTGAAAGCTATGTTTTAGTGTTTGCAGATGACACACAACTTTGTAAAGTAATAAAATGTGAGCAGGATATTGCTTTGATGCAGAGGGATTTAGATATATTGGGGGACTGGGCACTAAAATGGCAGATTAAATTTAATGTAGAGAAATGCAAAGTTATGCACTTTGGGGTCAAGAATGCAAAAGCAACTTACACCCTAAATCAGGCTTGCCCATACTCTGGCCCTCCAGATGTTGCTGAACTACAACTCCCATGATTCTCAGCCTATTTCATTCATAGAATCATGGGAGTTGTAGTCCAGCAACATCTGGAGAGCCGGAGTTTGGGGAAGCCTGCTCTAAATGGTAGTGAATTAGGGATAACAACACACGAGAAGGATTTGGGAATCGTTATCGACAACAAATTAGGCAGCAATATGCAATGTCAACCTGCAGTTGCTAAGGAAAGTAAGGTTTTTTTTTTATGTATAAATAGGGGCATACATTCTCGGGATGAAAATATAATTTTGCCTCTTTATAAATCGCTGGTAAGACAACACATTGAATATGCTGTGCAATTTTGGACATCTGTTCTAAAGAAGGCTATCATGGCACTAGAAAAGTGCAGAGACAAGCTACAAAGTTGATAAAAGAAATGGAGCATTTTAGTTTCCAAGAAAGGTTAAAAAATTAAAATATCTTTAGTTTGGAAAAACTGCACCTCAGAGGGGATAAGATAACATTATACAAATATATTCTGTGCCAGTATAAGCCATTATCTGGAAATCTATTCATAAACAGGGCTATACATATGACATGAGGTCACACATTTAGGCTAAGAACTATAAGGATGTGGAATTCTCTGCCTGAAGAGGTGGTTTTATCAGAGTTCATACAGATGTTTAAACAGCAATTGGATAAATACTTGCAAAAACAGAACATCCAGTGATATAATTTCTAATTAGTGGGGTAATAGCTGGTTGACCCAAGGAAATATTTGACTGCCATTTTGGGATCAAGAAGGAATTTTTTCCTAGTTTGTTGAAAAATTGGAAGTGCTTCAGACTGGGTTTTTTGCCTTCTTTTGGATCAACAGCAAAAACATATGTGAGGAAGACAGAACTTGATGGACACAAGTCTCTTTTTCGTAACTATATGCGTCATTGTTTCTATTACTTTAAATCAGGTCTCCTTGTTAACTTAGTGAAAATGAAAATCCAGCGCACTCGCTTATCTACTAAACAGTCATTTTAATGCTGAACAATTTTCAGTTTTATTAAAAACACCTAATCTAGGCAAAAAATATAATGGGGGTTTAGTTACAGTATATGATCATACATTGCATAAGCCTGCCACAACGCCAATGTACCCCATCTTTGGCAGGTCCTACTCTGTCTGCTAAATGAGCTTCTCACTTGGGGAAATCCTTCCATCTCGAGGTCTCTGCAGTACAATGCTTAAATAGGATCCTGAGATGAGGCACCTGTAACAGGGAGGGGTGCAAAACCCATGGAGCTGGCTAGACTCCTAAATATATACATATATGAGAAAATAAGGGTTTGGCTGCACTCACCTACACATGCTAAATTAGGGTGCTGCTGGGGGCCAATAAGTACAGTGAAAATGAAAATCCAGCGCACTCGCTTATCTACTAAACAGTCATTTTAATGCTGAACATTAAATTTTCCAGAATCTGATTCCTCCTCCCCCAATGGCATTGCTGAGGGGGCCATGGCCCACTCTACATTTAGTCATGCCCCCCTTGTGCCCCACCATCCCCCAAATTTAAATGTAATACTGACCTCTGTGAGTAGAGGGGCTTTGTGGCTATAGACCCGCCCCCTCAAGCTAAGCCACACCTAGAAATTAAGCCACACACCCTGTCTGATGGCCTGCAGAGCTCCTGGAAGCCTGGCTTGGCTGGAAGGTAAAGCTTGAAAGGCAAGCAGACCAGGGGAAGGGGATACATAAGGGCACATGAGTGGAGGGGGGCTACATAATGACACAGGAGCGGTGAAGGGATAAAGAGGGCACAGGAATGGGAGGGGGCTAAAGAGGGCACAGGAAAGGGAGGGGACAAAAAAAGAGCACAGGAGGGAAGAGGGCCCCATAAAGGGCACATGAGGGGAGGTGGGATTAAAAAGTGCACAGTAGGGGAGGGGGCTAAAGAGGGTACATGAGGGGGGAGCACAAAGAGACACACAGAGAGGCTGAGGTGGAACAAAGACAGACACAGGGCCAAAGCAGCCAGCCTGGCGAGACACATGGTCTGCAGCTCTGCACCCGGAACTGCAAACTGAATGTTATGGCCACTGGATCATAAAAGGTATTTTATTAGGGAGGCTGCTCACTGAAACAGCCTCCCCAAACACTGTAGTGCCACTCTCCTTCCATTTGTCACCCCCACCTGTCATTCCACACAGTATCACCCCTCCACACACAGACACACCTGCACCATCCTCACCTGCCACACACACTGCCAGCCAGCCCACTCACACACACACACATGCATACTGTTACCCCTCACAAACATAAACATACACTGTCAACCCCTACACACACAGTCACCCCTCACATACACACACTGCCACCCCTTACACACACACTGTACACACACTGTCACCCTTCTACAAACACACTGCTACCCCCTACACACATAGCCACCCCTACACACACACACACACTGTCACCCACCACACACACCGTCACCCCCTACACACACATTGTCAACCCTTACACACAAAGGGACACTATAGCCACCTGAACAACTTCAGCTTAATGAGGTTGTTCAGGTGAGAACAATAGCTCCCTGCAGCCTCTCTCATGTAAACACTGTATTTTCTGAGAAAATATAGTGTTTACATTGGAAGCTAGGAACACCTCTAGTGGCAGTCACTCAGATTGCCACCAAAGGGACTTCTGAGTTCATGAATGCCTAATTCGCATTTATCAAGATTGATGCCTGCACGCTTGGGTGAAGACATCAAATGTGCTAGCAGGAGGCCTCCTGTCTCTGTAGTAACCTGGAGCCTGTCAGCAATCAGTGCCCCATGTGGGAGATAATCTCCTGCACAGAGCATGGGCTCGGGCTGACAGGCTGAAGGCAGGAGACCAAGCAGGAGGATCTACTACATTCAAACAGTAAGTAAACGTATTTTAAAAATTGGCAGTGAGTAAGATTGAGAGAGTGAATGAGAGATTGAGTGAGAGAGTAAGATTGAGTGAGTGATAAAGATTGTGAGTGTGTGAGAGTGTGTGAGTGAGATTCAGTGAGAGAGTAAGATTGTGAGTGTGAGTGAGAGATAGATAGATAGATAGATAGAAGATAGATAAGATAGAAATAGATGGATAGACAGATAGAGATGGGTAGAGAGAGTGTGTGTGTGTGTGTTTAACAATATTTATTTAAAATGTGTCTGATTGTATACAAACACTATACATAGGGATATCTCTATATATAGTGTTTGCATACAAACTTTTGGCTTAGGAGGGTTGCCGTAGGAGGGGGGCGGGCATAGACAGTGAGTTGAGTGATCAGTCAGCTCTGCTTGCAAACGCGCATACCGCGCACATGCGCAGTTGAGCGTTCTGTTCATTCATAGGGTGGCATTTCATACCACTCTATGAAGAACGTGATTGGTCCAGCGCGATTGGTGCAGAGCGAAGCAGCGCATGTGCACCAGATCATGATAACGGTTCTCTAAGAGAAGCGTCTGATTGAGCCCTGCTATTTCATCATTGTGATGAAAAAGGGGGTGCGGTCTGATGAGGATCTCGGTGCTGGAATGGAGGTAAGTTTGAGCTATAATAAGGACTCTAAAAACTCTAAAGTTAATATAAAAGCAAGAAAGAAGGCTAGGGGACTTGTTTTTATTGTTGACTATAGTGATCCTTTAAGTTGTAGGTTAAGGCATAATGAGCAACTGAATGTTGAATAATCTTATACATGCACTAATAGTTCATCCTTAGGCACAACCCATGAGTGTCTTTTTAATAAGTTTGTTCAGGTCCAAGTTTTGGGAATACCATATATACCTTGTTGTCAATCTTATAACATAAAATAAAAGAATTTAGAAATAACCTGAGCTTAATGATTTGTGCCCTTGAAAAGTCAAATTTAAAAATGATTTTGAGCATTCAAGCAACTGTTAATCATGGTTTAATGATTTATAATGATTGTTTAATTAGAAGTATTTATGTAAAAACAGATGGAAAGGTCAAGGTTAATTGGTCATATAATAGCAAAGTTTCTCATGACCCAAATGGAAGGCTTAGCATATGTGCAGCTAGTAATAAAGTAGATAGATTATGAAAATGAGCCTCACAAAAAAAGTGTTTTTGTATAAACCTCTTGTGGATAAATGTGCAAACAAATGTGTACTGTAAAAAAAAAAAAAAAAATCTACAAATATGACAAATACGTTTTGCAAAAAAAAAAAAAAGAGATAAAAGAGATAAGAGAGATAAAAGACAAGCAGCTAGGCAGGAAACACAAAAGAAAAACTAAATTTGTACTGCAAATGTAATTAAGGTACTTCTGGAGGCTTAATGGGGATTTGTAAAATGATGTGCAAAAGCAATAAACAAAAAGACTCACCCCTACTGCCTAAACCAGTGATGGCGAACCTTTTTTAGCCCGAGTGCCCAAACCGCAATACATGACAACTTTTTTTTCCTCAAAGTGCCAACACGGCAATTAAACCTGAATACGGAGGTTTAAGTTTAGAAAAAACAATTCGTACAGATGTCCGAACTAATTAACAACTTTTGTTTTAAAAGAAGAACACAACAACAGAGAGTTAAATGATTCAAATTTTAAATAATGATATAAATAGATAAAATTAAGCTTATATTTATTAGTATCTCCAACAAATGGAATACACACACAGACTGCTGAAAACACATACATGCACAAACAGACTGCTGAATACATGCACACACAGACTGCTAAATACACGCACACACAGACTGCTAAATACACGCACACACAGACTGCTGAATACACGCACACAGACTGCTGAATACACACACATACAAACTGCTGAATACACACACACATACTGCATTGAGGGGTGCAGTGTATGTGTGTGTGGAGGGGTGCTGTGTGTTAGGTGCTATGTGTCTGAGGGGTGCTGTGTGTGTGTGGTTGGAGTGCTGTGTGTGTGGGAAGGTGGGGTGCTGTGCTGTGTGGGGGGTAGGGGTGCTGTGCTGTGTGTTAGGGGTACGGGTGCTGTGTGTGTTGGGGTAGGGGTGCTGTGTGTGGGGGGTAGGGGTGCTGTGTGTGTGGGAGTAGGGGTGATGTGCATGGGGGGGTAGGGTTGCTGTGCATGGGGGGGTAGGGTTGCTGTGCGTGGGGGGTAGGGGTGCTGTGTGGGGGGAGGGGGTGGTAAAAAAAAAGTATGCTAAATCTGTATGCCCCCCTCCCTCCTTCTTACCTTTGATGAAGGAGGGGGGGGGCAGCCATCCCTGGTGGTCCGGTGGTGGTAAGGATTGTAGGGAGCAGCTCCCCTGTCCTCCCGCGCGATGCTGTGTGGAGCATTGCCATGGAAATGCGTGGCAACGCTCCACACAGATTGCTCGCGGGAGGACAGGGGAGCTGCTTCCCAGATCCTACCTGACACGGAAGCAGAGTAGGCGTCTGCCATTTTGGCAGGCAGGTGCCTACTCTGCATTGATTGGGAACCTATGACCGCGTGCCCACAGAGAGGGCATGACGTGCTACAGGTTCGCCATCACTGGTGAACCTATGGTACACGTGCCATCCAACATTGGGGCAACTCAACACTAATGGCCATCATAGTCTATATTGCCAGAGTACAGAGACCTGCTTTATCTCAGACACTGCCTTACATGCAAGAGGGCAGCAAAAGATTTAGGGGAGCATTATTGAAAGATATAAATTACAAGGTATTGGGAGATTATTTTGCAAAATAGCTCTTTGTTTGTAATATAGTTGACTTCTGTGTCTGTGGTTTTTGACAGCTTTTATATACAGATCAAGTGGAAAAGAGTCTAAATTAAAATAGGGGTAATTACACATATAATAAACAGGAAGGTGAAATTACCTACTTCTATTTACCTTTTCACCCAAAGAAAAGTAAGTGAGGGTTTAAAGTATAAACAGGAAGGGTAACTAATACTGCTTAGTAATCAGGAGGAAACAAGGACAGGGGTAAAGAAATAAGAGCTAGCAATGCATCTCCAATATATATTATGCATATAATCTGCCTACCTAAAATCCTCATAGATTGTAACCTCATTTGAGCAGGGCCTTATGCTCCTCTCTTCTGTATGTCAATTACTTGTCAAATATCCCTTTTTTATAATCATAAAATGCTGGGTAATGTGATGGCTCTATGTAAATACTCTAATAAGAATTGTTATATCCCCATGCTGACATTAAAATGATCAAATAATGAATGATAATTAAAAAGTGACGTGCGCACAAAACCAAAATGGCCAAAAAGAAGAGTACTCTAAACAAAGCATACAGATAAAGCTACTTTTTTACTCACCGAGCCAGTTGCATGTCAGAGTGGATTGTATTATTTATCTTGCAAATTAATAAACACTCACGTGCCATAGAGATTAACACTTGAGGTTGTATTTGTTAGTAATAGAAACAGACACTATTAAGCAAGTGAATGCGAATAGTATAACGTGTCTAGCACTAAAAAAGGGTTTGGCACTTACCCCTATGGGTTTTAGGCTGAGAGGTAGTTGTAATGACTGGAAAGAATAACTGAAACAGATTATAGTGTAATACCATTTCTAAAATATACAGTAAAAAAAGTTCCTAATTTGAAACACTCACACGTATAAGGTGTATGTCACCTAAAGTATACAACAGTTAATGTGATTAGAGACGGTCCTTATAGGCTCTAAACCATGTGAGTGTTTCTAATTAGGAAGAGGCCCAAGGTTCACAAAGTCCCTCATTCGATCAAGCGGAAGTAGACTTTATACAAGAGCGGATAAACCTCCTGGCGAGTTTCTCTTTTGGAATGTTGAATTTAATCATCAAAAGAAGGCAAGATTCACTACATAAACTAGATGCTGAAATCAATTAAACAACATTTTTTTTGGTTGAACACATGTCACCAGAACAATACTTATGTACACTAAACGAAATTCAGGTTAATCTAGAGAGAATGGAAAAAAATGTCATCGAGATAAAGAAAAGAAGCACAATGGAATCTATAACCTTTCCAAAAGGCAACTGACTCAACCACAGGTAGAATTACTGAGAAAATGGATGAAATTTGCCCCTACAAAACCGATAGACAAGTTCAGTGTATACTTAGAACTCAATAGATTTAAGAGGACTTTGTGTATAAAAATGTTTTCATAAACATCCGATCATTAGGAATCAACAAATAAATGAGTATACAGGAGTTGTACATACTTTTGAAAGAAAACTCAACCTTCTTTCCACATTTTTGCATCTCTGACCAGATGACCACATTTAAAAAGATGGTTATGAGTTAAGTAAAAAAAATAAAATAAAAAAACAATACACAGGAATATAGTTATAGTTTTATTGAAAGACAAGCCCTAAAAGAATTGCAAGAGGACCAAACCATAGTCATTAAACCAGCTGACAAGGGTGTGGGTATTGTGATCTTTAGGATGATGTGACAGAAATCCTCAGATTATGGAGTGATAATAAAATTTACCAGATTTTTGAAAAAAGACCCCACTAAAGACATTAAGTTGAGTTACAACATACTAATTAATAAAAGGAAAAGACTGGAATGTGGAATGTTATGCAATGGCCAAGTCAATCACCTGACCTGAATGCGATTGAGCATGCATTTCACTTGATGAAAACAAAACTGAAGGGAAAATGCCCCAAGAACAAGCAGGAACTGAAGACAGGTGTAGTAGAGGCCTGACAGAGCCTCACCAGGGATGAAACCCAGCGTCTGGTGATGTCTATGCATTTCAGACTTCAGGCTGTAATTGACTGCAAAGGATTTGCAACCATGTATTAAAAAGTGAAAGTTTGATTTATGACTGTTAATCTGTGCTATTACTTTTGGTCCCTTGAAAAGTGGGAGGCACATATACAAACTGTTGTAATTCCTACACCGTTCATCTAATTTGGATGTAAATACCCTCAAATTAAAGCTGAAAGTCTGCAGTTAAAGCACATCTTGTTCATTTCATTTCAAATCCATTGTGGTGGTGTATAGAGCCAAAAAGATTAGAATTGTGTCGATGTCCCAATATTTATGGACCTGACTGTGTGTGTGTATATATATATATATATATAGATCTATGTAATATTAAGCTGTATTCTTGGAATATGTTCCATTTGTAAATGGGTCCCCTATATAATATTGTATTATTAACTCTCTGTTTTTACATTGTCTTCTATGAGTATGATATCCTAGGAATCCATATAACATTTAAAGGACTATAATTTTTATCTGGACTCCTTTCCATTATTTTGCCATCAACAAAGATGGCGGGACGCAACTACAAAAGAACAGATGAACTTGATATACATCAACTCCTCCCACCAAGAGGAAATAATGAATGATTAGACACAACTACATTAGGTCAACCCCGAGTTACAAGAGGTATCTGGAGAAACAGTGGGAATCTGCACATCACACCAATTTTGTAATACGAGGGGAAACGGCATGAATATACACAGAAGATTGTACCGCGGAAGTGGCGACACACGCACGTTACACATGCCACCATTAAGAGGAAATCACCAACAGCTGGCTCCATACACTCCCCCATGAAATAACTCCTATGATTGGTTGTATCATGAGCGCTCTCTACCTATCAATCCACACTTGAAGCTATTTAAATCTGAATCAGCAGCAGGAATATTACCAATTGAGAAAGCCAAATTTGATTGGCAAAACGTGTTTTGGACTTACATCACCAGGACTTTTATGTATATACTAAAGCCGTTTTTATTTTTACCTAAATAAATTGTTAATTGTACTTAATCATATAATCTGGTGGACCATCACTGCTGCTGTCAA
The DNA here is from genome assembly GCA_933207985.1 of Pelobates cultripes. Taxonomy (NCBI): domain Eukaryota; kingdom Metazoa; phylum Chordata; class Amphibia; order Anura; family Pelobatidae; genus Pelobates; species Pelobates cultripes. The sequence continues at coordinate 291,268,139 of OW240912.1, forward strand.
AGAAGGGTAGTGTCACCCTGAAGAGACATATTCATCTGCCAACTTAGAGCCAAGTCAGAGGCTCATAATAAGGTTAGAAGCAACCTGCACTTTACAATTTTAATTATTTACTTAATTACTTTAATTATTTACATTTACCTGTTTTTTTCTGCACCAGAATCTGCTCTGCTTCCCTGTTTCTCTCTTTTTACTCTCCCTTTATTGAGGATATCTCTTATCATGGACACTTTAGGTGTCACCTAAATTACACAATAGTGGATGTGATTAGAGACGGTCCTTAATAGGCTCTAAACCATGTGAGTTTCTAATTAGGAACAATTTTTTACTGTATATTTTAGAAATGGTATTACACTTTATTCTGTTTCAATGATTCTTACCAGTCATTACAACTACCTAAAACCCTTAGGGGTAAAACCCTTTTTTCGCACTACACACTATACTATTAGCATTCACTTGGCTGCACTCAAACAGAGCATTCACGCTCTCAGAAATACTTTAAACTTACCTTGGGCTCGGCGGGTAGCTGTCCGGTCTCCCTCCTTTCTAGTCCCAGCGGGTGCGACGTTCCTAGGAGCGCCGCCCGCTGTGGACAGAACTTTTATAAGAAACCTACCTTCGCCCACATCAAAGATGGCATCGACGTGAGTGCGGCGTCACATCAAACTCACACGTATGTTTTGAGGTCAGAGGTTAGACACAGCCAATTACAGCCTAAGGAGGGTTATTTAAACTCAAAATAGCATTTGGTCAGTGCCCTGTCGTGGTTTCCCTTAGCTGGTTATCCGAAAGAGTGTTCCTGATTATTATATTTCTGGTATTTGACTTTGGTCTCGTTTGACTTCCCTGATTTTTTTATATGCCTGACTTTTGGCTTTCCCTCATTGTTGTGTCTCATTCTGTATCCCTGACCTTGGCAAGTATTCTGACTATTCTTGGATACGTTTAGTCCCGTCATTCTAAGGTCCGGTTAAGTGTTATACTTAGTCCTAGGTGTGATAATTCTGTGTGCTGGATCACTTCGTAATCCTCACAATTGCGTCTGTTTCTATTACTTTATAGTAGGGTGGTGTAACAAAAAGCACAGTCTGCCTGGAAAAGACATATGGATTATAAGGCCGTTCGGTATTTTGTAAGCATTCTCCATGCGAATGCTTACCTGCTTTTAACAGGCCACCCTGACTGCTAATTATGTCTAATTTACCTCCCTGCTTGATGGGCACTTTCATTCGAAACAACCGCACAAACGCTATGGGAACTGTAAGCTCAGCCGCCATTTCGGGACTTCCACATGTTCGCTGCCATCTTAACTCCCGAACAGCGGTGTTTGCCGTTGAATGTCTGGAACTAAAATAGGACACTCAAACAGGCGAACACCGCTGAGACCTCCATACCTTTGGGAAAACCTCGCCAAAACTACCGAACGACCGGGCGTTCAGTAGAAAGAATCAGCAACAGATGGGGATTTCAGCAAACCCAGGATGGCATACGGATGGCCGGCCGTTCGGGAGTTTTACCCATGTTCTTAGACTGACTGCAGGGCCAGCATTCATGGAACTGTTTTCGGCTACTGTGCCCGTGCGGTCGGTCAAAACTTCTAAGTCCCATATCTCCCGAACGGCGGAACCGAATGAGCTGATTTTTAAATATGTTAGTACCCTAAATGTAAGCTATCTGGGGATACCCCAAGGTTTTGGGGTACATCTGAACTTTGGGGGAAATATGTTCCTTTTTAATTATGTTATGTAGTTACCTGAGGGGAGGGGATTTACAGAATGTATATTGTATGGATTGGTTGTACTGCTAATTACGTGGGTGTCTCCCTTGCATGGGCAGAATCGCATAAAAGGAGAGTGTCTGTCAATAAATCCTCAGTTCTTCTTGACCGTTCAAAACGTAGCCTCGTCTCGTTCTTCAAAGGGGAATCTATGCAGCTTAATCACTTAGCTCTTTTCAGAGCTGTACCTGGCTTCCACTCCTAATCCAGCAAAAGGGAATAGGCAACTCCATCACTACACAGCGACTGCCGGGAAGAAAAGGATGTCCCCAACGGCTGGTACCCTCACTGCACCAGGGTAGCCGTTACAGGTGGGGAGTCCCTACTTACATGTGGAAGCTGCTCTTTTAATATATGCACTTTAAATAATCCTAAGCGCCATATAGAACAGAGCACTTTTGCTGTTTTTGCTTGTATTTGTTAGTATGTGTACAGCTTATTGAGAAGAAGGAGGCATGCTTTAGCCCAGCATGCCTGTAATTTCTGTTACAGAAGAGGAAGAAAATCTCACTGACAGTCACAGAGGTATTTCCGCCTTGATAAAAGCTAATAAATACACACACACACAAACACTTATTTCTTCAGATAGTTTTTAGCATTTAAATGCGGATATACATTTGTGTGTAGTACTGGTGAGTGAAAAGTGTGTTTGAATGCTTGTACATCATTTTGGAGTTGGAGATCTGGGTGTCTTTGTATGTCATGTTTGTGTTTGCAAGGGTGTGTTTGCATGTTGAGTTGGCATTTGATTGCTAGAATGTCTGCACATACACTGCCACATAAATACTTACACAAATATACATACTCTTTAACAAATATAAACACACATAGAAACACACTGTCACATACACACAGACACAAAAAACACCCACACTGGCATACAGATACAGACATCTTGACACACAGATACACACATTAGAACAGATACACACACTGCCACAAAGATACACACTGGCACACAGGTAAACACACTGGCATACAGATACACACACATAGTGACATACACACACTTTGACACACAGATACACACATTGACAGATACACAGACTGACACACAGATACACATTGGCACATACTCACAGATGCATACATCTTGACACACAGATACACACACTGGCAGATACACAAGCACAGATACACACACTGACAGTTATATACTGACATAAACACTCACAGTGACACACACACCTAGACATACAGACACACAGAGATACATATATACACACAGGTCCTAATGTTTATATTTGCAACCACCGTCCTGTTAGCCATCCTCCTGCAGAAAAAAGGTACGCTATCTTGCAGGCTGAGGCTGGTCTGCGAGGTCAGCAGCTTCCCAGTCCCTGCTGCTGCCTCGTTTCCTCCAGTGCAGCTCTCTCTATGCCTGGGAGGAAGTGATGGGCTGTCACTTCCTCCCAGCATCCAATAAAAGGACCTACACTTTTAAAAGGGACATGGTGCCTGGCCGGGCCCCTGTTCAGCAATACCCGTCGGGTGGCCCCAAGTGGGCAAATTGCCCTCAATTTTGTTCTATTGAAACACCAATTGGAAAACGCTGCTATATGATTTGCTTCAAATGTTTTGAGTAGATCTACATATTCAGGATTATTCACTTATTCACTAAAGTGAGAGTTTCTGGGAATTCAAAGTGAATTTTAAAATTTAGGGCAAAATAGCAAAGCTAGAAAAATTCTCCAAGTCAATTCTGTTTTCAATTTGGCAATTTTGGCCTTAAATCTAAATTCTGGTAAATCTCAATGCAGTGAATAAACCAGATAGTGTTCACAGGGTTGTTTTTACATTGAGCTTTTATGCATTATTTTTGCCCATTTTTCCAAATTGTAAATTAAGTGCATTTTAATTATTTGTGTGTATATGCATATATCACTTTGGACTAAAAGCAAACATTTGTTGAACAAACAAACCTTGAAGAATTGAAGTAATACAGTTTTCAAAGTAAAGATAATGTAACTATTATTTTGATTTTCTTTTTGATGTCTTGAGTATGCATTTATATGTTTACATCTAAATTTTGTAAGTGCATTATATACAGGATTGTCTCCGACACTTGCATTCACATCTTTATGGAACGGAGTGCCAATACAATGTATATTGACAATATTAGTTTTAGGAAAGGTATGGTAAAGCACACTAGTTAATACAATTTGACATTTATGTTAAGGAGATGAGTGAATGTTCATGGTAACAAGCCCAAACATTATATGAATTCCCATTATATCTATAGGGTCTAGGAAATCCTCACTATTCACAATGTAAGCTTTCAATTGCTACACTTTTCATGAGGGATTATTAGGGCCTTTAATCTCTCTCCTGGTTATCAGAGGATTAGTGGCACCCTTCGTATTTACAACTTAACCATCATTGACCGTATATTGAATAGATGAGAGAAGGTAGTTTTATTGTTATTCAAGGGACACTATGGTGACCAGAAAAACTATAGCTTAATGTAGTTGTTCTGGTAAGTATAGTCAGTTCCTGCAGTAAACAAACAGAAAAGGCACTGTTTACATTACAACCTAGGGACACCTCCAATGGCCACTCTTCAGATATCTACTAGAGGTATTTCCTGGGGAAGTGCTATGAGATGCTGATTAGACAGGGAGGCGTTTGGCTCCACCCTGGAATTCCTATGTGAAAGCATTGTGATTGGTTGAGATTATCACTTAAATTACTATAGAAGTAGCAGTAGTAAATTACTTTTTATTTGTGTAAATAATTCCATTAGTTAAAATTTTAATTTAATTAAAAAGTACACGTTTTTCCATGCCTTTAAACTTTTTCAGAAACCTAGATTTTCGTTTTTGTGGAGGTTTCATGTTCTGATTTTCAGTCACTTTCATAATTGTATTAGTCTTTGTGGCAGTTTCTTATTTTCCTCAAATTAACAGAATCCTAGTGTCTTTCAGCATATGGAACTTGCAGGTTTCTAGATAGCAGATGGAAGCATAAACTAGCAATAGTCTTAAAAACCAAAACAAGAAAACAAAGATATAAAAAAGATTGTCTTATTTTCCAAGCATCTAGGTGTTATGTTTGATCTATATTCATAAAGAAATAAGCATATTATAGAGAATAAGCATTAGGCAATGGATCATTATAAACACGTAATTTCATTTCAGCAGTTCATGGCTCATGTTATATTTTAACTAAAGATGTAATTAATATACGAGCTTGACTGATTCAGTAACACCTTTCTACACCAATGATAATTTTACCATCTCTTCTTGAACCTGGCAGTCATCTGCGTTCCACTCCATCAACTCTCAGAAACATAAAAGAGAAACAAAGCTCTGTGCCCAATTCTAATCAGACATACTAGCCTGTTTTCTTAAAACAGCATCTGTTTGTTTGCGTTTGTATCATTATCATCTGCCAGTTTTAATGTGTAACATACATAGAAAAAAATAATTGCAATCCTGTGATGCATCAGTCCACACACACAAATGCATACGCACACACATTATATATACATACATACACACACAATACACATACAGTCATGGGAAAAAGAAAGTACACCCTCTTTGAATTCTATGGTTTTACATATCCAGACATAACAATCATGTGTTTCTTAGCAGTTCTTAAAATTAGGTAAAAACAACCTCGCATAGATAAATCCCCACACAGTGTAATAAGTCAGGGTTTTTGTTCAACAAAAATAAAGCCAAAGACAGACAAGACCAAAGTGGAGATGTTCGGCCATAATGCACAGTACCACATTTGGTAAAAACCAAACACATAATATCAGCACAAACAGCTTATATCAATTGCCATGCATGGTGGTGGAGGGGTGATGATTTGTGCTTGTTTTGCATCCACAAGATGTGGGAACATTGCAGTCATTGAGTTGACCATGAACACATCTGCATACTAAAATATTCTAGAGTCACATGTGAGGCCATCTGTCCAACAGCTAAAGCGTGACCAAAATTGGGTCAAGCACATCAGCAAATCTACAAAAGAATTGCTGAAAAAGAAAAGAATCAAGGTGTTGCAATGGCCCAGTCAAAGTTCATACCTCTACCCGATTGAAATGCTGTGGCAAATGGCAGCAAATTCCTGAATTGCGGAAGTACCAAACCGCACCAAATTTTTTGCCCATGCACATCCCTAATCTCCATATCTTCTGAATCTTGTTCTATGTATCCCTGGTGAGGACTGTACAACCCAGGCTGGTTGTACACATCATACAGCAGTTAGGTTGTTCCAAAAACTGTAAGTAGAATTATTCCTTTGTATCTTTCTATATGCTACAGTAATATTCTATCTGCTACAGTTGTTCGGGGGGAAACCCTACACACTGTATATCCTTGAGCAGGGATTTTACTACTCAATGCTTCTGTCCTGAGCTTTTTGGAAGCACTACACTTCTATGTTTTTGACATTTTATGCCTACTCCACCTGTGTTGAAACTACTTCACCATTGTGATCTGTGTCTACCCATTTGTACGTTTCATGAGGTCCATGAGGTCTATAACTTATCCATAGTGAAGATTGTATCACCATATGCTGTTTGCACTGTATTTGTACAAAGTAACGTTCAATTCCTGTGTGGGGATCATACCACTACACGTTGTCATGAGTTTCTTGGATGCTCTATATTACTGTGAGAAGTACCACACTATCAGAGTTTTCTTTGTGTTATCTTCTCATTCAATATCTTCTACGCGGACAGACTGAGGCCAAATGTCCTTAGCGGGGATTATACAGCCATTGCTGGTCATACTAGAGCTTTTCACTAGCCATCTTTATTTGCATAGACATACTGTGTTACTAAATTTTCTTTCTTTTTTCTCTCCTCCTTGTATGGCACACCTTAGGAATACTAAACGTTAAATATCAAAATACAAATAAAAACTTGGACTTTACCAGCATTATACTATATGTTATTTTTTTTTATGCAACCTGGTTTTCCGTTGTTATATTCAGTGGAGTGCTTACGCACAAAGTATCTTGGTGGTTCGGCTAATACAATTGTAAGCATTTCTCCTCACCAAAATAATTTGCAATGTTGGTTTTTAAAAAAGTTGGAAATAATATGGGAAAGACTAAGTGAAGGGGTAGACTTTTATAACTCAAAGGAAAACATGTACTGCAATTAAGAAAAACCTGGTTTTAGAACGTGTACCTATACATACATGTATGTTTCATTATATTTCAGACTGCGGAAAAAAAAACAATTATAGAAATGAACATAATGCAATATGTTTAAATAAACCAAATGGTTTGAGTTAGGCAACCTAGATCCTACATCACAGAAGTATGTGAGTCACGGCTCCATATCTACCAAGTTTGTTTGTGTAGTTCATATACACCAGAATTGTCACACAATGAATATCACAAATATTCTTGACTACCATGCAACAACCAGAACCCAACTTTGTTCTAGTAAAGGGCAACAGCTATTTGGGATACACTAGTTTAAGATGAGAAAGCCTGCATGAGACAAATAATCCCACAAAAATACCATAGTCCAACTTGACTCTCCACCGCAATAAAACTAGACAATTCTTTACAATTGGGGACTCATATTACCTTGTGAGCTTAAATCATTAATTGGCCACCTAGGACAGCTAGGTGCCACTGTGTCTGACAGTTTGGTAAACACAATGACAATACACAACAAAAACATGATGTAAAAAACAAATGTCAACACACAACATAAAATATTTTAGCCAACATCATGTAAGCTTCCCTTTGTGGAATTGAAATCTCAGTGGAATAGACTATTGTAGACAGATCATTTCAGGGAGCCATGTTTCTAAAGAATTTAAAAAGAATCTGGACTAGCTGTAACTAGTCATTTCTTCTTGACATGAATACACATACACAGAATAATACCCAGGCCAATAAACATACAAGTATGAAACCAAAGCATATTAACAGCCATGGGGAGCTGGGCATGTTCAGAGGAATTGTGGAGTTAGTGCCTCAACACACCAAAGCTGTTTTGGCAGCACAAGGAGGGCCTAAACAATATTAGGCAAGTAGTGGAAATGTTGTAGCTGAGCAGTGTATGTGCACATCTGGTTTTAGATGAAAGTAAAGAACTCCTCAGCATTGGTGCCATGTTAACCCTAATTTCAAATAGGAGTAGTTGGCATATTATTCAGTGTCCAAATTTCAATAGTCCATGCTGCCTTCCAAGAAGCTGTAATTTGTAGGAAGATCCAATGATAATGGAAAGAAAGCATTAGTTACTCTGGGAAAAAAGTTAAAAAGTGACTTTACAATATTTTGGATTCTGTCCAAGACATAATTATGCCTCACATCACTTTTAAAAGCATTTAATATTAATTCACTGGGAGCACTCAAAAATCACTCACAATAATTATAATAATGAAATGCAATGTCTGCATAACTGATACACGCATAAAAATTTGATTTATGGATAATTAAATATTACACACCCTTTGCATGTTATTCTTGCCATATTTCAGCTACTAAGTCTAAAATATCATCACACTAAGCAAATTATTCCAAATTCTGCTCTCAAAGATTGCAATCAGATATTTATCAGGATATATGTAATACATATTATTATCATTATTACTAGCATTTATAGAGTGCCAACTTGTTCCGCAGCACTTTACAATATTATAAAGGGGGTATTTTAACAATAAATGAGACAATTACAACATTTACATTAACAATAGGTTGATGAAGACTCTGCTCAAGCAAGTTTATAATCTAGGGGATCTAATAGTAATCATAATAGATATGTGAACATGATCGATCATTTAAAATTTAACTGTGTAAAAGACATGGACTTGCGCTTTATGTCAAAAATATCTACAGAACTACTTATATAATTCTCATGTATTGTGCTTATGATGTAGTTCTTATGTTTGTCATTGATTAATTTTTCTTGAGTTATTTGCTAGAGATTGAAATCTGTAGATTGTCCTGAATCCTACTGTAGTGGACCACGGGTAACCAGGCCGGTTACCTCTGCTAATTCCTTCCCTCAACCACTCTGGAACCCTTAAAACAAGCAGGCTAACCTTTCCCCCAGTAACCAGATGCCATGCAGTTCTGGGAGTACAACTCAACTGAGGTTTATTGGAACACACACAGCTTTTATGCCCAGTCCCGTACATGGGGTTTACAAGACAAGACAACAGGGGTTTCAATCTCAGGATCCTCTACAGAAAAATATACAATTTTCTGAGACAATCCAAAAATACATTTTCAAAAGGGGCCAATTGAATTTTAAAGGGGGCAGACTGTTTACAACATGGATTGATTTTTTGATTAATCAAAGGCTCTGCAAGGTGTGAAATTCTACACTTGAGATGCCTGGCTTCTAGTGCCAATGTAAACTAACTGCCTTCAGCCATATGGCCTGTACCTCTTAATTGAGGAGTTAATTTCTTTCAAATGTTAATGATCATTAGCCTTCCAGAATTACATTGTATGATAGCATTCCATATCACGGTATGCTCTGCATTATATAGTATCACACTGTACTGTATTATAGAATTCATGATACTCTATATCACACTGTATGATATGATTCTGTATCATCCTGTATCACTCTGTATCTCACTGTATTATAACATACTGTATTACTCTGTATTACACTATTATAGCATACTGTATCACACTGTACTATAGCATACTGTATCACACTGTAATATAACACTCTGTATCCCTATATATCACACTGTATTACAGCATACTGTATTACACTGTATTATAGCATACTGCATCACACTGTATTATAGCATACTCTATCTGTAACATATTCTTGCGGTCTCTGCACCCAGCAGCCGTTCGTCTGTATGACTGACACTTGCGGCATGCTAATGGACACAGGCTGATGCAGATCCACAGCAAATTATACCTCCACGTCCGCTCACATGATTGACAATGTCGGCGTGCACGTGGCGTCATGCACGTTCCGTGCCCGCACGTTTTGGGGTAAAAAAAATCGATCTCAGCCAATCAGAAAAGTAAAGCAGGTATTTACATAGGAAAGATAGGGAAGGCAAGAAAGGGGGATGGGTGGCCTTGTATGTGAAGGATAGCATAAAATCTAGCCTAATAAAAGTTAGTGAGGCAAACAGAGTCCGTTTGTGCTACGTTAGAATTTGGTAATCACACAGTAACTCGTGTAGGTGTGATTTATAGGCCCCCAGGACAAATTGAAGCATTAGATAATCTACTAGTTGAGGAAATAGCTAAAATGACAATGAAGGGGGAAGTTATCATCATGGGTGACTTTAATCTTCCTGATGTAAATTGGAAAACAAAATTAGCTACTTGTGCCAGGAGCACACATATTCTAAACTCACTACTGGGATTGTCTCTAAAACAAGTTGTTGAGGAGCCAACTCATAAAGAGGCCATACTAGATTTAGTGTTAACAAATTGAGATTTGGTATCAGATATTACTGTAGGTGAAAGTTTAGGATCCAGTGATCATCAGTCAGTGTGGTTTAATATAAGAACATTAACTGAGTCACACCACACAAAAACAAAAGTTTTAGACTTTAGAAAAGCAGATTTTTCTAAAATTAGAATATGGGTAGAGGAGTCATTATCAGACTGGAGCAATTTAAATGGAGTCCAAGAGAAATGGGATTATTTAAAAGTTGCACTATTGAAGGTAACAGAAAATTGCATTAGGCTTGTCAGTAAAAGCAAAAAATTCAAGAAACCACTGTGGTACTCCGCAGATGTGGCCAAAATAGTTAAAAACAAAAAGTTAGCATTCAGGAATTATAAAAAAACCCAGAGTGAGGAAGACAAAATGATCTATAAGATTAGGCAGAAAGAGGCTAAGCAAGTTATAAGAGCTTCCAAATCACACACAGAAGAGAAAATAGCACAGTCAGTAAAAAAGGGGGATAAAACATTTTTTAGATACATAAATGAGAAAAGAAAAGTAAAACAAGGATTAGTTAGATTAAAAACAAAAGAAGGAAGGTATGTAGAAGAGGATAAAGGTCAGGCTGACTGCCTCAATGAATATTTTTGTTCTGTATTTACAGAAGAAAATGAAGGAAAGGGACCTCAGTTGAGAAAAAGGATAAATGAGTCATTTATTACACGTGAGTTTACAGAGGAAGAGGTTCTATTTCAACTGTCAAAAGTAAAGACAAATAAGTCAATGGGACCTGATGGAATACACCCAAAGCTATTAAAAGAGCTTAGTGGTGTACTAGCAAAACCATTAACAGATTTATTTAACCAATCATTGTTAACAGGAGTAGTCCCAGAAGATTGGAAGTTAGCGAATGTTGTGCCCATTTACAAGAAAGGTAATAGGGAGGAGTCGGGCAACTATAGGCCAGTAAGCCTTACTTCAGTAGTGGGGAAAGTGATGGAAACCATGTTAAAGGATAGGATTGATGAACATCTAAAAACACATGGATTTCAAGATCAGAGACAACATGGGTTTACTTCAGGGAGATCATGCCAAACTAATCTTATTGATTTTTTTGATTGGGTAACTAAAATTAAAGATCAGGGTGGTGCAGTAGACATTGCTTACCTAGATTTCAGTAAGGCTTTTGACACTGTTGCACATAGAAGGCTTATCAATAAACTGCAATCTTTAAGTTTGGATTCAAATATTGTTGAATGGGTAAGGCAGTGGCTGAGTGACAGGCAACAGAGGGTTGTAGTTAATGGAATATATTCGAAGCTTGGACTTGTCACCAGTGGGGTACCTCAGGGATCTGTACTTGGACCCATTCTCTTTAATATTTTTATTAGTGATATTGCAGAAGGTCTTGATGGTAAGGTATGTCTTTTTGCTGATGATACTAAGATATGTAACAGGGTTGATGTTCCAGGAGGGATAAGCCAAATGACAAATGATTTAGGTAAACTAGAAAAATGGTCAGAATTGTGGCAACTGACATTTAATGTGGATAAGTGCAAGATAATGCATCTTGGACGTAAAAACCCAAGGGCAGAGTACAGAATATTTGATAGAGTCCTAACCTCAACATATGAGGAAAGGGATTTAGGGGTGATTATTTCTGATGACTTAAAGGTAGGCAGACAATGTAATAGAGCAGCAGGAAATGCTAGCAGAATGCTTGGTTGTATAGGGAGAGGTATTAGCAGTAGAAAGAGGGAAGTGCTCATGCCATTGTACAGAACACTGGTGAGACCTCACTTGGAGTATTGTACACATTACTGGAGACCGTATCTTCAGAAGGATATTGATACCTTAGAGAGGGTTCAGAGAAGGGCTACTAAACTGGTTCATGGATTGCGGGATAAAACTTACCAGGAAAGGTTAAAGGATCTTAACATGTATAGCTTGGAGGAAAGACGAGACAGGGGGGATATGATAGAAACATTTAAATATATAAAGGGAATCAACACAGTAAAGGAGGAGACTATATTTAAAAGAAGAAAAACTACCACAACAAGAGGACAGTGTCTTAAATTAGAGGGACAAAGGTTTAAAAATAATATCAGGAAGTATTACTTTACTGGGAGGGTAGTGAATGCATGGAATAGCCTTCCAGCTGAAGTGGTAGAGGTTAACACAGTAAAGGAGTTTAAGCATGCGTGGAATAGGCATAAGGCTATCCTAAATATAAGATAAGACTAGGGACTAAAGAAAGTATTTAGAAAATTGGGCAGACTAGATGGGCCGAATGGTTCTTATCTGCCGTCACATTCTATGTTTCAATGTTAAAGCCCAAACTACCTTTCCTCATTGCCCTGTCGTGGTTTCCCTAGTGGTTGTCCGAGAGCACGTTCCTGATTCAAGTTTTTTTGACTTTGGCTTTGATTTTGACTTCCCTGTATTCTGGTATCACTGACTTCTGGCTTTCCCTTATCGTTGTGTCTCTTTCTGTATCCCCTGACCTCGGTAAGAATCCTGACTACTCTTTGGTACGTTAAGTCCGGCCATCCTAAGGCCCGGTAATACGTTATCTATTAGTCATCGTTGTGACACATTTCTACATGCTGGATCAACTAGTAATCATGACACTATCACTATTGCAGCACTCTGTATTATAGTGGAGTTCCAGTATCATATCCCAAAGAGACACCAACCGTTACTCACAGATTAAAAACTAATCCTCATTTCTATTACATTCAGAATGGGACAAGCACAATCGTCTAATCAGCCCAAATATGATTTGCAAACAAGGGGGGGCACATGTAGGCATGGTACTCAGTGACGGCGGCCCGTCACACCTAAATCTTTAAGTTTCACAATAAATTGTGAATTAATATTTCTCCTGTCTTTTTCATCAACAAAAAAAAGAACATTTAGTTATTATATTTAGCAAAGATAATCTCTGCCCAGTGCCCCATTCATTATGCATTTTTTTTCATTCTTTTCTTATCATTTATTGTTACTTATACTTATTGTTTATAAACAGTGGACAGATGCTATCAACTGATTCAAACTGCATGAGACAGTACCAACTGTATAAGGTATCTAGAACACATTTTAGGAAAGCCATGTGTTATTAATCACATCACATTAGAGATAAAAGAACTCAACTACTTAAACTGTGTTTCCATCATATAGTTGGCCCTCTTTTCTGTTTTGTAAACATTTCTTGAAATATTTGTAATATCCTAAAATAATATTAAAATGATATCTAGTATTTAACTTAGAACAAAGAGTAAAGAGTGAATAATAGCATTTTTTTGCACATTAATTTTATCAACTCTTCAAGTCGTTTTCCTGGCACTATAGTGCCCTGAGGGTGCCCCCACCCTCAGGGTCCCACTCCTGTGGCGCTGAAGTTGGAGGAAGGGGTTAATCCCTTACCTCTTTTCCAGTGCCGGGCTCCCTCAGCCCTGGGACTCTCCTCCCTCTTCTTCCGTCATCGGCTGAATGCGAACGCGCATGAGACAGCCACTAGAGACTAGATTAACCCATAGATAAACATAGCAGTTTCTCTGAAACTGCTATGGTTACAGCTGCAGGGTTAACCCTAGATGGACCTGGCACCCAGACCACTTTATTGAGCTGAAGTGGTCTGATGCCTATAGTGGTCCTTCAAATACCAGTAATAAAAAAGTGATGGCCACTGTGTGGCCCTGAAGTTTAGTTACATGCAGTCATGCAGTATTTTCTATGGATTTTTTTAGCATTTTAATTCTACAAGGTGTCTTAGAAACCAAAAAAAAAAAGTCAAGTAAATCATTATATAAGGCAGCTGAACATTAGGTCTTGTCTCAAAGAAGCAAAGAAAAATTAAATAGTAATTATATTTCATGAATCACCAGTGAGCTCAGACTTAGCACATTGTTTGTCATTCTTGAGCTCATAATTAATAAATTAGAAATAATAATACAACCACGAGAGAATAACAGCAGGGTATATTCTGAGTAGATAGAAAAATATATGACAACATTTAAAACATGTTACTCATGAGCAAGACATAAAACACAGGAAAAATTATTGTAACAATCGATGGCATGCATTTTTGTTTGTTTTTGCGCTTTTATATAATTCTGAAAGCAACAGGAAACTATTAAAGCTACTGGACTTAAGCAGTACACTAAAAATATTTTAACCCCTTAAGGACACATGACATGTGTGACATGTCATGATTCCATTTTATCCCAGAAGTTTGGTCCTTAAGGGGTTAAACAAGTTTTCTTTTTCTTTATTGCTTTGCATTTCTACATTGCATTAGAAGATTAACCATAAGGCAACCTAAAGTGGTTTCCTAGAATCCAGAGATTATGTAAGGGACCAGGAAACCATAAATATACTTGCCAAGTTTGACCTCATTCACCATCACTATTGGAAAAGTGAAGGGTGACAAAAACAATTAACCAGTCATGGCCTTGTGGGAGCTTAATCTTTCTCTACTAACTAGAAATTAAGACTGAAAACATACTTCAGATTGCACTTTTTTAATAGATTCCTTTTAGTCATGTTATCTGATGAGCGGTTTTGTTTTATCTGTATAAAATATCAAAAGTAAATTGCTGCTAAAAATATAATTGTCATTGTGCATCAAACTTTCATCTACTCTAGCAATTTAACTTTTTTCATTGATACAGCTGACCAGTCCTTCTGAATCAATTTTCATTAATCTGCTATTATTGGTAATTTGCGTTACATGACATTACTTTAGTGTCTCATTAACAACTTTCTCATTATAATGTATTCCTTTATTGACTAGTGTACCTCATGACCTTGTCTAGTCATCTTTTTTCTTTATCATTCTGTTCTACAGTGCTTCTTCAATAAGAGAATGATTGGAAAATAACACATGTATACCATCTCTGATATGTATTTTAAAATGGTAAGTACACAAAAAAGGTGAGAACACCCCAAAAGGGGTTTCTATAAAGTATTAACAGTTTGAATAACTTTTCTTAAAATGGGCTTGGTAAGGTGGTAATCCAAGTTCCCACAGCTATGCTTGTACAAAATGTATCTAATAGATAAACACTTTATTAGGTAAAATCGGAAAAATAAGATACAAATTGAAATGAAGCTGTAGTTGATATGGCTTAACAAAGCCTTCTAGTTGCTGCTGAAATCAGATGACAGGATAAGTTGGTAAAAAAAAAGTTCGCTAAACAGTGAACTAGGTTGTTATATCATAGACATAGAGCAACTATAAACAATGGAGATAGCAGGGCAAGGAGGGTATAGACCTAGTCTAGGAGATATTCTAAAATGAAGTTGCTGGGAGTGGTACTTCAGGTTAAAGCTGAGTAAATTCAGTAACCACTAAGAACAGCTAAAGCAACATAAATAATACAGGTATCCTTTCCCCTCTGACAGCAGATGATGAAAGCCTCTTGGAGCTAGGGAGGGGGACAACCATCCATACAGAGCAACTAAATCTCGTAGTTGCCAAATGCCCTTGCCACTAGTCCCTGCATCTCCTAAAAAACACCTTTGTGGGTGTTCTATGCTAATACCTCATCTCGACTAGATCCATGCCCTCAGCTCCAGTCTACCAACACAAACAAATCAAAAGGAAAATTAAAAAGGTGCTAAACACCCAATAAGAGTATTAGTGCTTCAAGTGCTCCATGTGAGTGAGGATAAAAAGGACCTGACGCGTATCTCGGTGCACAGAACTGCACCTTCGTCAGGGGTTAATCTTCTCTCTGTGTGGAACGGGTTTTGTATGCATGAGGACCAACCAGCTGACCCGATACTCTTCCCTTTCACGTCACAACTCCGGTAAATCCCGTCTCCAAATTTCACCATGGGGCCGAGGCATAGTAATATTCTTTAGTTTACAACTATATATTTGATTTTGCCGATACTGTTTTTCAGGAAGTGATCAAAGTGAATTGCTAGATCTCCTCCCTTATGCTGGTACTTAATGGTGTACTTAAATGTTAAGAGGAGCTGGACAATCATTAAAAAAAAAGTCTATTTTTGATATCCAGGCTTATATATTTGCAAGTGATTCCCTTCACTAATCGATTTGACAGTGTTTATAGAGCACTATATTATGAATACCCAGGTGGTCATAGGAATATCATGGAGGTTCATAAGTTCAGCTGATAGATGTCCTCATATTAAGCAATTTGCATAACCCTCTATCCAACTGTTAGAGATTATAAAAATAAGTAAAAAGTGAAAAAAATATATATTTAAAGTTTTCAGTTCCATAATTAATAAATTGTTGTAATATTACTTTTTCCAATATTGTTTGAATTCATTTCTCAGAGATCGAACCCAATACGGGGAGACTAGGAAAATCCTTTGTTTAATCCATGTGGGCATAAAGTTTTCAAATGGTAGATCTAAAAGCATTCTCTTCTCCTCAGACATTTGTCTAAATTGCCTTTCCTTTGATTCCAATTTGTCTATTTCAATGCCCAGAAATTTTAGTACTGTGGGTTCCCCAAGATGGACAGTCTTAACATGCCCCGAGATGGGGGTCTCAATATTGCTAATGGTCCTTACACAATTGATATGTTCCAAAATTCGCTTTTGAAGGGACGAAAGATCTTGCCCACATATAACCTGTTACCCTGGCAAACAATTAAGTATACAACCCCTTTAGTATTGCAGTTGAAAAAGGAGTAAGGTTGGAACTTTTCAGTATGGAAGTTGTTTTCAAAGCTTTTTTCATTTTTGCACATGCAATTGCATGTTTTGCAGCATCCTCATTTGTAGGTCCCTATCAGTTTATTTGACAACCAGTGTGTGGGAGATGCTTTTTGTTGAAAATGGCTGTGTACCAAGGAATCTTTGAGGATTTTGACCCTTCTTGCTACTACGCATGCGCTCGATGGAATTACATCCTTTAAATGTCCGTCCAGTTCATGATTGTTTTCACTTGGTCCCAGCCTGCATCAAATGTTGCCACGCATCTATGTTGTTTTTGATCTGAGTTGGTATGATTAGATAAGGACATATTGTCTTCCCTGATAAGGCTTTCTCTGTCTGTTAAAAAGGCCCTGTGGTACGCTCTCTTAAGTCTTGGATATCCTCTAGATCTGAGCATAGAGTGTAGCTCTTTAGCTCTTTTATTAAAATCTTCAATATCCAAACAATTTCACCCAAGTCGCAGATACTGGCTTGTATGAATGCTCCTTTTCAGCTGCACCGGGTGATAGCTCAACCAATTAAGTAGGCTGTTCGTGGCCGTACTTTTCCTAAATAGATCAGTTTTTATTCTTCCATTAGATTCAGGAATCAAAGTTAAGTCTAGGAAATTGAGGGAGGGACTACAGTCCCTAAACAATGAACTAGGTAGTTATATCATAGAGCAACTACAAACAAAGGAAATAGGAAGGCAAAGAGGGTATAGCCAAAGTCTAGGAGATATTCTAATATGAAGTTGCTGTGAGTGGTACTTCAGGTTAAAGCTGAGTAAATTTGGTAACCACTAAGAACAGCTAAAGCAACATAAGTAATACAGGTATCCTTTCCCCTCTTACAGCAGATAATGAAATCCTCAGGGCTTTTCTAACAGACAGAGAAAGCCTTATAAGGGAAGACACTATGTTCTTATCTACTCATACCAACTCAGATCCAAAACAACCTAGATGCGTGACAACATTTG
This sequence comes from Pelobates cultripes, assembly GCA_933207985.1. Taxonomy (NCBI): domain Eukaryota; kingdom Metazoa; phylum Chordata; class Amphibia; order Anura; family Pelobatidae; genus Pelobates; species Pelobates cultripes. The sequence goes on from OW240912.1 coordinate 291,285,917, forward strand.
ATGCAGGCTGGGACCAAGTGAAAACAATCATGAACAGGTTCTGGCCACTAAACAGGACGAACATTTAAAGGATGTAATTCCATCGAGCGCATACATAGTAGCAAGAAGAGGCAAAAACTTCAAAGATTCCTTGGTACACAGCCATTTTCAAAAAAAAAAAAACATCTCCCACACACTGGTTGTCAAATAAACTGATAGGGACCTACAAATGAGGATGCTGAAAAGCATGCAATTTCATGTGCAAAAATTAAAGAAGCTTTGAAAACCGCTCCCATACCGAAAAGTTCCAACCTTACTCCTTTTTCAGTTGCAATACTAAAGGGGTTGAATACTTAATTTGATGCCAGTGTAACAGGTTATATGTGGGCAAGTCCCTTTAAAAGACAAATTTTGGAACACATCAGTTCTGTAAGGACCTCTAGAAATATTGAGACCCCCATCTGGAGGCATGTTAAGACTGTCCATCATGAGGACCCCACAGTACTAAAATTTATGGGCATCGAACTAGTCAAATTCGATCAAAGCAAAGACAATTTAGACAAACATCTGAGGAGAACAGAACGCTTTTGGATCTAAAATTTGAAAACTTTATCCCCACATGGATTAAACAAAGGATTTTCTTATTCTCCCTTTATTGGCGATCTCTGAGAAATGAATTCAAACAATATTGGAAATATCAATATTACAACAATTTATAACTTATGGAACTGAACACTGTAAATGTATATTTTTTCACTTTTTTTTTATAATCTCTAACAGTTGGATAGAGGGTTATGCAAATTACTGAATATGAGGACATCGATCAGCTGAACATATGAACTTCCATGATATTCCTATGACTACCTTAAAATTCATAATATAGTGCTCTATAAATACTGCCAAATCGATTAGTGAAGGGAATCACTTGCAAATATCTCAGCCTAGATATCAAAGGGAGACTTTTTTTTTCTGATGGTCCAGTTCCTCCCAACATTTAAGTACACCATTAAGTACCAGCATGAGGGAGGTGATCTAGCGATCCACTTTGATCACGTCCTGAAAAACTGTACCGGCAAAATCAGTTATGTAGTTGTAAACTAAAGAATATTACTACGACTCTGTCCCGTGTTCCCACCTCCCACCATATAGCCCCTGACGAGGTGCAGTTCTGTGCACCGAAATGCACGTCAGGTCCTTTTTATCCTCACTCACTTTTCTTTTTCCTTTTGATTTATTTGTGTTGGTAGACTGGAGCGGAGGACATGGATCTAGTCAAGATGAGGTATTAGCATAGAACACCCATGAAGGTGTTTTCTAGGAGATGTAGGAACTAGTTGCAAGGGCATTCAGCAACTATGAGATTTAGTTGCACTATATGGATGGTTGCCGCTCTCCTCCCCCCTCCCTAAAATGGAAATCATCTTTGTAAAAGCATGGCTTTAAGCTATATTGCCAAGAAAATAAAAATATATAGAGTTTCAAGGACAAAGTAACCAAAGTACTTTTTTTTAATTTTCTTATATGTGCAATGCAGTTTAAGTTGCAGTGAAATGAAGACCGAATTGCAACAGTCAGATGAAATTAGCCAAGCTGCTATGGTTATCCTCCAGAATTTTTACAAATCAGCCATTTTGCCTAAATTTGCAGTTCAGACCAATTCAGTGTTTAGTGAATAACTCACTTTTTTATATTGTCACTTTTAAGCGCTACGGAATCTGTTGGCGCTATATAAATGGCAATAATAATAATAATATACATATCAGGATAAATTTATCAAAGTGCCACAAACAGGTTTGCACCTTTTTGTTGTTTTTTTAATGTAATTTCTTGTTTTTCATCTGTTGCCACTTTTGCATTCTAGCCATAAACCTTATCAATCCTCTAGATCAGTAGTTCCCAACCCAGTCCTCAAGTACCCCCTAACACTCCAGGATTTAGGGATTACCAAGTTGTTTTTAAGGTGTTTTTAGGGGGGGACTATTTAGACACAGCAGGATAATCCCTAAAGCCAAGACTTGTATGGGGTACTTGAGGACTGGGTTGGGAACCTCTGCTCTAGATTGCAAGCTCGTTTGAGTAGGGTCCTGTAACAATTCGTAATTGTCTCATTTATTGTTAAAGGGACACTATAGTCACCAGAACAATTATAGCTTAATGCAGTTCTGTTGAGTATAGTCTGTTTCTGGTGACATTTTGCCATAAACATGGTCTTTTTAGACAAAAAATAAATAAAAATAAAAATAAAGAGAGTTCACATTACAGCCTAGTGATACCTCCAGTGGCTGCTCCCAGGGCCGGCGCGTCCATAAGGCGGCACAGGCGGCCGCCTTAGGGCGCACCGGCTGTGGGGGCGCAAAATTCCAGTGACCGGCAGGAGGGAAGTGCTCCCTCCTGCCAGGTCACCTCCTGGATCCCCGGCGCGGCGTGCGGCTGAACTGGATGCCGAGGTGGCGAGGGAGCTCTGATCTCTCTGATCTGCTCCCTCGCAGGCTGCTTACTGATGACGTCATATTCCGGCTCCCGCGGCATCAGTAAGCAGCCTGCGAGGGAGCAGATCAGAGAGATCAGAGCTCCCTCGCCACCTCGGCATCCAGTTCAGCCGCACGCCTCCCAGCAGCCCCACTGGACCACCAATGAGAGACCCACGCCAGCTCTCCAGGTAGGGAGTCTGGGTGGGAAATTTTAATTTAATTTAGATGATTAATTACTGTTAGTGTGTGTGTGCATGTGAGTGAGTGTGTCTGTCAGTCAGTGTGTGTGTGTATGTGTGTCTGTCAGTGTGTGAGTGTGTCTGTCAGTGTGTGAGTGAGTGTGTCTGTATGTGTATGTGTGTCTGTCAGTGTGTGTCTGTCAGTGAGTGTCTGTCTGTCAGTCAGTGTGTGTGTATGTGTGTCTGTCAGTATGTGAGTGAGTGTGTGTCAGTGTGTGTGTGTGTGTCTGTCAGTGTGTGTGTATGTGTGTGTGTGTGTGTGTGTGTATATGTGTGTCTGTCAGTGTGTGTGTATGTATGTGTGTGTGTGTGTGTGTGTGTGGTTCTGTCAGTGTGTGTGAGTGAGTGTGTCTGTCATTATGTGCGTGTGTGCATGTGAGTACATGTGTCTGTCAGTGTCTGTGAGTTTGTGTGTGTGTGTGTTTGTCAATGAGTCTGTCAGTGTTTGTGTGTCTGTCAATGAATGAGTGTCAGATAAGTGAGTCTGGCTGTCAGAGATGTCTGTGTGTTTGTCATTGAGTGTGTGTGACTGTCAGTGTTTCTACACCCCTGACTGTAGCGTGGCCAAGCGGAGTGTACCGTGGTACAGGAACTTCTGTTTCCTGTACCTAGCAGGACTGACAGGAAAAGCTCACTGTACCGGGATTCGCTCCGCTCAGCCACGCTACAAGAAAGGTAGGAGGCACACCAGGAAGGGGAGGGGACCACTATGGGGGTGGGTGGCGCACCAAGGGACAGGAGAGAGGGGAGAGATACCCTAAGGTACAGGAAAAGGAGGGAGGGAGAGGAACACTAAGCGACAGGGAACAGAGGGGGGAGGGGAGAGGAACACTAAGGGACAGGGAAAGGAGGGGGGAAGGGAAAGGAACACTGAGGAACAGGGAAAGGAGGAGAGAAGGGAGAGGAACAGTAAGGGTCAGAGAAGGGAGGGGACCATTAAGGGACAGGGAGAGGGGCTGGATGTAAAAGAAACACACAGCGGGGCTTGAGAAGGAAAGAGACACACAAAGGAGCTGGGAAGAATAAAAGACACAAAGAGGAGAGATAGGAGACACACAAAGGCAAAAATAGGAGATAAAATACACTAAAGGGAGTCAGATATTTAAAAGACGGGATAAGAAACACAAAAGGGAGGTTAAGAGGCACATGGGCGAATATGTTTTTGGGGGGGGGGGGAGGAAAAATGCATCTTCGCCTATGTACCCAAAATTCTTTGCACCGGCCCTGGCTGCTCCTCAGATGGCTACTAGAGGTGCTTCCTGGGTCAGTGATGCCTAGCCGAGATGCAGATCAGGGGCAGAGCCAGCACCAGCAAAATTGAACAAAAGGTGTGATTTTACTATGTTTAGGTTGGCAAGGGAAGACTGGGGGAGGGGGATAGATGGTTCTTTAGGAATACATGATTATGTTTCTGACCCCATTATATTCCTTTAAATACCCCCTTTATATTGTAATGTGCTGTAGAATAAGTTGGCACTATATGACTATCAATATTTCCATCAGTTTTTCTCACCAGGAAAGTATGTTTTGTTTCTATTTTTTCTGCCAGGATTTATAAGGTATTTATGAACACACTTGATGGAAAAACTATTTTCTTATAATCTTTAAATAATCAACCAGGCTGATCTGATATTTTATTGTTTTGAATATTGAATTGTATAATGCAACAAAAAACAATAAAAAAAAAAGTGTCATGCATAAAGTTTTTGCTTTTTTTTGCAGTTACCTAGTAAGTTTGCACCAGATCAGAGATTTGTAAAACCCTTGTCACTAGGAAGTATAAATGGAAGACTGAACAAGCTGATGATACAAGGGTGGACACACCCACCCAAAAATGAGGCATGTCAGGAATGCACTACAGAGTTCAAATTCAGGATGGCAGGGAAAGGGCCTAAATTAAGGCATATCTATCAAACTTGGGAATTTTAGGAGGTATGCACAAAATCCCATGCTATCCCTAATGGTCTTTTGCATTCTATTTGAGCACAGAGTGCATCCAATAAAGCCATGTGTGGTAGGCGTCAGAGATTGGTACTTAAGACTTAGTCTAATATTAAGAACCATATAACAAGTGATTTGCAGGAGGTAATAAAGGGCACAGCACATATACATGATGAGTTCATGTACAGCTTTATTATTTCAGTTAATAATTAAATGCATCTTGTGAACAAGTGGCTAAGAAGATGTAATATGTAATTAACCTTCACATTGCAGATATCATGTATAGTATTCAAACTAAACCTTCAAGATGCGCAAACCCTTCTGACAACATACATATTAGAAGACACATCAGAAAGTTGTGACCGCAAGGAAAAATCACTCCACTCAACTTGTATGTTTTTTTTCCATCGTTATCGATTAAATATTTAGGTTAAAAAGGCAGTGGAAATTGATTAAGTAGCATCAGCATAATCAATTACTATTCTGTAGATGTGGATACATTTTCCAGGAGTTTCTTCAGGATAGACCATTCTGGTGTGATAGTATGAACTTGGTCTGTAATGTTTTGTATTAGTGTATGAATGATACTCCAGTAAGTGTTTAGCTTAGGACAAAGACCTATTGTTAGGTCGAAACGTTGCTGCTCATTTTGTGACAATAAATCTGCCTGCGGCTTTCACAATTGGAGTGCCTGTGAATCTCTCATTGCCTTGTCGTATTGGGATTGCTGGTCCGGTTCCAGAGCACCTGTGGCTGCTGGGAGTGATTGCGGTTCCTACAACATACCTTTGCTATATAGCTTAGGACAGGACCAAAATATGTGAAAGATTATACCTATTTGCCCGCACTCCCTCGAACATGTAGTAACGCTCAATAAATGTAGTTTAAAAAACTTGGAGGGAGTCAGGTACCATCTGGAGGGAGTCCGGTACCCCATGCCATTTTCCACACTAAACTCCTTGTTCAGTTCTCTTTCCCACATCATTATATAATCTAAGCTTGGACCAAGTTCCCCAGCAAAATATTTATATCACAGAGATACTGTGTTTCTGATCAGTATCCGAACGATACATTTTTTTCTAAAGTGTACATGTCAATTTTGCTTTCTTCCAGGACCCAACCAGAAACATAAAAATTGTCACTAATTAACCATCTGATTATGTACAGGGGCCACAGAGGTGTCCAGACCAAACTTGGTCTGTAGCTGGTCAAAAAATGTAAAAGTATTAGACAAGAACAATTCATTAATACATATGACAGAATGGGAAAGCAAATATTCCATGTCCAGACTGGGTAATGTAGGTTGTAACACCGATAAGGAAGTAGCTCTGGACCAGGTAGCAGAAGGGTTAATATTTTTATATAACACTTCCCAAGCCTTAATGGTGGCTTTGGTAGTTGGAGACATGTTTGTCACGTAAGAGGCAAACATATCACTTCTTTAATAAGAAGAGATAAAATTTCCATAGCCTCCATACTGAGCCATAGAGGGTGACCATGTTTTAAGTTACATTTAATGGTCATAGCAGCATTAGTCGTAGAATAATAATGACTGAAGTTTGGCAAACCCATACCCGTATTATTTGTGAGTTTTTGTTAATAGTTAGTTTTACTCTGCTTGCTTTCTTGAGTTAGTGTTCCTTATTTGCACTTTGTGTGTAAAAATTATTAAATGTAAAACAGAAAAAAATGTTTTTTAATATTGTATTCCTATTTAATATTGTGTTAAAGGACCACTCTAGGCACCCAGACCACTTCAGCTTAATGAAGTGGTCTGGGTGCCAGGTCCTTCTAGGGTTAACCCATTTTTTTCATCAACATAGCAGTTTCAGAGAAACTGCTATGTTTATGAATGGGTTAAGCCTTCCCCCTAATCCTCTAGTGGCTGTCTCATTGACAGCCACTAGAGGCGCTTGCGTGCTTCTCACTGTGATTTTCACAGTGAGAGCACGCCATCGTCCATAGGAAAGCAATATGAATGCTTTCCTATGTGACCGGCTGAATGCGCGCGCAGCACTGTGATTTTCACAGTGAGAGCACGCCAGCGTCCATAGGAAAGCATTATGAATGCTTTCCTATGTGACCGGCTGAATGCGCGCGTGTGCATTCAGCCGACGGAGAGGAGGAGGATCGGGGGAGGAGAGCTCTCCGCCCAGCGCTGGAAAAATGTAAGTTTAAACCCTTTTCCCCCTTCCAGAGCCGGGAGGGGGTCCCTGAGTGTGGGGGCACCCTCAGGGCACTATAGTGCCAGGAAAACGAGTATGTTTTCCTGGCACTATAGTGGTCCTTTAACCCCTTCATGACCGTGGATGTATCTGGTACGTCTGGCAGAAAACATTCCATAATGACCTTGGACGTACCTGGTACGTCTGCAGCTATTTTGAGCTCTAGAAGCTCTGATAGTATTGCAGTGATGCTCTGCATGTGCGGAGTGCCTCGAGGGGTCCTGGCACTCAGTGCATATATAATAATATATATTAAAAAATTAAATAGAAAAGAAATAAAATGATCAATATTAACCCCCATCCTTTTCTAAAGGCAGTGAATCATGGGGCTTCTGGGGGTGTCCCTAGCATGCCGCATCATAAGGGGCAGGCTGGGGTCATCCAATCACAGCTTGCCCCATTAGCAATTTCATCCCAAGTGTGTTCCCAATTTCTCTGATTAGTGTGGATCTGCCTCCCTCTCCTCACTTGTGCTTTAGTGAGAGAAGGAGAGAGATCTGTGGTTTAGCTAGAGAGATTTAGGTGTTTATAGGTAGGGATTTGTAAACTCTTGAGACCCAAAGGCTCTTTTCAGAGCCATTAACCCCTGTCTTGCCAGTGATCACTATAATCACCGGCTTTTGCACAGCAGTAATTGTCTGCTGTTTGTGCATTTTTTTTTCTTTTTTAGGGGTTCATTTTTTGTGAATTTTTTTTTTTTTTTGAGACCCAAAAGCTCTTTTCAGAACGATTAACCCCTGTCCTGCCTGTGATCACTCTGCAGATCACAGGCTTTTGCACAGCAGCACTTATTTTGCTGTCTGTTCATTTTTTTTTTAGGGGTTATTTTTTTTTTTTTTGACAGGTCACTAAGTAAAGTGATTGTGATCATGTCACATGGGTCACGGAAGTCAACCAGCGCTGAGCAGTCATATGCCACCCTTGCGCTAGAGTCTGACGCGTCTGTGTCAGACTCTGACCCTGATTTTGACCCAGCCAGGTGCTCAGATACATCATCACTAGATACAGTGTCTGCTGCTAGTGATGCATCTAGTGATGTTGTATCTGTGCCTGCTAGTCCCCCTGCCCGAAGGAGACGTGCTGCTACAGCTGGCAGAACTGCTGAGGAGTGGGTAGTGCCTCATCGCCAGAGGCCAAACATCCCATCCTTTACTGCAAATCCTGGCATTAATTTGGATGTCACAGGATTTAGCCCTCAGCAGTTTATGGAGGTGTTTCTGGGCGATGATGTATTGGGGAACATTGTCGCCCAAACTAATTTATATGCCCATCAATTCAGAGCTACAAATCCTGACTCTTTTTTGGCAAAGCAGCAATGGGCCCCCATCGATGTGCCAGAATTTAAAAGATTCTGGGCATTGACTATGCTGATGGGCATCATAAAGAAGCCCTCCATCCGCTCCTACTGGAGCAGTAGCCCCATCTGCTCTACCCCCATTTACTCCCAATGTATGTCGAGGAAGAGGTATGAAATGATTCTGCATTTCATGCACTTCAACGACAACAGCCTGTGTCCCCCCCAATTTGACAGGCTGTATAAAATCCGCCCCCTGATTACCCACTTCGCTGCCAGGTTTGCAGAGGCTTATACACCTGGAAGGAATATATGCGTAGATGAATCCCTGATGAAGTATAAGGGAAGGCTGGGATTCAAGCAGTATGTTCCTTCCAAGCGCTCTAGGTATGGTGTAAAGATGTATAAGCTCTGTGATAGCGAGAATGGGTATATTCAGGCCTTCCGGGTGTACGAGGGAAAGTATAGCCACCTTGACCCTCCAGGTTGTCCAGAACATATGGGAACCAGTGGCAAGATTGTCTGGGACCTGATTTTCCCCCTCATGAACAAAGGGTACCACTTGTATACTGACAATTTTTATACAAGTGTCCCTTTGTTCAAGCTACTGTACTGTTTTGATACAGTAGCTTGCGGCACAATTAAAAAGAACAGCACAGGTTTCCCAGGACAACTTGCACGCACCCGGCTACGAAGGGGGGAGACCTCAGCTCTGCGCCAAGAGGAGCTGTTGGCAGTTAAGTACAGAGACAAGAAGGATGTGTACCTTCTTACCAGCATCCACACTGAGGGGACTGTGGAGGTCCCTGTACGTGGCAGAGCTGAGAGGACAAGGAAGCCAGTGTGCATCAAGGCCTATAACCGGCACATGGGTGGGGTTGATCTGGCAGATCAGCTGCTGCAGCCCTACCTAATTATACGAAAGACAAGGGCCTGGTACAAAAAGGTTGCAATCTACCTGATGCAGATTGCAACCCACAACGCTTTCTTGTTGTTCAAAAAAGCAAACCCCGGGACGCAACTGAGATTTTTACAGTTTCAGCTCCAGATCATTTCGGGGATTTTGTACCGTGATGCACCTGCTCCCCGGGCGGTGATGGGAGAGAGCAGAGTTGGGGCTACACATTTTATTTTTAAAATCCCCCCTACTGCGGCAAAGCAGAATCCCCAAAAAAGATGCAGGGTCTGTTCTAAGAGGGGGCAGAGAAAAGACAGTGTATATTACTGTCCTGATTGCCCTGGACAGCCAGGACTCTGCATTGGCGACTGCTTCAAACGCTACCACACGCTGGTCCATTTTTAATTTATTTTTTAACATTTGCCGTTCAGAGTTTTTTTTTTTTTGGGGAGGGGGGTTCTTACATTTACCCCGTGCATGGAGGGCATGGGTGTCCTAAGGAGAAGCCTTGCAGAAAACCCCCTGGGGTGTGTTCTTGCAATAACCAACAGCGGGCTCTCCTAAATCACAGTCAAAAAGCAGTGTGTGTGTGTGAAAATGAGGATTGAACAGTTACCTCCACACGCGTTCTTCAACTGTTTTGTTTTATTTATTTATTTTTTGTCTGGCTATAAAAAAAGAAAAAAAGTTGCATCAAAGCACTCCACATGCAATACCTTGGGGTGTCCACGTTTCAAAGTGTGCATCCTTTCGTGGCGATCTATAAAACTGGGCTATGTGATAAGCCCCAAGCTAAAGATAGGCCTATCAGAAGAACTACTCTCAATTTCAACTCAAACTGAAAAGTCATACAATTGTAACCATACCTTCCCAAAATCCTGGCAAGCCTATGCATGGGGGGCATGGGTGTCTTAAGGAGAAGCCTTGCAGAAAACCCCCTGGGGTGTGTTCTTGCAATAACCAACAGCGGGCTTTCCTAAATCACAGTCAAAAAGCAGAGTGTGTGTGTGTGTGTGTGTGTGAAAATGAGGATTGAACAGTTACCTCCACACGCGTTCAACTGTTTTGTTTTATTTATTTATTTTTGGTCTGGCTATAAAAAAAGAAAAAAAGTTGCATCAAAGCACTCCACATGCAATACCTTGGGGTGTCCACGTTTCAAAGTGTGTATCCTTTCGTGGCAATCTATAAAACTGGGCTATGTGATAAGCCCCAAGCTAGAGATAGGCCTATCAGAAGAACTACTCTCAATTTCAACTCAAACTGAAAAGTCATACAATTGTAACCATACCTTCCCAAAATCCTGGCAAGCTTATGCGTGGGGGGCATGGGTGTCCTAAGGAGAAGCCTTGCAGAAAACCCCCTGGGGTGTGTTCTTGCAATAACCAACAGCGGGCTCTCCTAAATCACAGTCAAAAAGCAGTGTGTGTGTGTGTGTGTGTGTGTGTGAAAATGAGGATTGAACCGTTACCTCCACAAGCGTTCTTCAACTACTGCAGGGTGTCAACTTTTCAAATACATGCACGCTCATGTCAAGAAAATACATTGGGATATCTGATAAGTCCCCCATAAGGAAGATCGGCAAAGAAGATATGTACAATTTGAAAAACGCATATCAGACATTTTGCTTTGCATCCCCCAGTGAACCCGACAAACATATGCATGCGTGGTATCGCTGTACCCGGGAGATGTTGCCGAGCACATATTGGGGTGTCCTTTGGCAGGAACACCTAACAGGAGGTTAGAATTTATGCTCAAAGTAGAATGTGTGAGTGAAAAAGTGAACATGAATGTGTGAGTGAAAAAGGACATCACAAAAACGTTTGACAGAGACTGGTGGTAGAATAAGTGCATGTAAAGTTTTGAAATGCCACCATGTGAAATGCCCTAGGCTGTGTACTTTTCCAAAACATACGGTTTGACGGAGGTGAATTACATTGGCTGGCTTCAGAAATGTTCCAACTGGGACATGGGGGCATGATGGCCAGCTGTGTTTTATGTCTCATCATATTTCACTTTTTTATTCTAGTAAATCATATGATATGATGAAAATAATGGTATCTTTAGAATGAACATTTAATAGTGAGGTAAACGGTATACAATATGTGTGGGCACAGTAAATATATGAGGCAAATACATCTAAACACAGCCACTGCAGAAAAAGAGCCCTGGTCCTTAACGGTAATACAATTGAAAAATTGCCTGGTCACTAAGGGGTTAATAACACATCTATACCATCTCTGATATGTATATTAAAATGAAAATCATCTTTGTAAAAGTATGGCTTTAAGCTATATTGCTAAGAGAATAAAAATATTTTCAAGAGTTTCAAGGGACAAAATAACCAAAGTACATTTTTTCTTTCTTTTATGTGCAATGCAGTTTAAGTTGCAGTGAAATGAAGAATGAATTGCAACATTCAGATGAAAGGAGCCAAACTGCTATGGTTATTATGCTTGGATTTGCAGTGTTTAGTGAATAACACACTGCTTATTTTAGGTGTATTCATCTGTTTCTACCCTGTTCGTATGAATGGCTGTTTTCTATAGCCCAGCCATTCGAATGACTGTTTTTTCCCGAACAAACCAGCCGAACGGACGGCCACCCAGGAGAGAAGTGTGCTGCTGGTTAACCTATTGATCCCAATTAGAACGTTGTAATTGACACTTCTCAATTACACAAATTCAGGTTGGTCGTCGTTCGTAAGTCGACCACGAGGCAGCGGCCATCTTAAAACCACGCGAAAGCCCAGCGTTGTTCGGCTCTATTTTCATGGAACTAAAAATGGACACTTTTTCTGCTGAACACCGCTGAAACAACGGAACGCCTGGCTGCCTCGACGAAAGCATATGAATACCGGCCATTCGGGAGTTTGGGAAGCATACGAAAGGACTTAACCCAGATAGCCTTCCCATGGAGTCATTCGAATACCGAATGACTGTAAGAACTTTGACTCCATGGCGATTGAACTATGTGTGTGGGATCTGAGCGCTATTCGCTAATAATATGCACTCATATTGGGCTATCTGGGGATATGTGACACGAATGCAGAGTGTTCGGTTATTGTGAAATTATGTATTTTTATGTCTTTTTGGGTTTTATGTTTAAAATGGCGACTGGCTTTGTCCTGGAGATAATTGAGTTACTTGGTAATTATCTCCAATTATTGGGGGGATTTCTTCTTCACGTTTAGAGACTGCTGGATGGAAACGAAAACCGCTTGGTGGTTGTTATTGTTCGGCGGCTAACAGCAGTTCATGTATTGCCGTTCGGGAGTTTGGAGCTGTTCACAGATCCCGGTCGGGAGATTGCCGCTTCCCCTGCATTTGGTTTGTGCACTACAGGTTAGGCGAACGGAGTTACTGATATTGCAGATGGGGAAGGTCTACTAAACGGTGGTTTTGCCTAAAGACACTGGAGGTGTCTTAACAGTCACTTTTACACATATTGGGATAAATTTATCAAAGTGCCACAAACAGGTTTGCACCTTTTTTTTATTTTTTATGTTTTCATCTGTTGCTACTTTTGTATCCTAGCCATAATCTTTATCAATCCCCTAGATCAGTAGTTCGCAACCCAGTCCTCAATTACCCCCCAACAGTCCAGTTTTTAGGGATTACCATATCTAAGGTGTTTTTAGGGGGAGGGAGGTGGGACCTCTTTAGACACATAATATGTATGGGTGCACTTAAATAGAAAGGGGGAAAGTGTGGTGAATAAACACATTGCTAAAGTAGCAAAAGGCCTTTGTCACAAACACATCACATCACAAAAAGGCTTTAGCTAAGCTAAAGATATAGGAAGAATTACCAGTTTGAAAAACAGAAAAAAGGTCTCTGTCCCTATTCTAAGGCTTTTGAGAGTTTAAATAGAGTTTATAGTCAGACATTTGCCATTGTAACTTATTTGTTGATACTATACACCCATACTGAAGTGAAAAAAAAACACCTCCTTATTGTATTTCTCCTGCTCTTGAAAAGCATGGAAGACCAAAAAGAGAACCTTTCTATAATTATTTCTCAATGGACCTCTAATCCATCCTCCTTGCTTATCTCTTGCAATTATTCACCACTATTCAAAACCCAGGATTTGCTTGGTTTCTTGATACATCTAAGTTGGCACCACTAACAAAGTACTTAGCTATAGTTTCAACACGCTAACACGAAGATCAATTAGTCACACTTTTCTATTTATTCTAAAAGATAGAGTTCAGTTTAGAAAGCATCAACCACTTAATATTTAATACATTGGTGAATCTTAGTCTCCAAATGAAACATGCTGTTTAGGAAAAATGGGCACTTAAAAAACTAAAAGCATTTCTGTCATTTTGTGTTATCAGCTCTTTAATGACTGTATTTTTGTAACATTAAAAATGAATTAACATCTTTATTGCTAAGTAGTTCCCTAGCAAATGTGTCTGGCTCAGAATGGATTTTTTTTTTTTTAAACTGTACAAAAGTTTGTTTTGAAGCTATATGCTGTGAAGATATTTTGTTTGATAATTTGTTTTGTTTTATGCTCACATTAATTTTTGCATATTTATTTCACACTGTATTTTGAGATCTCACAATATTATTAAAACACATCTTGACATTGTGCTAGAATTCCCTCTTAATGGGTTCTACATTTTTATTCTTCAGGAAGTGAAGTGCTTTTAGTTTGTAGTTTATGGAAGAGAACATGTTTTGCATCATACTGTGCTCAATACAAGCCTATGGAGGGGCGTGTCTGACAGAGGACCAAGATAGACGTGTGAACCTTAAGCTCCTCATGGACATCGCTTATAATCGCTATCAACAGCCTAAAACACTGCGGGTAATGGCACCATGGGTTGTACCAAAAGACTCCTTGGTCACCCTGGCACACCCAGGCCATCAAGGTCCAGTTCAGAGGCCTCCATCAGGTCCTTCCTCATGACCCACAAGGCCCTAGCCATGCTGACCGCAACAGCCATGCATGGTGCAGAACAGAGATCCAGGGCCCCATCGACGGTGGTGTTCTCACTGACACCATCACCAACAAAGGGGCACTCCGACACCACGGAGGGAGAACTGAGGGCACTCCTTCTCACGCTGCTTACCAAAGCCGACTTCACAGTGCTGGCAGACGAACTGGGCAGCGTGGTGAGAGACAAAGTGGCGCTACTTCGGGCAGACTTCACTAACCTGGAGAGCAGAGTAGAGGTAGTCAAATCTAAGACAGCACAGCTCCAAGAGGATGTGGACATGGCCCGCACGATTGCCACCAACTACAAGGCGGACTGGCCCATCTCACCACGTGGACAACTTCGACAACAGGGGCTGCTGCCTGAACCTGTGAGTCCACGAATATGGCCCGGGGAAGAGGCTAGTGGACCTGCTCCAGGATATCTTTGCCCACGTACTGGGGCCCCAGTAAGGGAGAACAGTGAGAACTGCACTGGCTCATAGTGCCGTCTGCCCCCCCACCACCAGGGGAACCACCAAGGGAGATAATATGCTGCCTAGAGTACTATGTGGTTAAGGAGGAGATCCTGAGGGTGGCCTACGGCATGAGCACATTCCACCTAGACAGGCAACGATGTGCCCTGCGTCCCCTCACATCAGCAATGCAGGCAGCGGAGATGCAGTACCGCTCCCTCTCAACACTGCATGGAGAAGAGTACCTCACTATTCGCAGACCCAGTGGCGTACAAAGATTCCAGAGGGCTACAGGACTCCCAGAGGTGCAGGTTCCATATTGGTTTTCTCGACAGTTCCTGCAGCAGACCTTCCACCCCCCGCCGGGCCCACCATGACAAGCAAGGCAAGCACCACCACCGGGGGGAGGGAGGAGGTCCGGTACATTAGGGACACTTGGGACCGGGCTGGCGCTCTTACACAGACATGATACATGAGCCTCAAAGGTTGGGGGGGGGCTATAATCTCAACTCATGCAGGTGGGGGGAACACAAACTACCACCAAAAAAAAAAAAATTTTTGATGATGGGGGCATGAGGAATTGTTGGAGGGGGGACATACACAGCGTAACTAAAGGAACATGACGGGGGACATCGGGAAGGGGGTAAATACGTGATGGCTCCAATTTCAAAGAAACCGGCGGCATACCTCTTGCATCACACGATGGAACCGGCATAAGGCTACAGTCGCTCGACGATCCCAAGGCTCCTGAATTGGAGACAGCCACTGACACCCAAGATCACACGATGGAAGAAGTAGAGGATGCTAGAAGATTCGATGATCTGAAGGCCACCACGGTCAAGGACAAAGAACGATACACACAACGATGGTTCTTCTGGCTGGAGTTTCTATCCTCGGCAGACTTCGCCGGCATACTGAATAGCTAAAGGTCTAATTTCTCTCACCGGGCTACAGAAAGGTGACCAGTCCAAACCCCCCTTATCCCAACTTCAGCCTCTCTCTTCCTTTCTCTTTCTTCGATATCTGTACCAACAGCCACAGCCAGGAGCCACCTGGTCAGAACCCGGACGCACCTCTGAGGAGGCGAATGCTATAAGTGGGGCCGGAAACCGGGGCACCCATACCAAACTATCTGCACAACATGACCCCCAGGGGACTGACTAACAAATCAACGGTTTCATAGATAGAGGTTTTTGCCTCCTTCCTGTGCCATCTCCTGCAACTGGGCTCCAACTCCTGGTAAACTGTTACACAAGTCACCTGGTGACTGTTACATGAATGCACAAAGCTGTTGGGTTATATACATCCCATGCTTCAAATCAATGTTTTTTTGAATGAAATAAAGATAAATATTAACTGTAGAGGTTAATCTCTATAGGTAGCTTCTCCCTTGAATGTTCCTGACACTTTTCTGTTTTTTTATTTTTCTTTGTTGTTCTCCGTAGAATTATCAAATTGAGAAGATTATTTAAAAAAAAATATAAGAATAATAATAATGCAAATAGATAAAGTTACTTTTTCCACACATCATTCCATGCAGTTCTTTAATGAAAATACTCTGCAATATGACAGGAATGCCCACATAAGGACTTACAGGGGCCATTAACTACAACACTCATACACATGTTCATGATATACACCAGTAATCTGTGCCACTCTGGATTGTGTAATAAACAGACTAATTACATAGCATTTTATTCTCATGTTAATGCATAGCGGATTGCTTACTTAAGAATGTGTTTAGCATTTCCCCAGCTCCCAGGCATGTGAAACACAAGTATTTATGAACAAGTCGTTATAGAACATTGTTATTCAAGGGTAGAATGCATAGTTCTTAACATTACCTTCTAAAAACCACTTGCATGTGTGTTTGTAGAAGAAGACTGTTAGGCTCTCCCATACATTAGCCCCCAACAATTGGAGCATAAATATCCTAAGTAAAATACAAAAGACCAAAGTGATCTGTGCTTAAGGGCGCTTGTAATATAATAAAGTGCAAATATAAAAGTGCAAATATATAAAATAGCAGCTACCACATAAATGAAGGAACTCTCAACCCTTACACAATACAATATGTAAAATAATACAGACTATGTGATAAAGTATAGGTTTCACCACTGGTTGTACTTGTGGAGCGCTGATGAAATAAACACTTACACCTAAGGGTTAAAACAGCAATACAGAGCTGCAAAAATAATAAAACATATATAGTGTTATACAGTTTAGAATATGATTAGAGGTGTAGGGTCACAATATGCACAATCACATGGAAAAGAGCCACTTGCTACAGGCTCAAATCACATCAGCTTGTGTCTACTCAAGTGACACTGGACCTCTTCTTTCTTGAATATCCTCATATACAAAGGAAAGAGAGAAGGAGGGGGGATAAATTGAAGCAAGGTGACTCCTAGTGCAATAAATCCAAGGTGCAGGATAACAAGTGCAGCATAATATTGGCTTCTTGCGTTTTAAGGAACCCAAGCCTGGCTCCTGGTGTATAAGTAAATATGCTTTTTAGGGGGCTACTACCCTTCTTTAACCCCTTAAGGACCAAACTTGTATATGTGTAAACCATGATTTTTTTTAAATATGGAAAATAAAATCAAAATATATAAACAAACACGTACAATTGAAAGAGTCCTGAGGATCTTCTTATTTCAAAACACATTTTACTATATAATGACTGCTTTCTCAATCAGAAACTTGCTTGCTGCCTACATGGTTTAAAATCCCCTTCATCATCTTGATTGGAGGTTGTGTTTGTGATTTACATATACACAAAATACAGGCTAGGGAACAGCTATCACCACGGTTATACAGTGTGCATAAACTGCCTACTAGAACAGTCACTTATTGATTACAAACATTAGTGGACTTATAACTTAAATATATGACTGCTAATTCTTAGACATACTATGTCAATGTTTTTCTCTGCATGTCTATTTAATAAAACAAAAAACTATGGCATGCATGAGAGAAAGCAGTCTGTACTTTTAATTAATTTTGGGCTGCCATGGCCTTCAGTGGACACAAATGGACACGACAGCCCATATTAGATACTATATATTTTCTAAAGAACTTGTTATTCCAGTATAGAACAGTTATATAATATAACAGGTATATTTCTAAAAGACCATGAGAGCCATAGTACGATATACAGGGAGTGCAGAATTATTAGGCAAGTTGTATTTTTGAGGATTAATTTTATTATTGAACAACAACCATGTTCTCAATGAACCCAAAAAACTCATTAATATCAAAGCTGAATATTTTTGGAAGTAGTTTTTAGTTTGTTTTTAGTTATAGCTATGTTAGGGGATATCTGTGTGTGCAGGTGACTATTACTGTGCATAATTATTAGGCAACTTAACAAAAAACAAATATATACCCATTTCAATTATTTATTATTACCAGTGAAACCAATATAACATCTCAACATTCACAAATATACATTTCTGACATTCAAAAACAAAACAAAAACAAATCAGTGACCAATATAGCCACCTTTCTTTGCAAGGACACTCAAAAGCCTGCCATCCATGGATTCTGTCAGTGTTTTGATCTGTTCACCATCAACATTGCGTGCAGCAGCAACCACAGCCTCCCAGACACTGTTCAGAGAGGTGTACTGTTTTCCCTCCTTGTAAATCTCACATTTGATGATGGACCACAGGTTCTCAATGGGGTTCAGATCAGGTGAACAAGGAGGCCATGTCATTAGATTTTCTTCTTTTATACCCTTTCTTGCCAGCCACGCTGTGGAGTACTTGGACGCGTGTGATGGAGCATTGTCCTGCATGAAAATCATGTTTTTCTTGAAGGATGCAGACTTCTTCCTGTACCACTGCTTGAAGAAGGTGTCTTCCAGGAACTGGCAGTAGGACTGGGAGTGAGCTTGACTCCATCCTCAACCCGAAAAGGCCCCACAAGCTCATCTTTGATGATACCAGCCTAAACCAGTACTCCACCTCCACCTTGCTGGCATCTGAGTCGGACTGGAGCTCTCTGCCCTTTACCAATCCAGCCACGGGCCCATCCATCTGGCCCATCAAGACTCACTCTCATTTCATCAGTCCATAAAACCTTAGAAAAATCAGTCTTGAGATATTTCTTGGCCCAGTCTTGACGTTTCAGCTTGTGTGTCTTGTTCAGTGGTGGTCGTCTTTCAGCCTTTCTTACCTTGGCCATGTCTCTGAGTATTGCACACCTTGTGCTTTTGGGCACTCCAGTGATGTTGCAGCTCTGAAATATGGCCAAACTGGTGGCAAGTGGCATCGTGGCAGCTGCACTCTTGACTTTTCTCAGTTCATGGGCAGTTATTTTGCGCCTTGGTTTTTCCACACGCTTCTTGCGACCCTGTTGACTATTTTGAATGAAACGCTTGATTGTTCGATGATCACGCTTCAGAAGCTTTGCAATTTTAAGAGTGCTGCATCCCTCTGCAAGATATCTCACTATTTTTGACTTTTCTGAGCCTGTCAAGTCCTTCTTTTGACCCATTTTGCCAAAGGAAAGGAAGTTGCCTAATAATTATGCACACCTGATATAGGGTGTTGATGTCATTAGACCACACCCCTTCTCATTACAGAGATGCACATCACCTAATATGCTTAATTGGTAGTAGGCTTTCGAGCCTATACAGCTTGGAGTAAGACAACATGCATAAAGAGGATGATGTGGTCAAAATACTCATTTGCCTAATAATTCTGCACTCCCTGTAGAGACTCTTAACATGGTAACTTTCAGGAGAAATTTTTAATTGAATTATACCTAGTTTTTGCTTACACATGTCCTTATTTTGTTTTCTTTTTTTTTAACTAAGTAACTGCACAAGAGTTTATTTGTATTATTCACTTTTTATTGTACATAATGTATGTTAACTTTTAGATTGGAGGAACACAAACCGTCTCCATTTTCAATTATTATTTTACTTGAGGGCTTAAATCCCATCCCTTTTAATATAAACTAAAATAAATTAAATCAATTGGGGCATGATGGGAAATAATTAGTTTTTTTAATTGTAGCAATAAACAAAAATTCTGTAATGAAAATCAAAATCAAGATATTACAAAAACTCTGACTACTCATATGCCATTGAACAGAAATGGTTTTATAATCTGTTGAAAGTGCATATTTGCAAAAACAAATTATATTTGTAGAGAGAGATAAGCACTTTAAATCATATTTTCTTTAATTAGAATACATTCTGTAAGATGAGATCATTTTGTGTTCTACTCTTCTTAAAATTAATGGGTCACTGTAAGCACCATGAACACATTTTACTCATATGGTTCTGGTGCAAAGACTCTGCACTGTTCCGGCAGCCCTTATTTTTAAATATGTTTTACTATGGAGATGAATCAATTCTGTTCTCTGTTTAGGAACTCCTCCCTGGACGCGCCCTTCTTTTGCAAAGTCAAACCCA
The DNA here is from genome assembly GCA_933207985.1 of Pelobates cultripes. Lineage (NCBI taxonomy): Eukaryota > Metazoa > Chordata > Amphibia > Anura > Pelobatidae > Pelobates > Pelobates cultripes. Next base: position 291,305,788 of record OW240912.1, read on the forward strand.
TGCTTTCATGGTTGTTACACCAGGGCCTTGGAAGGGACAACGAGGTCCTGAGCGCACAGCCCAAAGCCCATCAGCCACCTTTACCACAGCCTGAGCCTATAACTATAGCTGGACTCCAGCTATCACTTAGGCATCAATCCCATATGGACTCTGTTTTGGATAGGATTAATTTTCTAAACAGAAGAGCATTGAGATCTGTAACGGATCGCCTGGCACCCCGACTGGGTACCTCCGTTGAAGGATGCTCCTAGCACTTCCTAAGGACTCCAAGCACTGCAGCAGACACCACAACCACCGAACCGGAGAAACAAATAAATTCTCCCAAGCATATGAATGCTGTAGACAGTTGAATAGGAAACCATACGAATAGGTTTACCCTCCTAGCAGTCAAACTGGAACAGCATACAATAAATCCTTCCCCCAATAATGAGACGACACTTCACTTTGAGGGTTAAACAGGAACTCCCTGTACTGTCACATACAGTCTCTTTTATTCCCAATCCACAAACATAGTACAGCCCACAGGGCGTTACAAAACAGCCAATCAATCCATACAATACACCCAGACACTCCCACACAAAATCCTCCCCTCTGACTGTGATATGATTACTGAACACAATGGGTAATCTAATTATCACAGCCAGAGAAATAAAGTTTCATAAAACACATCACAGGGACCCCAAAACATGCAATAACCCCATAAAAATATAATTGGAACTGGGGGATCTGGATGAACCACATATCCAAAATTCACCCAGATCCGTTCAGTACTTTGGAAAATACAGTTTAATGCAGATTCTGCAGAACATATACAGGCTAAATAAAAAACAATCACTGTATAATGTGTTCCCTGCTGTATAGTCCAAAACCACCGCACGATGTCTCTGTGCAACAAATACTGGCGAGATGGCACCATGTTGAAAAGTCCACACAGTGTCTGTGAGTTAAAATGGCCACCATCCATTGTTCTCACCATGTGCTTCTGATACAGGAAATGGTGGCCACCCAGTAACTCCACAGTATGTCCCCAGATGGTTCTTAAAAGGCTAGCAGCAGCACAACACAAATCCATTATGCCCAAATCATGTCTTTAAAGGGCAATACATCCCAGGGGCCATAGTCACATGGCAAGAGGCTGGCAACCAGGCTTCTCCAGTGCATAGTGGCGAGGTTGGTTCTGCCACAAGATCCAACCTTTTTGATATTTTTTTATTTTTTCTATTATCTATATGGAACAGTTATATCCATTCTAATCAGTGGACTTTATATACATCCATTTCTCTTATATTTTTGTATATTTTTTCTTTTCTATTTTAATTTTTTTTCTTTTTTTTCCCTTTTTCTTTTTTCAATTTTTGCCCCTTTTTTACTAGCCTATGTATATACATATACTCCTATCTATAGGAGTTAGAGAGTGGATCCACTGGTGTCATTGACCGTTATTACGATCAACGGTACATGTATTATTTAATTACTAATTTACTGATTTAAACTTGGTGTAAAGTATTTGTATTCAGCTGGTTATGTACATCATGAATTATAGGTTAGTTTTCCCTTCACAGTGCTATTGTAATATTTATTTCCTTTTAAAATATATTTCAAATATACCTATTTCTGCATCATTTAGAGTGTGGTATTTTTTTCAATTGATTATATTTTAGGAGGGTGAAACAAAAGGGTGACCTCAATACCTGTACCTACTCACTTGCAGAGTGCCAACATCATATATTTATTTTGCTAGAACATAACCCATTCTTTGTATATTGCAAGCTTGTTTAGGCAAGGCCTTCTTCACCTGTGGTCTCTGTTAATATTATAATGTATGTCAATTAATTGTTAAATATTTCCGTTCCATAATTGTAAAAAAGTGGCTCGGAAAATGTTCTTGCCATACAAATGTGGATGAAAATCATAATTCCCTATTTAAAACATTGAAGTGAGCAAGCATCAGATCTAGCAAGGAAGTAAGTGCTGGGCAAAAAAAAAAAAAAAAAGCTTATAAAAGGTGTTTAGAAAATATGTATTTTTTGTTGCAATGCTAAATTTACTACATTCAAAATATGCATTTTTGTACAGAGAATTGCCCTTTACAGGATTATTTTTGAATTTGTATTCAAACAGTATGCTGTTGCAAAGAGATTCTGGTCTTGGTCTTTAACCATCTTCATCCCTCAACAGGTTATATGTTTGCCAACAATATACCAATGCCAATATTTTAAAATGGACCTAAAGCCAAGAAATTGGTTATAACCTTGAAAATATAATTTGGGCTCCGACCAAGCTGAAAAGTGCCTTTTTATGAATACAAATTATTTCTAAATAAGGAAAAAAAAATTTCAAGGTCTTTTGTCTCATTGTTAATTTAGCATCTTAACAAGTAAACTGACAAATTGTACACCCATATCAATATTATTTGTTCTCTACAAAACCTCATGGTTCTGAGACTCAGCTGCATACCCATATATAAGTAAATGCATTACACAATTGCATATACATATAATTGCACCAGTTGTAAAGCATATTTAATCAGAATCTAGGTTTGCTTGCAATTAGAGAAAAAGCATGTTTTAGGTGATTGAATTTCAAATTGACCCATTAGTTCTCTTTCACCCTCAGGCCCTTTTTATTTATATAGCATCATTTCTTACAATCTAGAAGTATTACATAATATTTTCCTAAAAGTTTTGTAATAGAAAGAAAAATATGGACTAGTTTAGTAAAAAAATAGTTCTGCATATGGAGATTGAATCTTCTCTATAGTTTATTCTTCAAACAGAGAGATGTAGAGATCTCAGCCTTCACAGAAGGTTACTCTTAATCGTGGATTAATTGGCCATATACAACAGATGGAAATGGTATTAAGGGGAAATATTAGAAGAAGAAATAAGAAAAAAAGCTGTAGTGAAAACAAATCTTCTGAAATGCAACACTAAATACATAAAAAATACACAAAGTTTAATTTTGTTTATGCGTTAATGATTTCATTTAATGTTTATGCATTTCCTTCCTAAACATTTTCTTACTCAAGAACAGTTTTAACATTTGATCTCTATTTATTCATTGCACTTGTTGGTACCCACAGCTGATTAGAAGAAGCCAGGATTGGCTGATGGTGATCCAGAGGTGGACTCTAATACATTTAAAAGAACCTTCTTTCATGTGAGACATTATGCTGACATTTTTGTGGACATATCGATTTTCAATATTTCAATGCCATTTTCCTGCATTTTCATCTGATGTTACGCAAGATCATATGTATATAGAACCTGTACTTTACCATTTATCCAGTTATCTCAGTGATTGTGTTGATGGGCTTTTAACTATTATCCATTTTGTAAGTGTGTACAGTAAAGTAGTTTGTTAACTTCTTGACAGTCTTGCACTATATGTCTCCATTGCTTTTTCATACATGTGCTTCTGAGAAAATTGAAGAGCCTCTACCACTGAAACCACCATTAGTTTGAGATGAGCCTGTATTTTATCATACACTTGTGAATTTTATATACTACCCTATTTGGTCCTTGTCCTTTTTTTATATTTTGTAGATACATCTTTTTGTATTTGTTGATTCCCATTGTGTTTGAAAACCAGAAGAGAATTGACAGATTTTCTTGTACTTATTTTGAAAGTTTAATATCCTATTCCTCTAGAAACATGCACTTACCATTTCTAAAAGATATAAATTATTCCATGTGTAATAGATATAACTACATTTTTTGACAATCCCCAGCAGTATTATTTTGATGGGAAGTCTTTACAGATGGTCTGAGGAGGATAGCAGTAGACCTATTTTCCAAAAAAACATTTCTGATCATTTCCCATAAACAAGGAACAGGGCAAAAAAGATTGCAAATGCACTGAATGTTCCTATAGACACTGTTGGAAGCATAGTTTGCAAGTTCAAAGTTAAAGGAACAGTGGTTACACTATCTGGATGGAGCAGAAAAAGTAATATATCAATGGCTGCAACCAGATTTCGGAGAAGGCAAGTTATGAAAAACCCTTGAGTGACCGCAAAAGATCTGCAGCAAGACTAGGTGGAACAGGCACTGATGTTTTAGTGAACACAATGAGGCACAATGAGGCAGAAAGTTTCCATGCCAGAACTCCAAGGCATACACCACAGCTGACCCAAAAGGACAAGAAAAGTTGGCTGCAACTTGCTCAAACGCATATAAATAAGTCAATAAGAAGTATCGGGATTCTGTTTTGTGGAGTGATGAAACAAAACTTGAACTTTTCAGCCTGATGGATTAAATTCTACAGTGGTCATCACAGTCACCTGACTTGAACTCCATAGAAATTCTCTGGTGGGCTTTCAAAAAAAGCGGTTTCATGAAAACCCAAGAGTATTACTGAATGGGAGGCCATTGTTCCTCAGGAACACTGCCAGAAGCTGGTGTCTGGCTATACACCTTGTTTACAGCAAGTCATAACAGCAAAATGGTGCTCTACTAAGTACTGAAGATGCTTGCCAAGAAGGGGTTGAATAATTTTGAGACCGGAGAAGTCATTATAAGTTGCATTTCCAGTTGAATTTAGGGAAACCACTTGAATCATTTATTGTATTGAGCTATTTCAATTACTTCTGTTTGATTTGTTTATTGCAAACAGCTGAAAGGCTATATATTTTCGTAACAAACAAGAATAAAAATGGAAAGAAGAGTATAAATTAAAACATAACTTTTACTATTAATCTAAACATATGACAACAACATTCATTAAAAAGAATAATTAGTGTGACGGAACGCCATCACGGAGTACCATGCCCACAGGTACCCATCCACTTGCCTGCTACTGTTTTCCAGTTCTCATGCTGGGGATCGCCTTACCTGGAGATATAAACACTGTTTTTCCAGAAGAGATCCAGAGGCCTCATGTCTGCAGCCGGACCGTCAGCGAGGCAGACCGCGACAGCATGGGCTTCCTACCCGGGAACTACAAATCCAAGCGAGCAGCTGCCTAAAGCACGTTTTTCTCTGGTACTACCCAAGTAGAGATATACACCGGAGACTCCCTGGAACTATGAGTCGCAGAGTGCCAGCCAATAGGAGAAGGGCTTGAAGTCCCCCTTGAAGTCCGTGCCAGGCAATAGGAGAAAGGCTACCATTCAAACTGGTTTCACGCCCTTTTTCCCGATTGACTGGAGAAACACCTCCCCGAGCACGATTGGTGCAAGTTGGTTTCTCGCCCTTTCTCCCGATTGGCCTGCAACACACACCCCTCCCAGAGCGCCGATTGGTGCATGTTGGTTTTGCGTCCTTTCTCCTGATTGCCCGCCACGTGGTTTAGGCGCGAAGTTTAAATCTACTGGCCTAAACCAAGTGATTCCGTGGAACTATTTTTGGGTATGTACAGAGCCTCAAGCTCAGACTTTACACGATGATGTTTGTACATCTAATAGCTCCGTTATTTGCAGGAATCATAGCTGGGACCAGGAGCTATTCAGTGGGGTATGTTTTATGTGTGTGCCCCCTTCTCTTCTGGGGGAGCAGAGCACCCTAAGTTTCCACAAGTGTATGTTATGTATGTGTATTATTGTATGCAATTGTTTTACTATTTGGTTTGTATCTCCAAGAACGGGAGATGGTTATCTGTAAAACATTCTCCCTCAAGCCTGAGACTGAGGGGCTTGTGCTGAATAGAATGGAGACACCCTGTGTGAGTCTGTGTATAAAATTGACTGTACCAATAAAGCTTTTTGTTGTACTCCCAGAGCTGTGAGTCATCCAGTTACTGGGGGAATTGGTTTCTCTATACTTTAAATGGTTCCAGAGGAAGAGATTAGCGGAGGTAACTGGTCGGGTTACCCTTGGTCCGCTACAATTAGTTCTGTTAAATTCTATGCTAAGCTATATAGTCAAAAACAACCAAGTGACTTCTTTATAGGCTTATCTATATTTCAACAATGAGCTCATGAAACAATATTTCCACTCAAGAGCATGAGAAAAAGTTTCACTGTAGCCATATAGTGGATCTAAGTTGCTAATGTTCTAACACCAATATCAACTTAACTTCAACTTTATATATAAGCATTAAGGGTAAAGACTACAGATGAATACTAACACATGGGAGCCTGAAAAAATGTCAAAATAATATTAACGATACGGCAATCAATATCCACGAAGGACAGTAACTAATGCTAGTTAGTTAAAAATTAATTTACAAGAAAGGGAGAGTATTCCATTAAAAGACAATAAATCCAATATCACTAGCAGGTAATCAAAGATATTGCTATTTATATTCTTAATATGTCAATTGTGCCTTTGAAGACACCTTTTACATAAACAATAGCACGGTCAATAAATATTCCTAATGTGTAGGAGTAGTTGGCTGAAAAATAATCTCCTGTGTTTAATGGAATACTGTAACTTCACATTTGCATTTCCTCTCTTTTTTTTTTTGTCAACAGGTGTTTGGAGCTGTTGACATTAATGATGCACTCATCTCTATCCACACCTTTACCTAGGCCATGTATGGTGCTTTTGTACGTACTTGCTTAGTATTAGCTGGGTGGCCTCCTCACCTACATTTACGATAGTTTAGAATTACCAGAGGTCATAAAGCATAGGTAAAATTCCTAAAGTTCTAACTCATTAGCTGTACTAGTACATAGCATGAAATCCTGATTTGTGAGAGGTACTAAGCACAATGAGGTTATATCTCTGTTGTACAAGATTGCATGCAGAATATATTTTATCAGGTGAATCAGCATATTTTCCTCCTTTTGATGTTGGTATTTCAAATTGCTCCAGAGTAAAATGTGATCTCTGAAGTAGAGTGACAAAATAATTGTTGCACATTATCATCATTACAAAGCTGATAGAAAAAAAAAAAATACTTTTTTAAGTGCCACATACATTTGTTGTCACATTTGCGTTAATGTATTAGTCACTCTTCGTTTAGTAGTGAAATGGAAAATCACCGATGATTAATCAAGCATGTAGATAGAAAAAGTATTAAATTGGATGCTATTACTCTGTATTTTCAAATAACATTTTGATAAGGCATTTAAGTGTCTGATGTTAAATGGAGTAAATAAAAAAGCAGGTCTTTAATTAAGTCTCTCAAGAGTATTTACAAGATAATGTGCCTCTACATTATTTGCGGATGATGTTAGTACACTATGAGAAAATTTAATATTTACATTGGTTATTCCAAAATGTGTTTTTCATGGCTATCAGAATTGTATTTTTTTTATTCCAGTACGAAATGCCATGTCAAACATAAAACTTCTTTTTTTTTGTCACCCACTGGGATGAGTATATGGTGGTGCTATCAATTCACAAGTAATCACGCATCTCCAATGCTGTATTTAACTTTTCATCAAGATAAAGCACATTTGGTTTCTAAAGATTGCTCTCTCACTTCTCATGATACTTTTAGTATATTGTGTTAATATTTAAACATTGACTTTCTTCTAATAGTCCTATGATTCAGATGTGAAGGAGAGTAATTTAAAGCTTTATATACTGGTAGTTTAATAGAGTTAATTAGGATTAACACAACATTAAAGTAGGGACTGTGTTGAAACCAAGCTTTATATTCAGTCAGCAACATTAGTTTTACAAATCTGCCACTGTGCAGCTCCAAACATGTATAATGAAAATGTTTACTTAAGTCAATGAAGCACCACAATTTGTAGTGGAGTCATTGGACTCTCGTGACGACAAGTCACTTAGTTTCTGCAGTATCTCATTCCAACAACTAATATAAGGGAGTTGGCCTGAAAGAGTGTATACACATTACAAAGACCATAATCAAACATCGTGCATTGCAATTTCAGGATAGTTCAAGGGATTTTCTTGGGATTTGGGGGTTATGATAAAATATCCTGATATATTAGATATTCTTGATTTCAACTAAGAGAATGCAGAAAAGAAGCCATGACCATACATTACAGAAAATACTTCAGTGTTAATAAGTGGAATACTTAATCAAGGACATGGGAATTTAATATGCCAATGTCACTCAACAATATGCTGTTCCTTCTCCACGTTCATGTTCTTTGTGGGCACATCATGGAATGTGTCCACAAAGGAATCAATCATAAGTAACACACAAGGGCATACCAACTTGCATCATTACAAAATACATACAAATATGTATTCATAATGCTATAGTGCCCTAGTCACCATTTAAATGACCATACAAGTGCTGCCAAGGTTACAAAAAGGTTTCACTTACCTTTTCTCCCTGACAGCACCGGTGTCCAAGGTGAAGCTCTGCCTTTTTTGCTCAGATCAACAAGATCGATTAGCTCAGCCAATTAATGCTTTTCTATAGGAAAGCATTGGTAGGCTACTGCACATGCATAGATAAACACCATTGCTGCACCTTAAACATGGTTTCTCTGTGGTACAGGGCATCAAGACCATTTCATTGAGATTAAGTGGTCTTAGTGCCTATAGGGTTCCTAAACACCAAATACTGGACACCTGGCAACATGAACATGTAAGGCAAATATTCCCTTCTTGTAACTTGTATAGTGCTTTGTGTGTATACATGGAAATAAACCATCACTTTGAGAATGGCAAATCTAGTTTAAAAAGCATCCATGCTCCTCAACCAACCTCTCGCTCATTTTGTGCATGATTTGAGTTGTAGTCTGCAGCATCTCAATGTGATGTGAAGCTTGACATGGATTTCCTGTACCTATCAATTGTTCTGCTTTTTGTTTTAGTTACTGTGTTTGTGGGTTTTACCTTGTATACTGTTGTTTTTCAATGTTCAGCTGCTGGACCCCTCCTAGACTTGCAATCATCCTGAAGGTAAACCTCCTTAACCTGAAATATGTTCATGGAAGCAGATAGTCCAGGAGCGAACATTAAGTAAGTGAAACATTTTCAATTATGTCTTTTCTAGAGAAGTGATGATAAAATAAAGTGTTATCCAGGGAATCCTGCAGTGTCAGGCATCGTTATGTCACAACTGGTACCTTGGTGCGGTACACATAAAACCAACAAACTCCACTATTCAGATATTATAAACTAAACATCAAACAGATATGTATCAGTGCTGCTGGGTTCTGTTCAACACCATGACAGAGACACCTGATTGCATATAAATAACAGAGAATAATACTACTGTGCAGCCGAGGTCCAACATAACAGCACAAAAGCCAAATAGACAGATAGTTTTTTGTTTTTGTTTTTAAATATTTTTATTAAAAAAAACAAAAACAAAGAGAACATTAAAACATGAAATAAAAAATGCATTGCAAAATGCAAAATCCATTAACAATTCACCATGGTGATCCCAAACTCCTCAAATCAAAATTATTCAAGTATAACAACTGACCTGTGACTACCCTAACCAAAAAGAAAGGGATTGTCAAAAATAGAATAAAAATAAAATCAACAAAATAATGCTCATAGCATGAAACAAACCAATCAAATTTGGTAATTTTCTCACAGAAAAAATATTACTAAACATTATCACCAATAATATGTATATACCTCAAAGGCACATGGGTAAAAAGAAACCATTCATACACCCGATTCTACTCACACAGCCAGCTGTAAGTAAAGTTAGGATGTAGCACATAATGGACAAATTCTAAAGTTTTTTTTTTTTTTTAAGTTTTATTCTAATTACTATATTTTTTGTGTATTTGGCAGATCAATAGATGGATTTAACCAGTTTTGAGTTAGATTGTTTAAGTTGTAAGCGGTTAATAAAATTTGTTACACTATTATGAAGCTTATTAAACCCAAGAAGTGGATGGTGAATATACATATATTCACCATCCATCTATATCAAGGTTACACAAACTATGCTAAGTTTTTGCCATAATACACAAGAATGTAAGAACAGCTAACCTAGGATAACCATAAAAAATGTCTTTAAATCTGGACTAAAAATGGTTAAAATAAAAACCAAAAAGCATAGAAATGCATCAGTGCGATCTTAAAAGTACAAATAATAACAAAAAAGTATATATTTTGTTTCTGCAGCATAATGCCAATTCAAATAGTATACTTGGCATGTTTGATTTAATTTGATTTACAGGTCTGTAACATTCTCTCTGAGCTATTAATCTTGTCAAGTTGTAGCAGGTGGGAATGATATGATAGACACTGGTTGCCAATGCATACTGTACTTTACGCTTTACAGAACAACTTGGAAATGATTAATATATTACAATTTGCTTTTAGATACATAATTTGCATATCATGCTAAATTGACAAGCTGTGACTGAACTAAAATATGACAAAGTATCTATCAGCATATTTAGTGAAGCAGGAATTGTCTAACAAATGTAATGCTGTTATTGTGCGTTCATGACTACACGTTTAAAATTGATTGAACAATGTCAACTAGAAGATAAAAATTATGTAAACGGATAATACTCTGTGAATTATATTTTTGGAAAATGCTTAAGCTTTCCAAGTATACTTTCCATTGTAACTCATTATGAGGTACCATCAGAGTTATCTTGTTTTGCTAACACAGTACTATATTAATATCACATGTAATGTTAAAACATGAAGAGATTGTGCCGTACAGACTGTAAAAAGTGCAACTGTTAATTTTGTGTGCCTTTATATGTTAATTCTTAAAAGGAACACTATGCACCAAAACCACTGCATTTTAAAGGGGCTCTGTTATCAAAAGATATATATAAGCATTTCATAAAGATAGCATTTTTATGAAATCCTCATGTTGAACTTTTAGTGCAGCCAAAAGATATCATATGACAAAGTTGGGGACTACTTTACCTTACGATTTGACAAAACTTGACAACAGTTGGAGTTTCTGCTGTCACGCTTTGCTAGTTCTCACAGGCTATGGAAATCAGGCATTGTCTTTCACATTGCAAGACATAATCTGTGGAGGCTCCCACGTGATTTTTCACAGACCGTGTTTGCGTAGGCAAAACTGCAGCACAGATGTGGACTTCTGGGGAATAAAGTGTAAAAAGCTGAAGAAAGAAGATAGTTGCGCCTATGATGGGATTAGCTTCAGATAAATAGAACCTAATCCAGCTGTACTGTATGCAGTCATGTCGTCCACAATAGGTGCATAGATTCGGTCCCTAGTCTCAGACTAAAAAAAACATTGCTGTTTATGAGAAACAGCAATATTTATATTTAGCCGAAAACATATTTCCAGTCTTTTATATAAATAGCCACTAGAAGTGCTTCCTCTTTACATCTTTTGATATCTGAAGGATAACAAATCCATGTCATCACACACAGCATGATGATGTCAGACACCATCAACGCTTAATAGCAGGCAGTGAAGGTTGAGAATGTTAATTCATTGAATATTTTTAATAAAATACATTGATTTATTTGGTGTTGTAAGCATAATTGGCAATTCGCATTGCAGTACAATTTTCAATTATGCATTTTATTTTGGTCAGAAAGGCTTTCGACAAATGGAACATTTCCCCTATGGGAAAAAAAAAATCTGATGCTAGAGGTCCTCATGCATATACCGGACCAAAAGTCTATTTCATTTCAGGAAGCCCTCTAGTGGCTGTCTGGCAAAAAAAGTCACTGTGGGAAGACAGAGTTGCAATGTAAACATTGTAGTTTCAATGGAACTGTAATGTTTTACATTGCAGCACTAAGTGCAAAAGGGACTCTGCACCCAGACCACTTCAATTAGCTGAAGTGGTCTGGGTGCCTACAGTGTCCCTTTAAATACAAAGTACTAGAATATACTACTATGCACTGTATTAAATTCATTGTGTATCACAGAAATATGTCAGTCACTAGAAATCAATAATTCTGGAACAATATATAATACACAATAATAGAACAGTTAAATTCATAGAATAATTCCAAGATTAATTTAGTCCCTCAAATGCATATGTATAGATTGGATTAATAACAATGCTGTTGATATTTGTATGTTTTGAAAGATGACAGGTAGCATGATGCGATCAATACTTGTGGATTTAGTAATTTTTTTTTTAAAGGTCAGGTGGTGCTGTTAAATGATTGTTGCAGAAATATAGTCTTTACTATGCTCTGTTGGAGAAAGGCATTTTTCCTGCACATTTTCTCCATCGGTGTTACATCGTGGGAGAAGGAGACCGAACCAGCACTGAGGGAACTCAGCACTGGAAATAATATAAATGAAAAGGGGCTTAAAACCAGGTTTTTATGTGTTAAATGAATAAACTAGTATTTTTGTTTACTTTTTTATTTTAGTAATAGTTATTTATTTCCAGTGCAGTAAGGGCAAGTTATAAGCAAGTTCATATATTTGCCCACACTGATATTGGTTTGATGGGATTAATGCTGCATATATTTTGCTAATTAGTAAATGCTTTGCAAAGACTTCCCATCGAGCTGCATTAGGAAGTCTGTCATTGGAAACCATAAAGTCCGACCTGGGGAAGAGAGGGAGGGCTTGCAAAGGCTTCAGACATGAGATCTGCAGCTTTTTGCGGTTTTTAGATATACCACCAATTAAAAAATGCGTAATTAAATGCATGTATGCTTTAACTGGGGTTATATCTACTAAACAGTGCTTTTTATTTTTATTTTTTATGGGCAGTGGACTGTCCCTTTAATATCTGCACATGAGGAATCTGGTCACATGGTTCCATCCAATTGGTCATGACTATATCAAAAGAATAAAAATTAAAACAAACAAACAAAAAAACATCAGCAGCAAAACGGTCTCAGACAGAAATGGCCTTGGGGAACAGAGAGAAAATCCAGGTAGGATAATAAACCTCAATCTAAAAGTAAACTGCTCTTACAGTAGAACTTTACAGTGCACCATTTGGGGGGGGGGGAGAGGGGGAGCCACAGGATTTGCATATTTTGTGTTAGTAAAAAGCCAGCATTTGAGAAGATAGAAAAATAACTGATATTTGATATCAATGCTGCTTTCTAACTGGCTTAGTAGGATATTCATTCAAGCAGCTATGATACAGCAAGCATTCATATAATTGCCAGTGGAAATAAGTACAAGATAAATGAATGGCAGCTCCTATGTTTTATAAATGCTCTAAAAGTGTAATGGGCATACTCCATGAAATCAAACTCCGTGATTTATATACCCAAATGTTATGGACCACACTACGCCTAGTGTGCCTGCAACTTGGTTCTGAAGGTGTAAGGGTTAAAAAATAATAATTATCACATTAAAAATCCTCTCTCGCCTTTTGGACAATTTAAACACCAGTTTGTATAAAAGAGTTCAGAACAATGTTCATATCGCTTGCTGTACTCCTGGAACAGGAATAATTTTCACATCTGTGAAACTATCAAAATGTATTATTTCCTCCTGCTTTTCAGGTGGAGGGCCTGCCCCTTTCCCAATGTGACTACCCCTTTAAAGAGCTGTTCCATCCATTGTGGGCGGAGCTAGTGACCACGGCTCGTGTTAAAAATCGATCCACCTGTACAAAATTACAGAAACCACATGTTGCGTGGCTTTATACAAAAAGTTAAAACCACAGGATGCTTAACCACTCATTTTCAGAGTTTTCTTTTTGCTTACAGAATAGCAATTTTCCCATAGACTTCAGTAAGCAGACTAAATGCTTATTCTGCTAAGAGATCAAGCTCTTTTACAAGAAGGGGGAGTTATCTGTAATCTTATTCTAGAGAAGACCGAAATATAATATCGTAAAAAAAAAAAAAAAAAAATTAACCAAATACAAAATATGAGAATAAAATATATGCTTGATGTGGTAAACAAACAGATATTTTATGTATATTAAGTATACTAATATTCAGAGAAAAGTCTGCTGTTAAAGTTTCTACATTATAGACTATTAGGTAAACGTTTCAATTCCTCATACAGAACATATACAAAAAATATCCCAAAATGGAGGTAAACAAAAGATTTATATTCAGTTCATTCATGTCATAAAAAAGAAACCTGCTGAACATGGTTGCAAGCAATTATAGCATAGCTTGAATTATTTACCCTATAGACCTGATTTGTCAGAAAAATAGATTTACAGGGAATGCTGCCAAACTTGGAGGCTTCTACATCTGAGGATGTAGCAAATAGTTTTATTTACGGCAGCTCTGGAGAGAATACTGAAAATTGTGTGACATTGGTAAATGTATCTTTTACAATGATCCAATATGTGAAAGACTGCCAAATCAAGGCCATACAACTAGGTCAACATCTGTGAGACACTCATGTCTCAGTACTTACACCAACTTTGATTCACTAGTTTAGAATTATTTTACCAATGTGGGTTTTATTTTGTAATTTTTTTTAATTATTGGGAGAGAAAGATTTGATTTGCATTGTGCTTCAGTACCACTGCAAATTATCATACAGTATACTGTAAATGCTGCACTATGTAGGACAGTTGTTTCCCCTTTACTTTTGTAGAGAGAAAAGAACCTTTGCTGCAGCAGCAATAGTAGTTCAACAGGCAGGGTCCAGCATCATTGTGCTGTCGCTTTAACTGTATGCAGTTTGTTTAATTCACCATCTCAGTAGGGAAATGTTTTTTTCTCTGCTTTTTATTCCTGTAATTTGTGACTTGGAGACAAAACTAGCAGAATAATCTGTAGTTTCCTCTGTGTTCTTGCAAATGCATAATAGTCTGATATTTCCATATCTACCCCCACTATAAAACACAATCATTGTAAATCCACATTTTGAATGGAAATTTGCTCAAATGTGAATAAGCTTTAGTTAAAGAATATGTACAAATGGTATTGTTTCAGCTTTGTTCCCAGGGCTGCCATCAGGGGGTGACAACCATAATGGTTGTCGGGGGCCCGGCCGCCCGGGCCCCACGTGGAGTGGCGAGACTGCCGCAGGTGCATCTGCACCGGGGCCCATCAGGTGGCCCAAGCATTTAGGGCCACCTGATGGGCCCTATATCTTCAGGGGCCCGGTCAGCGCTGCGGTCGGGTAATTGCGTGACTGGACCCCTTTAAAAAAAAAATTGCAGCTACACCGCAAGTGCTACTGGGAGGAAGTGATGGCCGGTCACTTCCTCCCAGCTTACTCCGCACAGGGGAGAGGGAGAGCGGAGGAGAGGGAGAGCAGAGGACACCAGAGGCATCCACTCCCATCATCCCCAGCCACCCTCCTGCAACTTAAAGGTAAGAGGAGGGTGGCTAATAAATGAGGTGTGTGTCTGCAAGTATGTATGTCAGTGTGTGTGTGTGTGTGTGTGTGTGTGTGTATGTCAGTATGTGTGTATGTCAGTATGTCAGTGTGTGTGTATGTCAGTATGTGTGTGTATGTCAGTATGTATGTGTATGTCAGTATGTATGTGTATGTCAGTATGTGTGTATATGTCAGTCTGTCTGTCTGTGTGTATGTATGTATGTCAGTATGCATGTATGTGTGTGTCTGTGTGTGTGTATATGTCTGTATGTATGTCTGTGTGTATTTCCATATGTATCTGTATGTATGTATGTATCAGTATGTATGTCAGTATGCATATATGTGTGTGTGTGTATGACAGTATGTCTGTGTGTATCTGTGTATGTATATATATGTCTGTGTGTGTCTGTATGTATGTGTATGAATGCCATTATGGATGTATGTCAGTATGTATTTATGTGTATGTATGTCAGTTTGTACGTATGTCTATTTGTCAGTATGTATGTCTGTCTGTATGTGTGTCAGTATGTGAGTATGTATGTACAACAGTGTGTGTGTGTCTATATGTGTGTATGTCTGTTTCAGTATTTGTGTCTGTTAGTATGTGTGTATCTTTGTGTGTGTGTCTGTGTATTCATGTGGGCAGAATTTGGAGGCGGGGCTTGGAGGTGGGCACACGGGGGCCCAGACCTTGAGCGGTGTTAGGGGCCCCACAATTTCTGATGGCGGCCCTGTTTGTTCCACTCAATGCACCAGCTACATGACTCCTGCTGTAAAGTGCCAGCATTTCAATATTTTGACATTCAATCAGGTCTTTAACCTTTGAGATTTTTGACTCATTAAATGTTTGATCAGAACCAGACTATATTTTGCTTTCATTTTTCAAATACTACAATAGTTTTGGAAACAAGATTAATTAACTTTTAGACTATTTTATTTTTCAATCGCCTAACATGTCACAGGTTTGCACAACTGTATTTAAAAGGACCATTAAAGTTACCCAGGCCTCTTCATCTCAAACTTGCATTGTAAAACAAAGAGTGTTTCAATAAAAATAAAAATAAAAATTGTTCCATAAATATATTTTTTCTAAACTAGTCAAAAGGGATTTGAGGAAATTTAGGAAGAAATATTTGAGAAATATAATTATGATGCCACATATCCCAATTTTCCTAAACGACTGTGGCAAATTATTCACAATCTCAGGAGCGACCAATCTTTAGTCATTAAACATAGTTACATAGTTACATAGCTGAAAAGAGACTACTGTCCATCAAGTTCAGCATTCCTCACATTTGTTTTTTGCTGTCGATCCAAAAGAAGGCAAAAAAAAACAAAACAAAAAAAACAGTTTGAAGCACAATTTTGCAACAAGATAGGAAAAAAAATCCTTATTGACCCCAGAATGGCAGTTAGATTTATCCTTGGATGAAGCAGTTATTACCCTACATTGAAAGATTATATCCTTGAATATTCTGTTTTTGCAAGTATGCATCTAGTAGCTGTTTGAACATCTGTATAGACTCTGATAAAACCACTTCTTCAGGCAGAGAATTCCACATCCTTATTGTTCTTACAGTAAAAAAAACCCTTTCCTTTGCCTTAGACGAAATGTTCTTTCTTCCAGTCTAAACGAATGAACTCGTTTTCTATGGAAAGTCCAGTTTGTGAATAGATTTCCACACGATAGTTTGTATTGGCCCCAAATATATTTGTATAATGTTAGCATATCCCCTCTCAGGCAACGTTTTTGTAAACTAAATAGGTTTAAATTTGTTAACTTTTCTTCATAGCTGATATGTTCCATTCCTTTTATTAATTTTGTAGCCTGCCTCTGCGCTTTTTCTAGTGCCAGAATATCCTTCTTTAGAACAGGTGCCCAAAATTGCACAGTGTATTCAATATGTGGTCTTACCAGTGATTTATAAAGAGGCAAAATGATATTCTCGTCCCGAGAAAGAATGCCCTTTTTCATGCATGACAAAACCTTACTGCTGGCAACTGCTGATTGACATTGCATATTGTTGCATAGTTTGTTGTCTATAACAATTCCCAAGTCCTTTTTGTGTGTTGTTATCCCTAATTCGCTTCCATTAAGGGTATACCTTGCTTGTGTATTCTTTACGAAGTGCATTACTTTGCATTTTTCAACTAAATTAAATTCCATCTGCCATTTGAGTGCCCAGTCCCCCAGTCTATCTAAATCCCTCTGCAGCAAAGTAATATCTTGCTCACATTGTATTATTTTACACAGTTTTGTGTCATCTGCAAACACTGAAACATGACTTTCAATGCTGTCTTCAAGATCATTTATAAACCTGTTAAATAGAAGGGGTCCCAGAATAGACCCCTGAGGGACACCACCTGCCACCTCTGTCCAGCTTGAAAATTTACCATTAATGATAACTCTTTGTACTCTGTTTTTAAGCCAATGTTCTACCCAAGAACAAGCCTTTTTATCTAGACGATTTCCTTGAGTTTGAACACTAATCTATTGTGTGGAACTGTATCAAATGCCTTGGCAAAATCCAAATAGATCATATCCACTGCAACACCCTGATCTATACTTCTACTTACTTCTTCATAGAACGCAATCAAGTTAGTTTGACATGACCTGTGCTTCATAAACCCATGCTGATTTTTGCTGATAACCATTTGATAAGGGATGGGCTCTGGTGATTATGCATTGAGCCCAAAATATTAATGATATCAAATGACAACTTAACCATGACAGCAACTACAAGTTATTGTGGTAGAAGCTACAGGATGTTTAAGAAAAGTTCAGTACTCACATGGTTAAAACTACTGTGCAACTATCTTGAAACAGGGCGCATGTGTGGAACGCCCACTATTAGATAACATGTGTAAGAGAAGTTTTAGTTTAATAATTGGATGTAAATATTGTAATGTGGGTGTAATTTGTGTATTCTTTGTATACATATGGAATACGTAATTTGTGGTATATATTCTTTGTTCTTTAGTAAACATTTGCTTAGTCGGGTATTCCAAGACTGACTGAGACTTTGCAGCTGCAAAACATTAAATAGCCTTTGTTCTTCCACTACCTGTGTCTGGAGTGTTTGGAGTGTCCCTGCATCATCTCTGACCTGATAATTCTCCACATTAATACAGACCGCCCCTACAAACAGAGTTAAATGACTACAGGATAGCATTAAAGAGCACACTTTTAGTCAGGTTATCATAATACATGAGTTGCAATTTATGAAAGTATCCTTTCTCTGATGCCAGTGTTGTATACGTTCTCAAAGACACACAAAGACGCTACACATCCCCCAGGTCACTGTTTTGTTTCAGAGAAATGGAGTTCTGTTCCGAATGGAAGCAGGTAATGTTTTAATGCAGACTGTTAGAAAAAGATAATGCGATCAACAAGGCCTGCAATAAAGCTATGAAATAGATATGCACCGAGGAGGTGAGGCTTGGTCAGGCAAAACAAACATTTGGGTTGGTACCAATAAAAAGTGAGGGGGAAATGGTTTCTTTAGAGATAAGTATATCGGTGTAAAATAAGTAAGTTAACAAGCCAAAAATATGGAGTGGGCTAAATATAAATAGTTTTATTTTCGTTTTTTTTATTTTATTTTTTTATTTTTTATTTTACTTTTAATTTATTTATTTTAGGGTTTTTCAAAATGTTTCCCTTCCGTTTATAACCTTTTTGTCTGGTTTCCTATTTTGAGTCAATGCATCTCTATGAGGAACGTTCAGTGTCTCGATGCAGAGCACAATTTGCAGCACTAACCCAGGAAGCAACTTTAGTGGCTGACTGAGTGACTGCCGCTAGAGGTGTCCCTAGGCAGCAATGTCAACACTGCCTTTTCTCGGAAAGGGCAGAGTTTACATCTAAAAGCCTGAATGGACAGACTATACACACCATAACAACTACATTGAGCTGTAGTTGGTCTGGTGTCTATAGTGTCCCTTACTATACTATAGTCTACTATACTATACTATACTATACTATAGGCATCAAAAAAACTTTAGCTTACTTAATGAAGAAGTTTCGGTGTATACATCCTGCCCCTGTAGCCTCAATGCTCAATTCTCTGCCATTTAGGAATCTAATCACTTTTCTTTTCTCTATATGCAGCCCTAGCCACACCTCCCCTGGCTGTGCTTCACATGGCCTGCATGAAAAAAAGGTTTCATTTTCTTATAGATGTTAACCTGTTTTATTAAAACATTTATTTGTTCCCTGCTCTGTAAATTTAACTTTAATGACACCCAGGAGGCTCCTTCAGGTTCTAGAATGCTATTAACAGAGCAGAGGTGAATTCTAAATTAAACAGACTGTGAAATAATGGAAGTTTTAGCATTCAATCACTTGGGTTGTTTAAACAGAGTGATAACTCGTACATGACAGATAATTTAGCAGTGAGACTGTAGGGGAATGATCTATACACGCAAACCGCTTCATTAAAGGACCACTATAGGCACCCAGACCACTTCAACTTAATGAGGTGGTCTGGGTGCCTGGTCCATCTAGGGTTAACCCTTTTTTCTATAAACATAGCGGTTTCAGAGAAACTGCTATGTTTATATTAGGGTTAATCCAGCCTCTAGTGGCTGTCTCATTGACAGCCGCTAGAGGGCTTCCGCGTTTCTCACTGTGAAAATCACAGTGAGAAGACACCAGCGTCCATAGGAAAGCATTGTAAAAGCTTTCCTATGGACTGGGTGAATGCGCGCACGGCTCCTGCCGCGCATGTGCATTCAGCCGAAGAGGAGGAGAAGAGGGAGGAGAGCTCCCCGACCGACGCTGGAAAAAGAGGTAAGTTTAACCCCTTCCTCCCCCTCAGCACCACGGGAGTGGGACCCTGAGGGTGGGGGCACCCTCAGGGCACTATGGTGCCAGGAAAAACAAGTATGTTTTCCTGGCACTATAGTGGTCCTTTAAGTTCAAGTTGTTTTTTGTCAATAGTATCCCTTTAATCTTACACTTATCACTTTGGTTGACAGAGGAGATCCACAGGTATCAAATGATGCCTAAGACTCTCGGGTGTCAGCAGGGGCTTAACCCTGCTCAGTCCAATACTGCAAGACATTCCATGCATTAAAGCACTCTGTGAAGGAAGGTGTGCAAAGTCCTAATATCAAAAAAGGGGTTAAATGAATGGAACAAAATGTGTTCATTAAATTTCACAGCATTTCTACATCCATTGGAGAGATGTCTCTTATTTGTAACAATGTCACATCATATTTAACAGGGAGATGGGTAAGTATTTTAGATATGTATATTGCCTAAAATACTATAGGAATGAAGGAAGGATAAATATAATTTGATGAACTCTTCAATGATGCCCTTGGAATATTAAAGGATCACTATAGTCAGAAAAAAAAAAGTGGTTTTCCTGACCGTATAGTGCCCTGAGGGTGCCCCCACCCTCAGGGTTCCCCTCCCGTGGCGCTGAAGGGGTTAAAACCCCTTCAGCAGCTTACCTTAATCCAGCGCCGGGCTCCCTCGGCACGGATGACCTCTCCTCCCCGTCCAACGTCAGTTCCCCCATCCGACATCACTGGAGCCGAATGCGCATGCGCAGCAAGTGCCGCGCGCATTCAAAGGTCCATAGGAAAGCATTTCTCAATGCTTTCCTATGGATGCTCTGCGCGATGGAGGCGAAATTCGCCTCCAGCATGGCAGATGCACCTGTAGTGGCTGTCCGGAATTCCCCCGAATGTAGACCTGCTTTCTAGCACATGTTTGCAATTGTTTTTCCCCGAAACAACGCATCCCCCAAAAAGAAGCCCTATGGCTTATTTTCGGGGACAGACGGTAGTATAGTACCATTTAATAAAACATATCTTTTGATTAAATGCCTGATTATTACAAATCATTTCAAATGGATAAATGTTCATAAAGGAAGAAAGTAGTTAAAAAGAATCAGAATATTTTTTCAAGGAAAAATAAAATGGACTTTTCTTTTGGAACTTCTAAGAAATAAGTCAATGATATTTCAATGGTATTTTAAAAGGGCAGAAAAGTATAAAACATGTAAGCCACAAATCTCACTCTCTCTCAAACCTTTAAATATTTACTGTACTTGAAGATTAAAGAAAGAAAAGAATTTGTACGAGATCTTTTCTTGTCCATTTTAATGTGTTAAAAAAAATCAAGTATATATGTACTACTTTATGGAACTAAGTGAGAAAGTAAATCCTTTAAACTATGGCAATCCTTTTATGTCTTTTATGATCAAGAACACATAATATTTAAAAAGTAGAACTCTACTGCCTTAAAATAACCCTCTAAATACCAAAACTATGACTGCTTGCTGTGGCTATTGAACTTAGTGGTTATTAGACTTGTAACCACTACAAAAGGGGGCACATGTGCTTGAACAAATGTGAGTAACATAGAAACATAGAATGTGACAGCAGATAAGAACCATTCAGCTTATCTAGTCTGCCCAATTTTCTAAATACTTTCATTAGTCCTTGGCCTTATCTTATAGTTAGGATACCCTTATGCCTATCCCATGCATGGTTAAACTCCTTTACTGTGTTAACCTCTACCACTTCAGCTGGAAGGCTATTCCATGCATCCACTACCCTCTCAGTAAAGTAATACTTCCTGATATTTTTAAACATGTGCCCCTCTAATTTAATACCATTTCCTCTTCTTGTGGTAGTTTTTCTTCTTTTAAATATTGTCTCCTCTTTTACTGTGTGGATTCCCTCTATGTATTTAAATGTTTCTATCATATCCCCCCTGTCTCGTCTTTCCTCCAAGCTATACATGTTAAAATCCTTTAACCTTTGCTGGTAAGTTTTATCCCGCAATCCATGAACCAGTTTAGTAGCCCTTCTCTGAACCCTCTCTAAGGTATCAATATCCTTCTGAATATACGGTCTCCAGTACTGCATACAATACTCCAAGTGAGGTCTCACCAGTGTTCTGTACAATGGCATCAGCATTTCCCTCTTTCTACTGCTAATACCTCTCCCTATACAACCAATCATCCCCCAATTTGGTACACGTATGTGGGATATTTAAGGGTATTAAATTAGGGAGGGGGCTATGTTTAGTAGATCGCTCCCTATTTTGGTATTCTTATGTATGGTAACCTCAGGATAGCAAATTAAAGCAGCGAGCTACTAAACAACTGAAATGGCTTTTCTTAATTTTAAAGCTCTCAACTGTTAAGTAGATAACTATTTAAATACAATTAGTATCCTTATGGGGCATTGTCACATTTTAAGGTATCAAATTAAAGAGATTAGTTGGTATTCTTAAATTTGGCTATTCCACATAAGGATATCAAATTAGGGGGCTGAAAACTAAGCAACAGAAAGATCAAAATTAATCAGAGTCCTTTTCTTCACGTTGGTCTTTGTTTAGCAGATTGCTACATAATTTGTTACCCTCATGTAGGATTGCAATATTTATGGATACCAAATAAGAGAGCTATGCAATAAACACAGCAGATCCCTAATTTGGTAGTGGTACCCTTAACTATGGATTGTAAACCCACATAAAAGGTACCAATTACACTAAAGAACTAATAAATGATTTGAACGAACATTTATGTTTCAAGCAATTCATTCATTAGTTCCTTCATTGTGCCATTTGGAATTTGGATGAAGGGACTTACGAGATTTTCTTCTGAATTGTGATTCTTCAGTCCAGTAGTTATGGCGCAAGGTGTCTTTGGATGCATCACGGTGGTTTTTGTCATAAACTTTAAAGCAGCTTTGCCATTCCAGCACCCAAATCCCAAAACGTCTCTTGCAACCAAGATCAATGCAAACCAAGAAATTAAAATTCAGTCGGAAAACATGGTAAAATGTATTTCGGCTTAATTGTATCATTTGAACATCTGATATTTTTGTAGAATGTATTTTTTTTTAAATATTTTACTTTTAATCACCTATTCCTTTGACTTGTATATTATAGTGATGTTTTCATTCAATTATTACATTTATAGACAATTTTACACGATGAATGTGTACTTTTAATTGTTTATGTTGTTTAAAATAAACAGAAACACTAATAAGTACATAATTTAATCAAATGTTCCTATTTTACCATAAAAAAGGTACTGAAAGAAAAATGCATTTTATATTTTGCCTGAAAATTTGTTCAATCAAATCTTGTAATGATTGAACCCATTATGAGACACTACATAAAAATAGTGCATGTTTATTTAATACATCAGTGGTACCCAAATAGTATCCCAAATAGTAACCACAATGTATTTTATTGAATATGTATATAGCTACAATATCAGCTTAATTGATTACTATTTTTTCATCCTGCTAGTTTAGTAAAAATCCAACATACAAACATTTATTAGCAGGAATAAGAAGGTACAGAACAAGGCAAAGTATGGAAGACATTCCAGACCTCCTACTGGATGGACAAACTAGAGAACACCAAAGACAAAGAAATACAGAGTGCCCAATAACATAACAAAACAATATATAACATGGCAGAGAACCAGTAATCACAAAGACTCAGACAGGTAAATGTACAATGGGAGAGAAGCAAAAACTCACTTTAAAAAAAAATACCATAATAACTCCATAGTGGCTCTGCGCTGAAATGGAACTAAATTAAGCTCAAATCTGGTGTCAGTTTGGCAGCTGGAGTTTGTGAATTTGAATGTTTGGCTGGCTTTCAGCATGGCCAACCATAAGACATGCCAGCCCTGGAGTAAACAGCATGGATACACCCCTTAAGAAAACTTTGAATAAAATATGCAGTAATAGTATTTTTACATAAAATATATATGAAAATTAAATAAAAACAGCTTATTCTCACAAAGCAAACAGTAGTGTAACTATGTCATGTACCTCTGCCAAGAGCCTGAAGGCTAACTAGAAAATGTGTAATGTACAACAGCTATCCCCCAGTTACTGCTGGAATACAACTTAAAAAGGAACATGGCACACACCTAAAGCACTGAAGTGTTTTATGTGTGAAGAGCGTGCCCCCCTTTTCATTTTACAAGATATTCCAATGCCAATATAATTTGGTACTATTTTAAATTAAACTCGTTACACTACCCTGGCTGTTAAGAGAATTGCAGTTTTCCATAGCACCTAACCTTGCAAGACTTCTAACTTGCATTATGAAGCCTGTGATTAGACAGCGGCAAAAAGTTTGGGCAATGGCATGAGGGTGGGGGAAGGTGGGCTTTTGCTAGTTGTTTTAAGATATATCACCCTCCAGTGAAAAACTATATAATTACATTTGCCAGAAAAAGTATGTGAACCCTTTGGAATGATATGGATTTCTGCACAAATTGGTCATAAAATGTGATCTGATCATCATCTATGTCACAACAATAGAAAATCACAGTCTGCTTAAACTAATAACACACAAAGAATGAAATGTTGCTATGTTTTTATTGAACACACCATGTAAACATTCACATTGCAGGTGGAAAAAGTATGTGAACCCTTGGATTTAATAACTGGTTGAACCTCCTTTGGCAGCAATAGCTTCAACCAAACGTTTCCTGTAGTTGCAGATCAGACGTGCACAACGGTCAGGAGTAATTCTTGACCATTCCTCTTTACAGAACTGTTTCAGTTCAGCAATATTCTTGGGATGTCTGGTGTGAATCGCTTTCTTGAGGTCATGCCACAGCATCTCAATCGGGTTGAGGTCAGGACTCTGACTGGGCCACTTCAGAAGGCGTATTTTCTTCTGTTTAAGCCATTCTGTTGTTGATTTACTTCTATGCTTTGGGTCATTGTCCTGTTGCAACACCCATCTTCTGTTGAGCTACAGCTCGTAGACAGATGGCCTTAAGTTCTCCGGCAAAATGTCTTGATAAACTTGGGAATTCATTTTTACTTCGATGATAGCAATCCGTCCATGCCCTGACGCAGCAAAGCAGACCCAAACCATGATGCCCCCACCACCATACTTCACAGTTGGGATGAGGTTTTGATGTTGGTGTGCTGTGCCTTTTTTCGCCACACATAGTGTTGTGTGTGTGTCTTCCAAACAACTCAACTTTGGCTTCATCTGTCAACAGAATATTTTGCCAGTACTGCTGTGGAACATCCAGGTGCTCTTGTGCAAACTGTAAACGTGCAGCAATGTTTTATTTGGACAGCAGTGGCTTCCTCTGTGGTATCCTCCCATGAAATCCATTCTTGTTTAGTGTTTTACGTATTGTAGATTCACTAACAGGGATGTTAGCATTTGCCAGTGACTTTTTGTAAGTCTTTAGCTAACACTCTAGGATTCTTCTTCACCTCAATGAGCAGTCTGCGCTGTGCTCTTGCAGTCATCTTTACAGGACGCCACTCGTAGGGAGAGTAGCAGCAGTGCTGAACTTTCTCCATTTATAGACACTTTGTCTTACTGTGGACTGATGAACAGCAAGGCTTTTGGAGATACTTTTATAACCCTTTCCAGCTTTATGCAAGTCAACAATTCTTAATCGTAGGTCTTCTGAGAGCTCTTTTGTGCGAGGCATCATTCACATCAGGCAATGCTTCTTGTGAAAAGCAAACCCAGAACTGGTGTGTGTTTTTTATAGGGCAGGGCAGCTGTAACCAACACCTCCAATCTCATCTCATTGATTGGACTCCAGTTGGCTGACATCTCACTCCAATTAGCTCTTGGAGATGTCATTAGTCTAGGGGTTCACATACTTTTTCCACCTGCACTGTGAATGTTTACATGGTATGTTCAATAAAAACATGGCAACATTTCATTCTTTGTGTGTTATTAGTTTAAGCAGAATGTGATTGTCTATTGTTGTGACTTAGATGATGATCAGATCACATTTTATGACCAATTTGTGCAGAAATCCATATCATTCCAAAGGGTTCACATACTTTTTCTTGCAACTGTAAATGTATACATGTTTTCATCTGGAGCATAGCTAAATAGTGACTTTGAATTTATACATTTGTTTTGTTTTTAGCTTGAGCAGTGGAGTGTTCCTTATGCAGAGTACTAGGGGGAAAAGTTCAGCAACATCTTGGAGGTTTATAAATGTACACATTGCTTTTTAAATCAGCAAATACTACATTGATTGTCGCTTACTAAATGTTCACACTTCTCCATTACACGTCTTCATTTCCATAGTGCGTTACAAAAAAACAACAATGTACTATATAATATATTCTGACTAGTATTAGTAGAGGTTGCATATATAATAATTTCTTCATTTTATGCAGATTCATAAAAGGCAATATTAACTATATTAATCTCTAGTCAAATGTTTAAAGGACCACTATAGTGCCAGGAAAACAAATTTAAAATGAGCAAGAGCCGCGCGCGCATCCAATCAGTCCATAGGAAAGCATTTCCTGTGGACGTCATCATGTTCTCACTGTGATTTTCACAGTGAGAAGCATGGAAGCGCCTCTAGCGGCTGTCAACTAGAGGCTGTATTAACCCTATTGTAAACTCTGAAACTGCTATCTTTACAGCTGCAGGGTTAACCCTAGATGGACCTGGCATCCAGACCACTTCAATGAGCTGAAGTGATCTGGGTGCCTATAGTGGAATTTTGCTAATCACATTGCATTTTTTCTTTCATCTACTGTAGCTTTCTGATGTATTTTGTGCAGTCTGGTTAGCTGACCTACACGCCTCATGACTTCAATTTATAAATTGTTAACATTCCGTAAAATTAAGTAAAAATTGTCAAGCAGAAAACCATAATTCGGTGATTACCTACAGCATTTAATGAATATATCCATTAAAATAGTCAAACTGGTATACATAATGCATATAATAGGAGAAGTGACAAAAAAAACAAAAACATTTGTCATTTTATTTTTGCATGTTATTAACAGTGCCCAGCTATGCCAATTTATTTATATTCCATTGGAAACATTCAAATGTATAACACATGCATTCCTCGGTGGAGAGCCTTGTCACTAATAAGGCGACAAGGTTCTATTATTTATTTATTTTGGAGTCAGAAATGCTTAACTTTCCCTCTATTTAAATGATAAGGACAGAAATATTGCCTTTCATAAATACATAATCAGACCATTATTGATTTCATACACCTAGCTCTTCATAGTTTGACAGAAAACAATTTAGAACATTTATTTTTTATTTTTATAGCAATGTACCAAAATAGTTTTTACAAGTGTTTCTAATCGTTAGCATAAATGTATGAGAAGTTATAGAACTCAACTTCTTTAAAGATTTTTTTTGTTTAGCCTAAAAAATAAATAAATAAATGTTCTGCAAATGCAATTGTCACTGGTGCCAAGCGATGGGCACTCGATAAGGCAGAATTGATGCATTTAGGTCTGCTGTTGCTAAGAAAATAGATATAAAATAAGGGAGTAAACACCAGTCATTATATATATATATATATATATATATATATATTTCCACCTTATTTGCTGTTCTTGCAATTTACAATATATCAATAGAAATTACTTTTTTTCTAAGCATGTTGGGAACAATTTTAGGACATTTAGTA
This sequence comes from Pelobates cultripes, assembly GCA_933207985.1. Classification (NCBI taxonomy): domain Eukaryota; kingdom Metazoa; phylum Chordata; class Amphibia; order Anura; family Pelobatidae; genus Pelobates; species Pelobates cultripes. The sequence continues at coordinate 291,333,270 of OW240912.1, forward strand.
AACATGCACTGATTACTGTGCAAAAGTGTTTTTGTTTTTTTAAATGTAATTTCAATTTAATAAACAGCATTCCAATAATTATACATAGTTGGGAGGAGAGACAAGGTGGCAGTGTGACACACAAAGACAGAGATATCCTGGATTGTTTTCTTTAAGGTCTTTTTCCCCATAAGGTTTAAATGCAGAAAGAGAATGTTTAACCCCTTAATGACGGATGACAGAATTATTCCATTATGACTGTTCTTCACTTAAGGACCTGTGACAAAAATGTCATAAAGCATTTTACCAGCAGAGAATTTTCCTGCTGATACTTGGGCTCCCCTCTGCCAGCAGGCACCATAATTATGGTCTATGTTCATATTCTATGGAATAAGTTTTAGTAGTGTTCTATTACTGAAATGTAATAATACAAAATAATAATATACACGCTGTGAAAGACAAATAGGTAGCTCTAAAACACCTAAAAAAGTGGTATCCCTTACACCACTAAAAACATAATATAATACATACAGAGTTATAGGTGGAGCTGTGGAGTATCTTGAACAATCTGAAAAATAGAATATATGCAAATAGCGTAGTATATCTATACAATATATAGCATATAAAAAATGAGAATAAAAGCACTCACAAGGATAGAGTCATACCGTCATATGACTCTTAAAGTATGTTCTCTTGGACCATTAGGGGGTTGTCCAAACCCTTCTTTTGTTGATTGCTTGTTATTTCTCCTGATGGTCTTCAAAAGATGCTCAATATGCCAGGAATCTTGGAAAATAATTCTTGTTTATTTGTAGATAAAATAAAATGGCAATATACTAAACCAATATATATTGGGTATAGATATAGTCCAATAAAAAATCTGTCAAAGTTGAAAATGAGTGTCCAAAACGCGTTTCGCCTGATTAACAGGCTTCCTCAGTTGGCTCTAATGTTTCTTCCAAAGTTTTCTTTGTTTGAAAATGCCGCCGGCCGGATCTTCTTTTATATGGCACTTCCTGATTCCGTCTGGTGGAACGCAACGTGCGCTCCACCTACGGCACCAACTTCCGGTACGCACCGCAAGTGGAACGCACGTGCGCCCCAACTCCGTGCGCACACCGGAACTTCAGCACCAACTTCACCAACACAAAAATAATATAAAAAATCAGATATTGTGGAAAAAAGTAAAAATCAAATTTGATGAGAAGGAATAAAAACTAATTCTATTAGTTTTAGAAGATTGCTATCACAATCTTAAAGGGGCAGAATGTCATTTCTAGAAATTCTATAAAAATACACAGTAAAAGCTGAATAAAATACATATAATATCCAATAGTAAAAGAAACATAAAAATAGTATATAAGTGTATAAAAAGATGCCTAAAAACTTCCATAAAATAATATGAAACCAAGATAGGCTAAAACTAATGCATAAAGTGGCATAATTCAAAATCATTGTTCAGACCGTTTGGAATCATAGTGTCAAAATTGAATATGAACTTCATCTCTTCCTTTCCTATTTTGTTTACATAATCACCACCTCTCCAATCTTTTTTTACTAATTTTAAAGCACAAAAAAACATTCCTTCTGGATTTTGTTGGTGAACATGTTTAAAATGATTTGAAACACTATGGGTTTCGACTCCATTTTTGATGTTTCTTATATGTTCCGCTATTCTTAAATTCAATTTACGAATTGTACGGCCTACATATAAAAGATTGCAGGGACATTTTAAAATATAGATCACTCCCTTCGAATGGCATGTTAGATGATCTCTTATGGTAAATTTCTTGTTAATAATGGATTCTAGGTCTGTTAGGTGTCTTTTTTTATTTTTTGTATTTTTACATGCTAGACATTGTCCGCATCCGTAAAATCCTTTACCTATTGTAAGGAAGGTTTGTCCTACTGTTTGTTCTTTATTACTACTTTTAACTAAAGTGTTTCTCAAGTTTTTTACACCTCTAAAGATGACTTTTGGTTTTTCTGGTAATATATTTTTAAGAATAGGGTCATCTTTTAGTATATGCCAATGTTTTCCTATGATTTTATGCATTTTCCTACTGTTGCCATGGTAGTTGCATATGAAGGGGATGTCTTGTTTCTTGATTAAATCTTTCTTTTTCTGTTTATATTTTAGAAGGTCTGTTCTTTGTATTTCTTGAACCTCATTTATAGCTAATTGGAGGGAAACATCGTCATAGCCTTTTTCCAGAAATTGTTCTTTAATCTTATTTGCTTGCTCTAAGAAGTCTTGTTCATTCGTACAATTCCTTCTTATACGTAGGAATTGTCCTTTCGGAGCGTTACTTAACCAAGGGAGGTAGTGACAGCTCTCTCTTCTGATGTAGCTGTTGGCATCTACATCTTTAAAATGATTCTTGGTAGTAATAGTGCCGTGTGTAATAAATATCTCCAAATCTAAAAAATTTATTTGTTGGGTGCTAGTTTGTGCTGTTAAAATAATATTCCACTGATTGTTATTCAAATAACTGATAAAAGATAGTAGATCTATGTGGGATGCTGTCCAGACAAAAAATATATCATCTATATACCGGCGATAGGATACCAAGTTCGCCCCCCATGGGTGCCCTTGATAAATAAACTGTTCTTCCCAGTATGCCATGAAGAGGTTGGCATAGCTAGGGGCGAACTTGGTACCCATCACCGTACCTCTGATCTGTAAATAGAACGTCTCTATCCTTGTGAGTGCTTTTATTCTCATTTTTTATATGCTATATATTGTATAGATATACTACGCTATTTGCATATATTCTATTTTTCAGATTGTTCAAGATACTCCACAGCTCCACCTATAACTCTGTATGTATTATATTACTGAAATGTGTTGTGAGAACTATATCAAGTTATTCAGTCTCATCTGGCAAACTATACTGAAATTTTTGACTAAAAAGTGTTTTTCATATTAAAAATTTATCATCTTTAATATATTTTTCTGAAGCAACATGCATCCATGAGAAGACTATTGTAATACAATTAAATAAAAATACACACACTATGAAAGATTGCACTCACAAGAATGTAAAATGGATAGGGATCCAAGGGTGCCTCCCCCAATGTAGGTGGGGGGCTTTAACCTCCTTCTTGGTTTAGTTGTCACCACTGTTATTCAGGAACCAGCCAAAACTCTGAATAGTAAGCAACTTTGCAATAAAACTTAAAATATAAAACAATCTCTTTAGTTTGGAAAAACATGTCCTCACAGGGAATAGGATAGCATTATACAAATATATTTAGGGCCAGTACAAAGCATTGTCTGAAAATCTATTCATAAACAGTACATAGGACATGTGTTTACACATTTAGGCTGGAAGAAAGGAGATTTGGTCTAAGGCAAAGGAAAGGTTTTTACAGTAACAACAATAAGTATGTGGAATTCTTTGTCTGAAGAGGTGGTTTTATCAGAGTCCATACAGCTGTTTAAACAGCAATTGGATAAATGCTTCCAAAAACATACATACAGGGATATAATTTCTAATTAGTCGGGTAATAGCTTCTTGATCCAAGGAGACATCTGACTGCCATTATGGGGTCAAGAAGGATTTTTTTCCTAGTTTGTTGCAAAATTGGAAGTGCTCCAGACTTTGTTTTTTGCTTTCTTTTGGATCAACAGCAAAAACATATGTGAGAAAGGCTGGATGTATGCAAGTCTCTTTTCAGCCACATAACTATGTAATGTGGTCCTATACGTTACATCCCAATAATGGGACTTCCTCAAGGGCCGTAAGTATAAAACAAGTAACAATAATGCTTGTTTTATACTTGCGCTCCCTGAGGAAGTCCCATTATTGGAATAAAGCACATAGGACCACATTGTTTTATATTATTTTAAGTTTTATTGCAATAATAAAAGCGGTCAAAGTTACTTTCATTTTTTGAAAAATTTAATTTTTCAATTTAAAGAATTTGTCTAATAAATTGTATGCATCATTATGCTAACCTTTTTCACCAGGGAGTGGTAGGCTGACAGGAGATGAAACCCTGAGTACAGTCACAATGAGCCCTGGGTATAATTCTGGCACAATTTTTGTTTGTTAGCACCCTACAATACCACAAATCCCCTACTGTACCAAGAGAAAACAACACCTTCAATTATATAATTTGACAATGACACATACATTCATGACACTTATTTATACAGCATAATATGGGGTTATAGTATTGGGTGCAGGATTTTCATTCAGGTGTGGAGTTCAAAAATATATATTTATGTAAAACAATTAAATCAAAGATTTGGGTTAGACTTAAGACACAACATTGGATGGGTTTTAGCCAGGGGAGCTTAAGTCCATAATATCTACTTTGGCAGTGTCACTGACCGTCACATTGCTGGATATGTGCTGTAGATAGAATGTAAATTAGCACCACATGGGGTTGTACAGTACACAGTTCATCAATATGGAGTTTTAGAATAAATCACTCCAGAATAAAGTTAACCAAAAAAATTTAACTTAACATCATAGGGAAATCTTTAAGAAGCAACAGGGAAGATGCTATCTAGCCTTCTATCCCTCCCTGTGGGTAGCAGATTGATACTAGCTAGAGACCAAATGGTGCTTAGCACTTCAGAACTTGGCATATTAACAAGCAGGAATTTATATGTTATGAGACCTCAGAGATATAACTATTGAGGAGATGGGTTCCAGGTGAGATCAGCCAATGGGATTGATTGAAAATGGTTGCACAGAATATGATGTAAGATAAAGGTCAGACCAGCTATCAAACAAGTGGACCAGGAAATAATAGACCAGGGGGTAGGCAACCTTCAGCACTCCAGATGTTGTGGACTATGTCTCCCTTAATGCTCGTACAACTTTAAAGGACCACTATAGGCACCCAGACCACTTCAGCTTAATGAAGTGGTCTGGGTGCCAGGTCCAGCTAGGGTTAACCCTTTTTGTTTATATTAGGGTTAATCCAGCCTCTAGTGGCTGTCTCATTGACAGCCGCTAGAGGCACTTGCATGCTTCTCACTGTGATTTTCACAGTGAGAAGACGTCAGCGTCCTTAGGAAAGCATTGTGAATGCTTTCCTATGAGACTGGCTGAATGCGTGCGCGGCTCTTGCCCCGCATGCGCATTCAGCCAAGGAGGAGGAAAGGAGGAGGAGGTAAGTTTATATGATAATAAAAATTATTTTCAAAGCTTTCTTAACTGTAAGTTCATATAAAAACCAAGAAGGAAGGCTGGGGGACCTGTCTTTCTTGCTTTTATATGTAGACTATAGTATCCCTTTACTAAGAATTGCATGCATATAATAACACTGTCACATAGAAGCAGAAATTAGATGTAGCTCAGGTAATTTTAGAAATACTTGCATACTGATATTTCTTCCTATTATAAAAAGTCATACTTTATGTATCCATCTTCATAATTAAGCATATTATTCAGTGCTCTTTCTCTGCATATAATGTTCAGGGTCATCCAGTGGTGGAACAACCAGGGTTGTAAAGGTTGCAACTGCGACCGGGCCCTAAAGTTCCACCTGTCAGGGGTTGGAAAGTGCAAGCAGGACAGCAGCAGGCATCTTAATCTACTTAGTTTGCTTTCCTGCTGCTACCCTGCAAAGAGTCCAGTGTCTGCTCCACTCGTCAGCCAGGTCCCTGGATGACTGGTGGTATAACTGAAGCTGTACACCCCTTCATGCTTCACATGGCTGCATGACCTGACAGTAACAGCGAAACGCACCTCCTCCTGGTTCGCGAGGGCAAAATACTAAAAAGCTGCAGCTTCCCTGCATTCCCTTGGACGCAGCCTGCTTTAATAGAATGTACTTTTATAGATTGAATGTTCTGACATCATGCCTGCTCTTAAAGTTACCATGTCATCTAGGCAACCACAGAGTTGCAGAGATGACGTGGACCAATCAGAACATGTGTAAGCCTATGGAATGCCAATTTGGAACCTTATTCAGTGCTCTATCATAGTCTTACCTTGATACATATTTAGTGCTTATAGTAAGTCGCACTTGATATTTTGATATTTGACTTTGTGTATTTCTGGTATTCTGACCCAGCTTGTTTATTCATTTATCTGTATTTCTATAATCCTGACCTTGGCTATAGGCTTTGTCTTTATCTTTCTTATGTTATGACTGGCCACTCTAAAGTAATATGTATATTTAGAACCTCTGTTTGTGGGATTTGCCATTTCCTGAAAGTTGGGGTATGACCCAGTGACACCCTCGCAGCTCCAGCACTAAACTAGTGAGTCAGAGTGTAGCCAAGACTATTCCTATCACCCATGCAAGGGATGGAGGCATGATGATTTGGACTAATAGAGAGGGTATGTGTCTCTATGGGTGTCAGTGTTTGCCTCTGTGCAAATCTGTCAGTGTTATGTGTGAATCTTGCATGTATATTAATATGTGAATCCGAATGTATAGCTTTCCTAGTGTATATGTGTGTCTGTGGGCACCTGTGTGGCAGTATGTGTGTGTTTGTGTATTGCAATGTGCCCCTGTATGTGTGTGTGTGTGGCAGTGCATATGTATTTGTGAATACATATTTGCATGCAATCACCAGTACTATACACAAACACACCTTGCATTCAAACGCCAATGCTACAGACAAACAGACTTCCTGAATTCAAACATCAGCATTATACACAAATAAACTCCATACAAAAACACACTTATAATAGTAGATCCACAGCTGGCAAAACATAATGGGATTTGTACGGTAGTGGAGGATCTACCTATAAGTCACCTTTGCTCTATAGCATGGGGAGAGGGGAAGCTCTACAGATTCTTGCATCTGGGCCATTAGGTTTCTAGTCATTCCTCTGGGGCCGACAATGTTACTAAATACAAATTTCAGACTTAACTTTAGACAGGCTGATTAACATTCTGAACCAATCAGCATCTCTTCATACACTTGTATTGAGTCAGTGCAGCGCTGATGGTATTTTGTTTCTTTAATTACTTAATTCTACAGACACAGAAAATATATTATTTAAATTATAATTTCTGATTAATTTTCCCTCACCATAAGGAGTAGTTAGATATGAACTTTTGCTTTGCAAAGAAAGCATACAACTGAATTCAGAACAAACAAACAGTCAGAACAGACTGTTTGGCCATTCTTTATATACAATAAAACATTTAAAATGTGAATGTGTGAGCTAATCAAAGCACATCAGACGAGAAGGACAGCAAGCATTAAATGAGATCAGTTCTTAAATTTTTAATCATTTAAGTGACCTATTTTGATGGAATGTCTTTCTTCGTAAAGAAAAGAAAAACTTGTTAAAACTGTTGTGATATTCCTAGAGGGTCAAAACAACTATTTTGTTTCTCTAAATAATATTTAGTTATGATTATGGACCTGTGTGTAAGCATGCTTTCTTGTGCAAATTAAGTACAGCATTTTCCTTTTTATTGTAAAACAAACCAAAAAAATAATAGCACTGTCATGACAAAATTAGTAAATAATATCATAAAAAGCATTTGAACAAGATATAAATTGAAAAAAAAAAATTTTTTAAATTGAAAGGCAACTTAATATAAATGGCAATTTTAAATATGAGAAAAATAAAGGATTTCAGTTCTACACCTTACACACACTATTTTGGCATACTAACCCAGAAGTAGGAAACCACTGGCACTTGTACTGGTGAGTTGTTGAAAGCTGGTCATTTTACAAATCTAAAGCTTGAACAAATATCTGAAGATTAAAACTTTAAATTAACAGAATTAAAAATCTTTACACTTGTCTGCAAAGTAATATATACACAAATTCCAGTGTAATGGTTTGCTTAAATGCTAGTTATGCATCCTTTACTTCAAATACATGTTATGCGAATATTTAAAAAGAAATGCTCAAAGCAAGAAAGCTAAGTTTTAAGGAAGTTTGCCTCACAACAAATTGTTGCTCTTTGCAACTGTAAACAAGAAAATAAAAATATATAGGCCCAATATTATGGATTCAGGAAGAGTTGAGACTCTTATTAGAAACAGATTGGGCATCACCTAGGTCCCTTTTAACCCTCCTTGGGACATTATTAAATAAATGGTTTAAAGGGAACCTGGGTTATTTGAGTCAGAGTTTAACAAATATTAAACTAAATGGCCTTGATAACTGATGCAGAAGATGCCCAGTCTCCTTGGCCCATAAAGTGATCTACATCAAACTTCAGAGAAAATACTGTAAACAATCATCTTGCCACAATTCAATCCCAGTAGAGAAAACATATCCACAAAAAGAAGAAAAAATAAAAACACAGTTGTCACCTACATACCAACCTCACAATAATATAGTGTTCCCAAACCAGTCCCCATGGCCCACCATCAGTCCAAGTTTTCTCAGTATTTCCATTGGCATGAACAAGGGAAATACATAAATTCTGGATTGTTAGTGGGTAATGAGGGCTGGTTTGGAAACCACTGAAATAATAAAAGTATATTTAAAAAAATGTCCTGTAAAAACCTAAATACTTTTCAATTTCAATTCTCAATAGATTAATTTTCTTCAATTGTCTTAACTATATACACCTTCTATGCAACTTATATGCACCTACACACATTACTAGACACATCTTGTGAAAAGCAAGACTTAGCTGTCTGAACATTGTGATCAGTTGGCTCAAAGCATGGAAAGACTTTTATAAAAGCAATTTCCTTGCAGTGTAGAAAGTCTAGAGAGTTCACATGGATCAACATGGATCAACTTTGATCTGGATTAGGTTTTTGATTTTTAGTGATGAAAGTGTTTATATGCCATGGCACTTATCATGGATAGACCTATATGCATGATGCTTGACAAGTCTTGGCTTGTTGAGTGTCTGTTGAATGAAAGGCTGTAATAATTTTCCTAAACTATGAATGAATGAAATAAATATATTTTTACATTTACTATAAACATGGTCAGATTGCATTTTTGGAACGGCTCTCCACTAGGGGATATTCTTTCCCTCCCCTCCCCTCCCAAACCCTTTAGACCAGTTCACTAATGAAAGAAACAAGCCATCATTGTACAGCCACTGGAAAGATAAACCAAACACCATAGCCTGCTGCTCTGTATGGGCCACATTGATCAGACTCCCTCTGCACATGTGTAAATCTGCCAGACATGCCAAATGCACTTTTCCAGCATTCCTAGGGACAGGGCATTGATTGGTTATATCAGTGTCCACCCTGGAGGGGAGAGTAAAGCATGCGAAAGAAAAAGCAGGTAATCATGAAAAAAAAAAAAAAAAAAATCATACTTAAAGCTATTGAATGCGACAGTTCTCTCAAACACATACATGTCTCTAACTTTTGCAATGCTGGAAGAAAATCATGTGCATGTACAGATGATATGCAAACAGCCTTACAGAAGGAGCAATGCTGCTAACAGATGCAATCATATGTAATACATATCAGTAAGAGTGTAATGAGGTGCTCCTTCAATGATTATCTATGTAAGGAATTACAGAGTTTGTGGCGCTCTTAAAGAAGGCAATCAATCATTCTTCACTACAGGTGCTTGGCAGCGTGGCCGAGAATCTTGCAGCAGCAAAGCAGCACAAGCATCCCGCCACTGCATAGTAAAAAGTGGGCAATGTGGCATGGATGGACATATTAAAATGTGGTCCATGAAGCATGTGGGCAATTTATCAATGGACATAATACAATGTGTGCAATATGGCATCGATGGGCATGATAAAATGTTGGCAATGTGGCATGGATCATGTGAACTCCTGGTCTTTCCTCCTCCTAATACTGATCCTCCTCCTTCACTCTCCCTTTAAGTTAGTGGTACCAAAATCAGTCCATCCTTACAAGCGTGCTGTCTTGGCATTATACTTGATTCTGGCCTCACATTTGAGCCTCACATCCAGTCTGTTACCAAATCCTGTAGATTCCACCTTAAAAACATAGCTTGCATCAGCCCCTTTCTTACCCAAGATGTTACTAAGCAGCTTGGCCATTGCTCTAGTTATCTCTCTCATGGATTTTTCTCTCTCTCTCTCTCTCTCTCAATGGGTCTTCCCACAAGTTGTATTGCCCCACTACAGTCTGTAATGAATGCTGCCGCCAAACTGATTTTCCTCTCCTGTCACTCCTCTCCCCTCTGTCAGTCCTTATATTGGCTTCCTGTATCCTATAGGAGCCATTTCAAGGTACTAATCCACACCTATAAAGCACTGACCAATTCTAGTCCCTCCTATATCTCTTCACTGATCCACAGGTATGCCCCTTTTCGGTGTCTTCGCTCTGCCAATGACCTCCTTCTGTCCACTGCTCTCCCGTACGACCAGCTCACACTTGCAGGACTTCTCTCGGGTGGCTCCTTTCCTTTGGAATAGCCTGCCTATGACTATCAAGCTCTCTCCTTGTCAGGGTTTCTATGCTGTTTTAAACAGCAACCCTTCCTTTTTCTGTGGCTGAGTTTTCGGCTGATATTAACGATCAGCTCCTTCAGTATGTTGCCACGGTTACTCACCTGATAGTAGTAACCATCCCTGCTGATAATCAGTGCAGCCTATATAAGCAGCAAATCCCAGTACCTCCTTGCCCTTGCGTGGTTTCCTGTTCCCGTGTTTCCTGGTTCCTGACTCTGGCGTTGTTCCTGACTCCGCTGCTCTCCGTTCTCCTGATCCTGGCTCGTCTGACTATCCGCTCTGGTGACTGACCCCTGCTTGCCTCCTGGACTTTGCTTTTGGTTATTTCTTTATTTGTTATTTATTAATAAAGGTGTTTTTGCATCTAGTTCTGTCTCTGTCTGGTTCCTGGTCCCTAACACTCCTAGTCTTCAATCATTTAAAAAGTGCCTCAAAACTGCACAACAAGTGCATAAAAACTGCACAACAAAATATTGCTGAGAACAACTACTACAAATTAGAGAGAACATTGATTGGCAGTAATGGAATTTCAATGGATACTATTATTTTCTAATGTGATAGCAGATATCTCTGCCTTATCTAACTCTGACCTTTTTTAGTGAATTAAAGTGAATCTGTCATCTACAAATCATGTGGAATGTGAGATTATATTCAGGTAGATATGGATATTCTATATAATCTGTGCTGGCAAATTGCCAGCAGATTTATAGCGTAAAATTGTGCTTACCTGAAGACACAGCAATTAGCAGTTTGGCTAGCACACTAGAATTTTTTTTTTTATATTCTTTAAAGTAACACAAAGTCACGTATATAATGTCCAATCTTCTGGAACAAATTATTTTAAGAACAGTGCTAAAACAAAAATTGTCTTTTAAAATAGTTTTATTTTTTTCCTGTATGCTTTAACATGGTTTTATGGTTAATGTGACGGATGCCTTCTCCATGGATTGCACCCTGTAAACTTTTTCAGTTTGTTTTAATTGTACTGCCTTTAACTATTCAGTATAGAAACTAACCGAACACTTAAAACCTACCCAGTTCGTATACCGAACAAACTGTCGAACGGACCGACCACCCAGAACCGTTGTGTGCCGCTAGTTAACCTACTTGACCTTCCTAACACCTACTCTAACTGCAAACCCTGAACATTCGAAGTGGTCAGCTGTGTGGTCGCCATTCGTATGGACGAACACAAGGTGGCGGCAATCTTGGTTTGGTCGTCGAGTGTATGGAACTATTATCGGATACTTGACAGTCCGAACACCGCTGAGACTTCCACTCCCACTTATGTTTGTTCCCAGTCATCCGAAGAAAGCAGCTTTCGGTGAAACCAAACTCCTAAACAAGGGGCACACAACTAGCCTTCCCACAAACTGTTCCTTTCGGTATTTCATAGTGTTTGGAGTTCCCGAAAGAGACAGACCGCACAGCCGGTCACTGTGCGGTCGGTCAAAAATAAGACTTCCACAAAAATCTTACACCTCTGAACCGATCTGGGTGATTTTTAAATATGTTGCTCCCCCAGATTGGGGATACCAGGGGATATACCTTGTGTGGGGATGTGAGTTTTTGGGGTACTTTCAGGTTACCTGTAAATTGTGTCCTTTTTCACCTAGAGATAATTGAGTTAATACAGTATCTGTCTCAACTATCTCCCAGGCAGAAGGGACGGATTGTATGATTGTATATGGAAGTGTCATGCATTTGAACACCGTTGTCATTGGTCTGTGACCATATACTGTGGTTCCCCACAAGGTCCATGTGGGAGTACCCCTTGCATAAGGACTTGCATAAAAGGCCAGTGTGGCTACCAATAAATCAGTTCCTTCTTACCTTCATCATAGAGTCTCATCTCATGATTGTAGGGACCAGCTACACCTGCTATAATCACCAGCTCTTGTAAGAGCTATACTATCCTGCGAAATCGGAAACCATCACCCTGAATAGGGGGGAAAAGAACAGCTCCTCTTGAGGAGGCTGCCACAGTTAACTATAAATCAAAGGTTCCAATCAATCATAAAGTGATTACAATTCCTCATAATTAAAGCATGACCTGACTGAGCAGATTTGCTCAATTATCATAGTAAGCATCCTCTATTAACCAATGTTAAATCATTAATAAAATGTCTCAACCGACTATGCCTTTTATATTATTTGTAAAATTGATAACGCTCCCACCAACTGCTGAATGCAAACTATCGGTTGTAGGATTCGTCATAAAATGTATCCCCTCCATGTAGTTAGTGTATGACAAACATAACTAAATCAATTTAGCATAATACTCTTAAAAGTTTAGAACATAGAGCAATCAATGAGAGGGTTAGATTTACTTTTAAAAATGTTGGTATAAACATTTTTTTACATACATTAATACGATATGTTAGGTTTGTTTTTGTTCTTTAGTTTATAAATAAAAAGAATAAAGGGGAGGGAAGCAGAAAAAACACAAAATGCTATTTATAAAGCTCCAACAAATTCCACACAGCTGTACAATAGATGGACTAAAAGACAAGTATTTACAACCACAAAAATGAGATTACATGCTAAAATAGTTTTCACTAAGGGCTTAGTTTTTTTTTTTTTGTGGTTGGCAGTTGCAGGAGAGTAAACAAGGTGCGGGAAGGGAAAGTTAGTAGCAGTTTAATAGATATGCTTTCCTGAAGAAGTGAGTTTTTCAATGAATGTAGACTGGGTGAGAGTCTAATGGAGCAGTAAAGGGAGTTCCACAGGAATGGTGCAGCCCTAGAGAAGTCTTGGAGGTACGAATCAGAGGATAGATGAGGTTTTTGGCGGAGTGGAGGTGTCTAGACTGGATAAACTTGTATATTAGGGAGGAGCATCATTAAGTAAAGATTTTCAAATAAGTACCAGAATTATAAATTGAGCCCTATATCTCATGAGAATCTAATGTAGGGACTGACAGAGAGGGGAACATGCATGCATATATACAGTACCTCACAAAAGTGAGTACACCCCTAACATTTTTGTAAATATTTTATTATATCTTCATGTGACAACACTGAAATTACGCTCTGCTACAAAATAAAGTAGTAATTGGGGAGGCGGCGCCAGGCAGCCATGCTGACCGGTCGCGTGCTGCAGAGGCTCCTGCTGAGCTTGGCTTTATCAGCAAAACTTGTAATCTCACTATGACTAATTAAGCTGTAGAAGTTACCCAAGGGTACAAGAAGCTGTTGGTGACACTGCAGACTCCGAGATCAGGAGTTTTGGGGGCCCTACGGGTGGTACAAGACTTTGGAGAATGCAGCCTACATGGGAGAGGAGTGGGGCAGACGGCCGCTGCCCTGCTCGTATGCCTGACAATCACCCTGCGGCTGTGTGATGCCCCTCACAGGCCCAGGTCCTCCCCATGGGCCGGTGGGGGTTTTCCCAGCCCCCACTGGAAGAAGCCGACACCAAGAAGGCTTGGTGCAGGGCTGCGCAGCTAACAGACCTAAGCGCCCGACCAACAAGATGGTGGCTGACCGTGCTACCAGCGCTCACGTGGCATACTGAAACACACAGCCCCAACTTTCAAACCCTGGACTATCGTTGTAACTCACCCTGCCAAGCAGATCTGCCTCGGCTGACTGGCCCTTGTCCATAGCACCTCAGCCCGGTCCATACAACCGCCCACCGGGACCTAGAGCACCCTGATGACCATCCCTGCACCACTGCCTGACTACACTCACCGACCATCCCTGGCAGTGGAGCCAGAGACACAGGCGATGTGTGCTCATAGACCACGGGACTGGCAACCTCTTAACTTTTCACAGGGCGTGCAGGTCGGACACAAAGAAACGTGAATGAGGCAGCAAGATCCGGCGGGACCGTCAACATGCTATCCGCGGCACAGCCGGGAGGTCTGCGCGGCCTGCCTTGAGAGACTCTAGTGGCACATCCCAACTACAGTTCATCCAAATGCATTGTTTCCTTCACTTAATCTACATTGTTTTTATTTTCCCCTTTCTCTTTTGTTCTTCAGTGCTTACTCAACATCCTACGCTGTGGTGTTAGGCAATAATGGCACATATTACTAGATGGGATCTAGCACCATAGGGGAGGCTTACTTCTCATAACAGGAGCAGCAATGGTGATAATGCCCCCCCAACACATCTTGCATAAGGTATCTGATAATCAGTAATGATCTCTAGCAGCGCAATATTAAGTGAATTATGACATCGGGGGTTATGCCTCATACGTCTAAATACTCCGTAATATCAGAGCTTGTGTCTTGGACACAGCCCAACTTAAGCCACCCAAGCTGAGAAACCCTACTAGTCAAAAACTATGTGAATGCCTCTACTTACCCTTATACTCCAAAGAAACACTGTATGTCTTAATGCTCTAAGCCTGTAATTATCCAGCTTGTATTTAACTTGTTTTATAAACCCCAAAAAATGTGCGATACTCAGAATGCCATGTAACTTAACTAATAATTGTTTCCAAACTGCCTGTGAATGCTATTGTGGCATTGTAAACACACGTATGCTCTTTCGTGCACAACAAAAATAAAGAATTTTGGAAAAAAAATTAGTAAGTGTACAGCCTGTATAACAGTGTAAATTTGCGGTCCCCTCAAAATAACCCGAAACACAGCCATTTATGTCTAAACCGTTAGCAACAAAAGTGAGTACACCACTAAGTGGAAATGTCCAAATTGGGCCCAATTAGCCATTTTCCTTCCACAGTGTCATGTGACTTGTTAGTGTCCCAAGTTCTCAAGTGTGAATGGGGAGCAGGTGCTTCTGATTTGCCTCATTTAAAAGCTTTAACCCCTTAAGGACCAAACTTCTGGAATAAAAAGGAATCATGACATGTCACACATGTCATGTGTCCTTAAAGGGTTAAACAACCTTTTATTATTTTTAATCTCGTTTTACTTTCCTACTAAGCCACATTACCCATTGGTACATATTGAGACTTGTACCTTTCTAATATTTGTTTGAAGATATGCTATTTATCTTCATTGTTTATTTCACTAAGGAGTTTATGCCAGTCAATAGGTTTTAGAGCTACCTTAATCTAATTGCGTTTTAGTATATGTTTAGATAGATTGGGGGACTGGGCACTAAAATGGCAGATGAAATTTAACATAGAAAATGCACTTTCGGGGTAAAATAAAATGACTCTATAAGTCTCTGGTAAGACCACACCTTGAATATGCTGTGCAATTTTGGGCACCTATTCTAAAGAAGGATATCATGGCACTAGAAGGATATCTTCTACAAAGTGCAGATACGGGCAAATAGTGAGCATTTTAGTTATAGAAAGGTTAAACAATATAAAATCTCTTTAGTTCTGAAAAACGTCGCCTCAGAGGGGATATAATAACATTATACAAATATTATGGGGCCACTACAAACCACTATCTGGTAAACTATTCATAAACAGGGCTATACACAGAGGCGTACCTAGAGCATTTGGCACCCAGGGCAGATCCTGTGTTTGGCACCACTCTCCCTTTTACCCCCACCCACTCCAAAAAATTGTTTTTATCTATTGCACAAATTTGTAAACTTTGTAAAACCCCTGACATCCCCCTTCTACAAAACCCCTGACCTGCCTTGCCCCCTCCTACAAAAACTCTGTCCTGCCCCCATTTTTAAAACCTCTGTGCTGCCCCTTCAACAAGCCTCCTGCACCACCCTTCCACAAATTTCCTGCTCACCCTTCCGTATACAAGACCCCTGTCCCAATTCAAAACCTCTGCCCCTTCAACCTCCACAAACACCGTTCCAGGTAAACAATTATACACAGTTAAAGGTAGACAGTCTCACACACACACAGTTACAGGCAGCATCAGATAATCACAGACAGTCAAACACACAGTCACATGCAGACAGTCACACATACAGTCACAGGCAGTCCCACACAGTTTTAGCCAGACAGTCACAGGCAGACAGTCACATATACAGTCACAGGAAGACATTTACACACAGTCACTGGCAGCATCACACAGTCATACATACACAGTCACATGCAGACAGTCTCACGCACACACACACACACAGTGTAGCGAAGCTCCCTGTACCCATGGTTGGGTACCTCCACCAAGGACTGCTTCCTAACTGGAACAGGGGACAATCCACAGCACGTATGCCCACCGTCGCCGTGGCTTGACTGGGGACCTAGAACCACTCCTTCCTGGAGCCAAATAGGGAATTAGATCTAGTCCTTACAAGGACTTTCCCCATTGAATCCCCTGCAAGCTGGAACAGCAGACACAATAGTAAATGTTCTTTCCCTCCAATAACAGGACGACACACAGTTTTGGAGTGTAAGCTGGAATAGCATTTTAATGGAGGCACACTGGCCTTTTATGCAAGTTTCCCAACAAGGGTGACACCCAGGTGGACCTTGTTGGGCACAGGGACAAAAAGTGAATAAAGCAATAAAAACAGTCATACAGTGAGACACTCCCATACACAAACAATAGAATCCCTCCTCTGTGCTTGGGAGATAATCGATATCAGGAATTGTACTAATCTAACCCAATTATCTCCAAGCAAAGAAAAACATACAGTTTTATGAAACCTCAAAAAGTACCTTAAAAAACACATAAAATCACATAAAAGATACATCCCCTAAAAGCTCTGATCTGGGTGACAGACATATCCAAAAATCACCCAGATCAGTTCAGGGGTTCAGAAATTCCATGGAAGTCCTAGTTTTGACTGACTGCAAGCATGGCCCCATGCCCATAGTTCCAGAGAATCAGGGCTTGTGGTCGGTCTAGTTCGGTAGTTTGAAAATGAACAAACTACAGAATATAGTCAATAGTCTTTCCCTGGAGCTTGTTCCCTTCATCCAGACGAATGATCCCAGCGAACAGTGCTCTTCTAACTTGTATAAAAATGAACGCAAGCGAGGATAGAAGTCCAGCGGTATTCTGGAGTTTCTGTAGCCAATTTTAGTTCCAGGAGATTCATGCCCAAACACCGCTGCCTGCGTTCATGCAAACAAGATGGCCACCACCTCGTAGTTGCTTATAGAAAGTGCAGCCACCGAGACGAACAATTAGAACACTGTGGTGAGAAACATTCCAAGTTGTTAATAAGTGTTAACAAGATCCAGGGTGGTCTTTGCTCGTGTGGTTGTTCGGTAAACGAACCATATAATCCCAATTGCATGAACAGAGACTTTTACATTATTTTCCACAGGGGTCTGTGGGCAGGAGGCTGGCAAGTAGGCTCCTCCAGGGGCTTGTGGCAAACTCAGGTAAAAAGTGGAGTTTGCCACATACAGTCACATGCAGACAGTCACACACACACTCTTTCTCTCTTTCTCACTTACAGACAGTATGGGCTGGAGGAGGAGTGGATTCCCTGAAGTCTGTAAGTAGTGAGGATATATAAAATTTCCAGAAAAATTATCAAAAAATTATTTAATTTTTATTATATATCAAAAATGTATATATTGGCACTGTTCCCCTTGATTAATTTAAGCGAAGAGCTACCCACCATTTTTAGCTCTTATTGACCCTGGCATATGTTTATTAGAGGATTTATATTTCGCACATTAATCATAAACTAATTATAAAAATATAATTTATTGTGACAACAATAAAAATACATAACACACGTGACAATAATCAGTGAATATTTAGGTATAACATAATTATACAATATGGCAATGGTGTAACACAATTTAAAGACAACTAAATCTAGCAACATTATATCAACATATATGCAGTTTTCAACAAGATTTACGACATAACACTTCACTTTGAAATCAGCGATGCAATTCCTTACACAGCATCAACTTGAAATTCCTTTACACAGAGCTTTCACAGCATAACATTGAGCAATAAAAAATATTTTTGGACTACAATTCTCATATGCAATATATCCTTTTATACTGCAATTGACAATATCATCTTTCTCATAACAGATCATTTAACCATTCATTTTTCATCCAATAACCATAACAATAATTCTAACCAAGTTTTACCATATGCAGAATGTTAGTTTTCCTAATTAAAGATTACTATCCCTAATTCAGGTAAGTAAATATATCTGGGCAAAAGTTCAGTATTCTAATTTTGCCAAATTACTAGTTAATATATTGTTTAATTTTTCCACCTGCAGGAATGGAATTTTTATAACCATATATTCCTTAATTAATTATGATTTCTAAGTTGGAAACCTGACCAACCTTATCTCAGATATATTCGGCTTTTACGTAAAAGTTAGTTAATTTAATTTAAAAAAAAAAAAAAACAGCATAATTACCAGTTCTTTTGTAGAATTTTTATCAGGCTTGGAGATAGGTCCCAAGAATTGTGAATGCCAGTATGAATGAGAATTGTGGGAAATAAGAAAGTTTTCAGTTGAAGATACAAATGTTAGGATTTTTCAAAGTTCCAGAATTAATTGGAAGAAGAGAAAGAGAAAGTTAGGTGTCCTCGTTCCTGCTTCAGATGTCAGATCTTAGATGCTCCATCCCCTGAGAGTTTGTTTCTCTCCTTTGTCCTTAATTTTTAAAGGAGAATTTCTCTATGCGTCACTAGTGGACAGTGACCAATAGAAGCAGGTGGGTGTGTCTTTCCTACAGACTATCATCTTGATTTTGGTCAGTAGATGGTGCAATTACATCACAGAAAATTCTTGTCAGAAAGTCCAGTTATCACTTTGTATAACAATTTAACTAAATTTCGTAATGCATTTGACATCATCTTGGTTATCTTTTTGATACTCATTCATCAAAAACTTGTCAGACTTGAAAGTGCTTTTCTCAGTCTGACAGTCTCCTTTTGGACCATAAAATTAGATTTTGACACATCTTAGCCTTAGTTTCACCCTCTTAATATGATGTAACTTTGTATACTCAGATTCTTAATATTTAAAAGTAAATTACTGTAGTGTTATCGGTCATCTTCCTAATCCTGTGTCTGGTTTTCTTGTGTGAAACTGTGTATAGCACTTAGTAATGTTACACATGTGATTTATACATGTCTATTACACATATTCCAACAACGTTAGTAAATAATATGGTATTTCTTCATTGATATTATATCCATAAATATTCTATTATTATTATCTATTACTATTTATATATAATTAAGCATAATTATAGTTATATGTGGGTATATGTATTTATATATGTGTTTCTGGGTTTTGTTTTCAACCCCCCTTCTGCTGCAAACATCATGTCTTATCTCTGCCCAGGTTTACATTAGACGCATTCCTCTGCTCAATGCTGAATAGAGTATAGAGAGAGAGAAAAAAAAAAGTGTCTGTTTTTGTATTCTGTTACAAAATGGAGTCACCTCTGTTTTAATTGTGACTTACAGTATACATTCTTAATACAAAATGTCTGCCAGTGTAAATATACTGATAAAGTTGGGAATGCAGGGATTCCTGCTTGCTTTCCCTCTATGTGCAGCAGTAACAGCAGCGGATGTTGGCTGTGTTAAGACCTGCCCCCGCTGTCGGTTGGCTCTGCCCATGACTTGTTAGCTCTGCCCCACTCTCCTTCCATAGGGCCAGTTTTTAAGCAATTGCTGGTCTCTGCACGTGTGAGTGGTGTCTGCCGACTGGCGCCCCAGCTGCCATGGGGCACTGTGCAGCCGCACAGCTTACACATGACACACCCCTGGCTCTGGATGGCACCCTCCTATCTACTTTATTTGCTTCCTTGATTCTAACAGAGTTTATCTCCGTGAAACAACATTGGGCATCCTCCCACTTTGAATGAGCATGTCAAACATCTTCAAATTCCCCACAGGAAAGTACTGATTCAATGCTTTCCTATGAGGAAGTTTTAATGCGTGCAGGTGCTCATTAGGTTCCTGCCCCAGCATTACATTACTGGAGGAGGAGACCAAACTAGAGTTCAGCGCTGGAAAGAGGAAAGTGTTATAAGGGTTTCTAACCCTTTTTACACATGGGCGGGGAGGTGCACAGCTATAGTAATATTGAAAGTAACACTATATAGAGTTAGGAATACAGTGTTTTCTTTCTAATGCTATATTAGTTCTTTAATTCAAGTTGCCATAGAATTAAACTAAAACGTTTATGGTGAAAGCCAGTACGGATACAACAAAAAACTAAATTGATTAAGTAAAGAATTAGAGCTCATCTTTTGCTATACAAAAAAATAAAAAATAAAAAAAAATAAAAATAAAAAAATCAAGGTTTTGGAAAACATACAAATCTTTAAAGAAACATATCTGAGAAAAATGTTTCTTCAGCTAAAGCTGTAAATACTTTAAACGTCTGGCAATTTTAAAAAATATTTATTTTTGTGATCATTTTCATTCTGCAACAAAACGGTCAGAAGACACAAATTAAACTATCAAACTGATCACCAGATAATTTTAGTCTATAATCACTGATCCTTTATGTAACATATACTTCTTCTATTATGTAATATTGATTTCTAAGTATATATTTTTATTTTTAAACCTATAAACAAACTTAAAAGCCAAATAGTATTTGTTGTATGTGTAGGTGTAGACAGTACTTGTATAAAGCTCCTTTAAAACTTAATGCATCCAAGTACATCAGCCTAAAAATACTGACCACAAAGTGCTGACATTAAAAGTAATTTGTTAAGATGAAGGTTTAGTCATTGAAGCTTAAAAGCAGCCATTAGAGATGCATTCTGTAATCTCTATTAACTAACGGGAAAACCATTAGCGAGGGCTGGAATTTTACAATTCCCCAATGAAATCTAGAAATCCATCTATGCATTTGCTGCAAAATAAATTCTGAAAAAGATCCTTTGCTAGCTTATTTTATGTTGAACTATCACTACCTTTTAAATTAATATATGAAGTCACTTATTAAGTGTCTCCAATATGTAATGTGTAAATATGTCTGTTTATGGTTATACGTAGGATCTCTATCCATAAATCTCATGAAGAACTGTGATTTAGGTAGGAAGAAAAATGTTTTAGAGCAAAGGAGTTGGTGGCTTTACATTTTACTCTTATAAGCATGTGTTTCCCCCCCCACTAAATCATTTATTGTTGTCTTAATTTTCTAAGTCAGATTCCAAATAACTATAAGTTTAATAAAGAAATTCCATATATGTCCTGTAGCCATGTCAATAGCAATCACTCTAAATTTTCATTATAAGATATTATATCGATTTGTCAATGCTGTGGCACAGTTCTTGTTTCTTCAAACTGAATATGCTTGGTTAGAACAAGAAGCCAACTATATAGTATTGGATGTTTTCTACCTTGAATATAAATCTAGTGTTCCTTATATAAACATATGTGCCTTTTTTGCATTAGAGCACAGTTGTATACAATCTTGTAGTTCTATAATAATCCCATTTGTGCTATATCCCATGACATTTACTTTTTGTTATACATAATAAACAGTAGAGTCACAACTGTAGGGGCACTTGTGACAGTTCCTCGACATTTTTTGTTGCAATAAATAAAATAAAAAATTAGACCTGTGCAATTTGTTTCATTCCGAATGTAAATTTGGACACATTTTGGCAAATTTACATTCAGAATGTCCGAATTGCCGAATTTCTGAAGTGAAAAACCGAACTGCTGATTTCAGAAGTGCCGAACCGAACTGCCGAATTTTGGAAGTGCCGAAGTGGTTCCGATTTCTGAAAAGTGGCAAAACAAGAGAGGGAGAGAAAATTACATGAATGATGACTAGAATCTAGACCGATAAGCTAATTCCTGGCACCTATAGATGTGTAAGTGGTTGTGGTGGTTAGGGAGCCCTACAGATGTGTAAGTGGTTGTGGTGGCAAGAGAGGGATGTTTACGAATGTCCGAATTGCCGAAGACCCGTATTGCCTAAGTCCCAAATTTCGAGAGTGCCAAACAGAACCAAAGGGTCGAATTGCCGAAGTCCTGAATTTCGGAAGTGCCGAACCGAACTGAATTTTTTGCTCATGCACATCCCTAAAAAAACAAATAAATTAGTCTCTTAACAAATCATTTCTCCAGTTACTTCTTTCTCCAGAATGACAGATATCTAAAGTTATGTTAAGAGCAAATGGACAAGTCAAGATCTTGCTGCATTCAAGAAAAGCATGTTATAAATGTTGTGTCTCTAGTTTTTTATAGTGTAAAACAGTAATGTCTCATTAGATTAGGGATGGAGGACATTCAGTGTCCAACACGTCAGGAGATAAGGCTTCTAGAGGAAGCTGGAGCTGGTAAACCCAACAGTCATTTTCTTGAAATTCAATTGTGTTGGAAACAGGAAGAATTGGCAAGCGAAAAGATCTGAGTGACTTTGACCAAGGGCAAAAGATTGATAGTTACATGACTGGGTCAGAGCATCCCTAAAACAGCAAGTCTTGAGGGGGCTCCCAGTATGTAGTGGTTAGTACCTATCAAAAGTGGTGCAAGGACAATGGGTGAACTTGCTTTAGGATCATGGGCACCCAATGATTATTAATGCATTTCAGGACCGAAGGCTAGCCGATCGCAAAGAAGAACTACTGCAGCTCAAATGCTAAAAAAACAAAACTTAATGCTGGCCATGAAAATAACGTGTCAGTACACAGTACATTACAGTTTGCTGCATATGGGGCTGTGTGCCCATGTTGACCCCTTTTTATTGCTAAGGACACATTTAATGGTGACATGAGCATCTAACAGGAAAGCTACCCTAAATCTTAACCCTACGTATGTAAACATAGATTCACCCTTTCAGTCCCATTACCAAACTTTTCTTAATATGTCAAAAGTAGTTGAACTGAAACATTTATTATATTCAGCACATCTGTTTAAAATAACTTTGCACTTTTGTTCATTTTGAAGGCCTAGGAGTGCTTTCTTTCATGTTGGGGTAATAGTTTTTAAGTTTTCAATTTTAAAGTTATCTTTTCCACCTCTACACACTATGCTGGCACAACTCTTTATTGGGCTGGTATAGAATATTTTTCAGGGCTGTTTTTCTTTCCCAGTCCTGCTCTGCATATGTTCAAAGCCTATTCAGACTTAACCAATAAACAGGCTAGAAATATCTGTGACATGGTGGTGAAGACAAACAATTTATTTTTTCCATGTAACCATTGTAATGGAATTTTGTAAGAATTGCAGTCACCTAATCCTACATCGTATTTTGCATCTATAAATATGAAAAATAGTCTATTTGAGAAATCCTATTTAAGATATCTGCTGCATTAGGGATGGAAGGGGGCATTGTCATATGGAAGAAAGTCGTTGATGCAATTTGTGTCATGGATGCAGCCCAAAGCTGACCCTTTCAAGTCTGACTTCATACAGTCCTAAATACCTTTATTTCTTCCTTATATTGTAGCCAGACAAGAGCATTAGCATTCATTTACTTAAAGTTTTGTTACTGCTGAGGTATTAAACCATAATCTTCCTGAATAGTGCCAAAACACAAATACATTAACTGCTCACAAATAGGTGTATATAGCAATGGTTAGCTTATAATAAGATGATGGTCACGGTGGAGTGTCATGCAAATCATTTGTAGGTCACGCAAAATCCATGCATATAGAATTACAGTGACCACCTTGGAATAGGCAGAAATAAATATTCAGGCAGTAAACTTTTAATCTATTTATTTTTTTTAAATTTCACCAAACTAATATATAGATTAATCTTTAAATCTGCATATGATTTAATAAGAGTTTTAAAAGTTAATTCATAACAAGAGACTCTTCCTAATCTGCAAATAATTGCATCTGTACAGTGTTATAGCCAAACGATTAGCAAATACAGAGAATATCAATACTCGATCCAGTTTACATAATTAATCCCAAAAACCATTATTTGCCTGTGTTTATAGATATCAATGACGTTTTAATTATCATGTAACACAGTTTGCTCTTGCTTGTAAGTAAATATATTTAATCTGCAAAACAGTTTCTTTTTAAGATTTGTTGATTGTAAATCATTAAAGTAACTCAAGTTGTACTTTAAAACCTCATTTAGGTTTGTGAGGTTTATTTGAATTAGTTATTTGTAATGATTTTGTATAATTAAATCATTAATTAAATGCACTGCAAACGACAGTCTATTGCAGGATACCTATTAGAAGTGCAGTGCTGAGTCTACTAGTTTTGAAAGAAAAGGTGTTTCTGTGCTTTTTCAAGATTTAAAGGCAAACTTTTTTCATATCTGGAATTTACACCACTGGATACAACATTGTAAAATACTTAGAACTAGGGTAATCCTTTTGTATGAGATTTTCTGCTTTACTTTTTTTGCTTTAAAATTCATATAAAAATTTTTAGCAAATGGCATCACAATCCAGTTCAGACAAGGCAAAACAAGTAAAAGCATTGCAAATGAAGAGGAAAATATAAATTTGTTTCATTACTGCCAGGTGCAGAAGACAAAGATTATAACTCTGATTGACAAGGAGCTAACTAGAGACACCTTGTAGCACAATAAAGAGGTGTACATTTGACTTAACTTTCCATAACCCACAAATAAAAATATTTGTTAAATATTAGGATAAGTAAACATATTCCTTTTGTAGTGACACTTTCCCTTTAAATATGACAATACTCACATAATATTGATTTTTTTTTATTGATATTGAATTATAGACACAATTCAAAACATTTTAAGGATACGTGTGTGACAATTTTTTTTTTTTTTAAACAACCATCTATAGTTGTGATTTTTTATGGATTTGCTACAAGACAGATCTAAATGCACCACCTGTTCTTGCTCTGACTCATGCAAAGGGATGGAGTTGGCTGGTGTCATGGGTAGGGGACTATGTGGCATTCATACATAACTATTATTAAGCATCTGGGGAAATGTCAAATGGAGATGGAGGAAAGAATGCAATTCTCCTAAAATGGAACAGGTGTGGATATTACACAGAGGTAGTAGGGGATTGAGCTAGAGAAAATGGGTAAGTAAAAGATGGACAAAATGATGTGGACGTGTCATGTGAATGAAGGTGGTAAAAATATGCTTATTCTCTAGTACTGTGTCTCTTAATGAGCTATGTACCCTTCTCAAGCCACTAGGGGAAATAAAAGGAAACAGAGAGGGTGGGCTAACAAAACGGATGTAATCATATGATAAGGAGAATAAAATATGCTACAAAGTTTAGGATTGTGAGATGAAATATATAAACTATACAATAAAATACACTGGATTGTGGCTGAAATATAGCACCCATGGAATTAAGTGTAAGATTGTCAGATAAAATATGACAAAATATGGCATGTGGGGAAACTTGATGAAACCATGTTAGAGAGAGAAATAAACATGCTGAAAAAAGATGAAAGTATATAAAAAAAAGAAAAGAGATAAAAGGAGGAGAGTGTACAAATATTTGGGGATGTATTCACTAAACTGCATATTTATACGAAAATGAAAAATTAGGCTAGGGGCATTGGCGCATGGTTGTAACTTTGATATGTTGGCCTAGGTTTTGCAACTATTATGAATGTACTACAATACACTCTTTAGGAATTTCTGTTCACACACTGTTCTGTACAGAAATGTAATGCGGTTTTGCAAACCTCTGTAGTAAGACAGTAAAATTAATGTAACATTTATAAATAGTCAATGAAGGTATCAAACTTTTGTGTGCCCTTAGGATATTTTCTCTCATGTCACTCGACCTTGATTTGAAAATGTTTTGAAACTACCAATCTGTATGTGTGTAGTTAATATATCAGGGGAAAATAAACACTAATGATATTATAGAAATGTCACTGCAAATGTACGTCTTTTTGCAGCATTATGTTGGTTTGATCTCCATTATAGCCAGAACTTTGTGTACTTTTGCTGTAGAGTGTTATTATATCTAACCCCCTATCTTAATTTATTAAATCCGTTAATCACCTAGTATGCTCATCTACTTTAATCCAACTAAAAGACAGTAACAGGATAAGACAAATTAGAATGAACAGACAAGGTGTAAACAAATAAACACTCCACAACTCCAGAATGTTAACTAAAGGGTTAATCCAGTCATCCAAATTGGACCAGACTGGACACTATAGTCACCAAAACAACTTTAGCTTAATGGAGTAGTTTTGGCATACAGATCATGCCCCTGCAGTCTCACTGCTCAATTCTCTGTCATTTAGGAGTTATATCACTTTGTTTAGCAGCCCTAACCACACCTCCCTGCTTGTGACTTACACAGCCTTCCTTAACAGTTCCTGTAGAGTCATCTAATGTAACTATAGTGTCCCTTCAAAGATTCAGTTGTGTTGAAAAGCAACACTCTACAGTTAGGTATTTGCACATCTCTGGTGGTTAATATTTTGGAGTTGCAAAGTAGTTCTTATTCTTATTCTGGAGTTTAGTTTGAGCATTTAAAAAGTGTGTAAAGCTGTTTAACCCCTTAAGGACCAAACTTCTGGAATAAAAGGGAATCGTGACATGTCACACATGTCATGTGTCCTTAAGGGATTAATGTACACTTTGTGAGGTAAGCAGCTACCAAGACATTAGATGACATTAGACGCGGAGTGCCAGGAGTTAACAAATTTACTGAATGTAGAAAGAATAGGGGAGGAGGAGTCTGCGCTAAATAGCAAAAATAAAATAAGAGCTGCAACCCTCTAAAGGGAATCCCTCAAGAACCCTAGTAAAATTGTGAAGAAAAAAGAAGAGGTGAAGGGCTGCGCTAGATACAAGTAGATAAAAATTATAAAATAATAGTAGGATAAAAATATACAGTAAAAAATATGCAATAAAAAGACAATAAAAATATGTGAAACAAAGTCCGTGCACTAATAGTGATAAAACTTAAAAAGTCCAATACCATACATAAAAGACGTCTCACTGATATATGGATGAGCTGTATTTGTACAGTCCTTAGAGGTTAATCCTTCCAAATTTCCAGGGAATCCGTATATGAAAAATATAAAAACATAAACACACTTCCAATGGTATAGTATGTACTGAAAGGATTAGCGAAATTAAATAAAATGGAGGATGATAAACTCACATTTGTTGGAGCTTAGGACCAGCTCTTAGTTGTAAGGCACTAAGCGGTATAATCCCCGCTAATGGATATTCTGTGAGGTTAGGTCACTCCGTCCGGCTTTGATTCCATAGGATTTCGCACGATATATAAAAACAAATATAGTGCTCTCAGTAGGAAGGAAAAACGTAAAATAAAATAAAATACGTTATACTCACAATGATAGAGCAGGAAGTACTGCTCTATTTATAATGCGTCGGTGGAATAATCCCCACCTGTGGATTGCTTTAAGCAGGAACAGTTAGATGCCAGGAGAAGAATAAAAATAAAAGATAGTGTTTGTACAATAAAACAAAAATGGTCCTATAAATAAGGGTACCAATTAAAAGTTTTTATTGATAAAATACACAGTAAAAAAACCATTTAACGTGTTTCGCCTCATGGGCTTTATCAAAAATGGCTAAAACAAACCTTTTAGCCATTTTTGATAAAGCCCATGAGGCGAAACGCGTTAAATGTTTTTTTTACTGTGTATTTTAACAATAAAAACTTTTAATTGGTACCCTTATTTTCTGTGTAAGGTAATTGCAGTTAGTTGTCTGCCATGGCTGCCAGCTTCTGTGTCAGGCTCACAGTGGATACTGTGCCCATTTCCCCAGTCAGTGCCACCACTTACATCTGGTGTCACAATAGCTTGGATTTAAAAAAAAACAAAAAAAAAACTTTTTTCACTATTATAGATTGAATAGCAGTCAGTGTCCTTAAAGCAGGTGTGTTAAGCTCACAGTGGATACGGTACCCAGTGCCACCACTCATATCTGGTGTCACAATAGCTTGCATTTAAAAACAAAAAACTTTTTTCACTGTTATAAATTGAATAGCAGTCAGTGTCCTTAAAGCGGGTGTCAGGCCTCCTTCAGCGTGTGCTCTGCAGACCTCTGCCTGTGTACTTTGCCACTCATATCTGGTGTCTCTGTAGCGTGCTTTTACAAAGAAAAAAAGAAGGTTTCCAGTGTAAGCTAATAGCAGCCAGTCAGTGTCCTTCAAGCGGCTGTGTCAGGCCTACAGCCTGTGCTCTGCACAACTGTGCCAGTGCACATTGCCACTCATATCTGGTCTCACAGTAGCTTGCACGCATAGTACCACTAACCCCCCAAAAAATGACAGACAGAGGCAGGGGCCATCGTGGTTGTGGTGCTGTGATTCCCTTTGGCCCTAGAATAATGCCCAGTTTTCAGAGGCCACGTACCCTGAACTTGAAAAGTTCTGAGGACATAGTTGACTGGCTAACACAGGACACCCAATCTTCTACAGCCTCTGCTCAGAACCTTGACGCACCATCCTCCTCCAGCTTACCTTCAGGCACCTCTCAAAATACCACTCACCCGCTTGCCGCCACCACCAAAACTAGCACCACAGCCGCTTTACTTGGTATGTCAGAGGAGTTATTCACACATCCGTTTGAAGAAATGAGTGATGCGCAACCATTATTGCCAGAGGATGTAGATAACAGGGATATGTCTCAGGCAGGCAGCATTACACACATGGACGTACGGTGTGATGATGATGATGATGTTGTACCGCTGCTGCTTCCTTTGCGGAGTTGTCAGATACAAGTGAAGCGGTTGATGATGACGATGCGTCCATGGATGTCACGTGGGTGCCCGCTCGTCAAGAAGAAGAACAGGGCGAAAGTTCAGATGGGGAGACAGGGAGGAGGAGGAGACAAGTTGGAAGCAGGGGGAGGTCGTCGCAAGGAGCTAGTGGCACAGTCAGACAGCATGCATCGACACCCGGGGTCAGCCCGACAGCACGCCAATCAGCGCATGCTGTGTCCACCACCAGAATGCCGTCATTGCAGAGCTCAGCAGTGTGGATTTTTTTTTGTGTGTCTGCCTCTGACAACAGCGATGCCATTTGCAACCTGTGCCAAAAGAAACTGAGTCGTGGGAAGTCCAACACCCACCTAGGTACAACTGCTTTGCATAGGCACATGATCTCACATCACAAACGCCTATGGGATCAACACGCCTACTCTAAGCCGCCAGCCTCCTCCTGGTCCAGCATCTTCAGCCACATCAACCACTGCTGTCCTCCTTGCCCCCTCTCAACCATCCGCCACTCCGTCTCCCGCCTTGAGCAGTTCCCGCTCATCTGCCCACAGTCATGTGTCTGTCATGTTTGAGCGTAAGAAGACAATGTCAGAAAGTCACCCCCTTGCCCAGCGTATGACAGCTGGCTTGTCCGAACTATTAGCCCACCAGCTTTTACCATACAAGCTGGTGGAGTCTGAGGCGTTCAAAAAATTTGTAGCTATTGGGACACCGCAGTGGAAGGTACCCGGCCGAAATTTCTTTTCACAAAAGGCAATCCCCAGCCTGTACTCAATTGTGCAAAAGGAAGTAATAGCATGTCTGGCACACAGTGTTGGGGCAAGGGTCCATCTGACCACTGATACCTGGTCTGTAAAGCATGGTCAGGGCAGGTATATCACCTACACTGCGCATTGGGCAAACCTGCTGACGGCTGCCAAGCATGGAATGCGTGGCTCTGCAGAGGAGTTGGTGACACCGCCACGACTTGCAGGCAGTCCTGCTGCCACCTCCTCCTACTCCATCCTCTTCCATAACCTCCTCGGCTGAGTCCTCTTCTGCTGCTGCGTCTTGCTCCACATCAACGGCACCCCCCCAGCTCCCCAGGTACTATTCCACATCCCGGATACGGCAGTGTCACGCCGTCTTGGGTTTGACTTGCTTGAAAGCAGAGAGTCACACCGGACAAGCACTCCTGTCCGCCCTGAACGCACAGGTGGAAAAGTGGCTGACTCCGCAGCGACTGGATATCGGCAAAGTGGTTTGTGACAACGGAACAAATTTGTTAGCGGCATTGAAGTTGGGCAAGTTGACACATGTGCCGTGCATGGCACATGTGTGTAATCTGATCGTACAACGCTTTGTGCATAAGTACACAGGCTTACAGGACGTCCTGAAGCAGGCCAGGAAGGTGTGTGGCCATTTCAGGCGTTCCTACACGGCCATGGCTCACTTTGCCGATATCCAGCGGCGAAACAACATGCCAGTGAGGCGCTTGATTTGCGACAGCCCGACGCGTTGGAATTCAACACTCCTAATGTTCGACCGCCTGCTCCAACAAGAAAAAGCCGTTAATGAATATTTGTATGACCGGGGTGCTAGGACAGCCTCTGGGGAGCTGGGAATTTTTTTGCCACGTTACTGGACGCTCATGCGCAATGCCTGTAGGCTCATGCGTCCTTTTGAGGAGGTGACAAATTTAGTCAGTCGCATCGAAGGCACCATCAGCGACATCATACCATTTGTTTTCTTCCTGGAGCGTGCCCTGCGAAGAGTGCTGGATCAGGCCGTAGATGAGCGTGAAGAGGAAGAGGAAGAGTTATGGTCACCATCACCTCCAGAAACAGCCTTATCAGCATCGCTTGCTGGACCTGCGGCAACGCTGGAAGAGGATTGTGAGGAAGAGGAGTCAGAGGAGGAATGTGGCTTTGAGGAGGAGGAGGAGCAAGACCAACCACAACAGGCATCCCACGGTGCTCGTTGTCACCTATCTGGTACCTGTGGTGTTGTACGTGGCTGGGGGGAAGAACATACCTTCATTGACATCAGTGAGGAGGAGAAACGGGAAATGAGTAGCTCTGCATCCAACCTTGTGCAAATGGTTTCTTTCATGCTGTCGTGCCTGTTGAGGGACCCTCATATAAAAAGGCTGAAGGAGAACGACCTGTACTGGGTGTCCACGCTACTAGACCCCCGGTATAAGCAGAAAGT